>VZTI01004088.1:1451317-1627843 GCA_013397865.1 Struthidea cinerea | reverse complement strand
TTTTTTTTTTTTTTAATCAGATACCAGAAGCTTTGGGTTATGTTCGTCAGGCTCTGCAACTACAAGGAGATGATGCCAACTCTCTTCATCTCCTTGCACTCTTGCTATCAGCCCAGAAACACTATCATGATGCTTTGAATATCATTGATATGGCCTTGAGTGAATATCCAGAAAATTTTATGTGAGTGAATGTCATGTTTCCTTTCTACGCTTTCTCTCGTATTTATTTTTCCTGGATTCTCATCTCATTCATTTCAAGAGGGGATTGATTTGAAGATTGGTCTATTTTGTTTTTCCAGCAGTCTTCCTTCCTGGCCATTTAACACAAGTCTGCTTATTAAAAGGCTTGTTAAACAGGGATGAAGGATTTGGTTTGGAAGGGAGGTTAGAGCTGAATAGGTGATCTTTCTTTGTTTTTTTCTACACCCTCTGTGTAGATAATTTCTTCGTGTTGCATGCTTTGTAGTATGTTTGTGTCTTCTATTTTTATGCAATATTCTGGGAAGGATAAACAGGACTTTACTATTAGCTAGGGTAGATTTATCCCATCCTACAGATAACTCTGTGGATATGTGACCTGTTTTGTAAAATACACCATACACAGAGAATCTCCTCATTTGCTTAGGTAATAACCAGTCATCTGAAGTTGGCTGATGGACAACTAAATAAGTGAACAGGGAAGGAACATGTTTGCTAAATGTTCTCTTGTTTAAGAAAAAATCATTCTTTCTGTTTATTTTTCGTGTTAAGTACATCTTAACATACATTTGGATTTTGTACTTTTGTAAGGTTGGGGTTTGTTTTGGTTTGTTTTGGTTTGGTTTTTTTTGTTTGTTTGGGTTTTTGTTTTGTTTGTTTATTTGTTTTTTAATTTATTTTCTTAAGAAAAATCTAATAAAATTCTTTATAGGAAAATATCTCAGGGACAGCTTCCATTAACTTCCAGTCTTCCACTTTGATGATTTACCAGCTGTCACTAAGGTTGTAATCCATAATATGACACATATCCTATGTGCTTATTTGGACCATTTTTTGAAGTATCTCATTCTCAACTTCTAAATGACTGGCCTATATCCTAAATTGTTATTATATCAGCCTACCAGAAAAATATGATTTCTTTAAGTATTATTAGTTTGAAAATAGAAACTATAGTGGTATTTATTCCTGTTCCTTGACATTTCATGTCTCCTTTTGACTGTCTCTTTAAGGTACTGTTGCCTTTTTCCTCACAAATCTGACCAGTACCTCTGTTGATATCACCTTGTCAGAACTTCCATGGCTTGCAGTCAGTTCTGTGCAACAGCTTTTGTTGCTTTTTGCTATATCTCACTTCCTAGTTTATCTACACACCTGACTTGTCTTGGTTCTTATCAGGGCCTTCTATCCATGTTTCACAATTTCAGAACTATGTAGCAGTTTCTCTTTCAAATCTGTTCATGCTTTCCTCAGGACTGAGGGACTTGTCAATAAGTCAAGGTTTGAGAGGCAATTGAAGTATCAGCTTCCTAATTTTATACCCTATTGTTGTTAAAGACAAATATGTTCAAAGCAGTATGACTGTCATCTTCTGTCTGATCTCGTTTCATCTTCTGCCACTTATTGGCAATGTAAATAATGTATCTGCTACTGCTATGTATCTCAGAGTAGTAATAGTCCAGAAGTATTTCTGAAACTGTAGTTTCAGAACTCCCTATTGTTATAAGAGAACTCCCTATTATATTCATCTCTGTTGTAATGAGACAACAAAGATTCATTCAGTAAAATGTCTAAAATTACTCTTGTGAGCATTCTAAAGGTATTTGTGGGTTTTTCAAATGTAATTCATGGCTTTTCCAGAGTAGTTTATACTGCAGCTCTGGTTAAAAATGTTGTCCGAGTTGTTCATTACAGTACTGATCTTTGTATTGATGTGTGTATCTATATTCATCATATGGGTCATAATAGTGGTTCTAAATTGTTGGTCCTGTCGCATAACACAGACTCTGTGGTAATACAGTGTACTGCGTTACAATGTACTGGTACTGGTCAAGGAATTTGAGAGGAATATCTTGGCAGTAGGAATCGCCATCAGATGTGGCAACAAATGCTGAAGAATCCAAGGTGAAAAAGATATATGTATCTCTAGGAAGTTTTTTAGAGTCTTGTTTTTAGTGCTGTCAAGTTCCCAGAGAAGTCAAAAATATGATTGAGATTTCCTGTCTGCTCTCTGCAATTGATTCTGACAGCCAGACAGGCACATCTGGTCAATAATATAAATTTGGATTGATTCCATCATGTAACTGGGTTATTTTTGCAAGGATTTATCAGCTTTTGAAAACTATATGTGGTGCTCTTGAAATGGTTGACAATGTGTACATGTGTATATATAAAATACAAAACGTAACTGCTTAGTGTATTGCTGAGTCTGTTTTCTTATTTTGCGAGTTCTGTGAACAATATATTTCCGAATAGACTGGAAAGAGATCTTCTTGTGTTCCTCTACAGCTTGCTAGTTTTTAGATACGCTGAAACATATGATTATTCGCCTGTGATGCTTTATTTGGTTTTGTAAACACCTCAGATATCTTTATGCTTAATCTTTCAGTTATGTCTGCAATCCAGTAAAGTAAATACTACAAGAGTTCTCTTGGTATTCTCTGTATTTCTGCCAGGATCCATTACCCCAGCTTTATGCAAATTGATACTTTGATGGCTTTGCAGCATAATAAATCTCTATACTTGGAAATATTAAAGCATAGTGCTTGTGATTTATATTATTCCTCATTTCTTTCATTTCTTGTGCATTATTCCTATCTGCATACCTCTATATGCTGTAATTGCATTGCTGCACTGAGTGCTGTTCTTGCTCTCTTCACAGCTGTATGTTCTTTTTGTTATGCATTTCTTTAAAAAGAATCTATGTTTTCACAAGTTTAACACTGCATCTTTGTAAAATGCCAGAGGTTGCAAGGAACTCATAGGATACACCATGAATCATGCAGAAAAGTGGCTACTTTCCAGCACTCTTCTGTTGTAATCAATTAGTAAGCATGTTGTCTGTCAGTTTTTGACATTTGGAAACCTGGTGCATTACTAGAGTTCATGTTCAATATTTGAAGCGTACAGCAAGCATACCTTTGGATGTGCAATTAATATTAACCTTCCTGCACTATAAAGCTAGAGATTTGGCCAATCAGATCATGATTTTGCCCTGGGCATCTTAGGTCAATGAGTAGAAAGAAATTCCCCAGAGCCAAAGAATTCTGTCCCATTAATATCTAAAGGAGTGGAAGGAAGGAGCAAACACATTGGGCTGTTAGCAGCAAGGTATAGCTTTTTCTTTGAATAGAGAGTTGATTGTTCCTCCTGTATTCATTATATTGGCAGCATAAATGTGCAGTTTGCTCTGAGATCTGAATAGGTATTGGGAAAACTATTGGCAAAAATCAAAGAAACCTCTAAAATTGAAATAGATATGTAGTAATGTATTTTTAGAAATAATAAAAAAGGAAGTTGTTTACTGAATATTTATAGCACTATTGTTTCAAACTTTTTGTAAGTTAAAATTGCTAGGTTGTAGCCGCTCTACTTATAAAGAAATCATCTGTGTGAATACAATCAATCTTCTTCTAAATGCTAGCTAATCTTTGAAGCCTCCTGCAGTCTGAGCATGCTTTAATCCAGGGACAAAAAGTTCTCTAGACAAAAGATTACTGAACAGATTAAGATACGGAAAGATTGTGAATACTGTACTCAGTATGAATACTGAGATGGGTGGGAATAAGATGCCAGCACCAAAAAACCTGAATAGTTAATCTCAATCAGGTACTACTGTGTTTGAATTAATTTAAAGTTAAGGTTTTTCTCCTTTCATTAGACAGCTTGTCCTAGTCGTAGAAATGTGAAGTTCAGTTCTTCTCCAGCTTGACAGGATTTGAACCCACAAATGATGCAGCTCAGAGTCCTAACCATCAGATAATGAGGGCAGCTGAGTGAGATGATCCCTTTCTCCTCCTACAACAGAAGCAGGGACATGCTACCCTGAATGCAAAGACACTAGGCAGGAAGGAGCCACAATACATCCTAAATTGCTAAAGTACTTAGCTGTGACGAGGGCTTCAGGTCTCAGTTGCTTGGGTTTTCCTTGAGATTTATTTCTGTTCTGTTTCCAGTGATTTCCCTCTCTGAATGTGTTAGCAGTCCCAGAGGTGTGCATTTCAGTCTGAGGGTGTGTTCAAGGTGATGCAAGGTAACGGTGGTTGTGTTGCATTGGTTCATATTGGGCTTGTGTATCTTGTACAATATATATAATACTGGTGCAAGTACCTGAGGAGCCTTATTTACAATATACCCGGGGTTTTTATCTGCTTGTTACAAGCAATTTATATCTTAGTGGTGTTTTGAATGATGTGAAATCTTGAAACAACACTTCTGTCTGTTTTTAATTCATGATTAGTCAAAAGTAGATTCTCAGTCAAGGGAGACAGAGTCAGGTTTCTTAGCAAAGTACTTGGGATATTGTTTTCTTAATCTGTTTAGGGTTCCCTTATTATTTCAAATGCTTGGGCACTTAAATATAATGCCTACAATTAGTGTAATTAGGCAAAATAAATAGTAAATTGCTAATTTTATGCTGAAAATTGGAACTGCAATGGATAGCAGCTGACAAGCTTTTAAAGTAGCAGAAGTAGGGAACAGCAGATGGGTTATTTGAGGAGTGCAAGCATGTTATTTTAATGTTAAGTACACTCAGAAAGGAAAGACATATGGTAACAGGTTTGAAGACAACTGAAGACTTAGTTCACAGTTTAAACATTTACATTTCTTGAAGTGTGATGGATTTTTTTTTTCTTCCAAGAATATTTCACAGAAGCATCAGGCCAATATGTCATTCCTCTGAAAACTATTGCATCTTTTCCTTCCTGACCCTCAAGGGCTCTTTTGAGCTACATTAGATTTCCCAGAATCACAGGGCCTTTTAACATTTCTCTCAGTTCAGTGAGTAACAAACTTGTTTCCTTCTTGGAGATGTCCAGGTTGGCATAAAAAAAGAACTGGTTGGTACGTGCTGTGTAGGATGATACATACACAGTGATGTTTTGTGGGACAGGAAGATATTTATCAACTAAAGGAAAGAGACTACCCTATTCTGCTTTCCCAATGTCAGTTGTAGTTGCCCTGCAGTATGTGGTGCTGGTAAAACTTGAGCTTTTGTGGGGTTTTTTCCTTGATAAATAGAGCACTGGAAATTATTTGAGGAAAGGATGGTAATATAAGATTGAACAAGTAGTAGTGATGTGCTATGCTTGCCAAAATCATGTCTTTCAGGTTTGTGTATGCAGTCTTGTCAACATTTTACAACATGCATTTTCAAATACATTCCATTTTGATCCTGTTTGTATTGGGAGTTAAATGAATTCGTTGTCATGAATGATTTTTCTGTAAGTCATGAAAGACAGTATAGTTTGCTTGTGGGTTTTTTTTTTTTTTTGTTCTGTGCTCTTCTACCTCACTCCCCCATCCCCCTTCCCCTTTGGTTGTTACATGCTTTTACTGAATGGTCCACTAAAAAAGACACTGTTGATAGGTAGATATTACTTTATATAACAAATTGGTCATTGGCCTCAGGATCTTATCCCTGAATTATGTTTGCTAGGCTGTAGATTCTTTGAAACTTGATTGAAAGAGTCCCAGTTTGGGTCATGAGCTGGCTGCTGCAGGGAATTCAAGGCAGGCAAACAAAAAGTTTTCAAGTATAACTAATTTGTTCTGGCTTTAGTCAGAAACTATCTTCATTATAGTTTAGAGATTTACATTTTCTTAAGGACATTGAGTTCATAATATGGAATACAGTATACATACACTGCACCAAAAATCACAGGTCTGACTGCTTTGGGAACAAATATATGGGGAACAACAGGGTGCAAGGAAGTCCATCTAATGGACACCAAATGTACCTATTCATGATTTTGACAAAATTGTGTTATTTGGGGGCTCGAGGGCTGATTTTATTGTTTCTTTTGCTTTTTTGAGAGTCATGCTTCAAATAGGCATCTGAACAGCCTATTTTTACTTCATCCATGTTTCTGTGTGTGTATGGGCTTCCCAGTACTTGGGATCTGTGTGGCTGGAGTTGGAGAAGTTTTGGTGATTGATTGAGAAACAGTTTGGACACTTATTTTTTATTAAGTTAAATGCTTTCCTGGAGTTTTTACAAAAACTAGATTTGTTTGTTTGACCTCCTGTTGCCAGTGTTGGACTTTGAGTGATTTCAAGGTACTTACAAATGATGATTTTTCATGTTTCATAATTAACTCTTTATATTTATGTCTCTCCTGATAATAGAACTCTCCTTGAATACTGAAAATGGAGTAGACTGACTGTGCAGTGGTTCACTTGCAATTGCAGCAGACACCTCTATAAGTTTCTCTCTGTGCTTTCATTATCATGGTTGCATCTAAGATCCCTGAATGTGTAAATACATCCTTTACAAAACTATATGGCTTTCATATTCTGTCTAGTTTCATGTTGTCATTCCCCCTGTAGGTTAAATTTTTCCATTGTGTCTTTTTGTGTTTTGGTAATGAGGCAGGTATTTGGGGGTTGAATAATGTGAAGCTGTAAGCTTTCTACAGCATGTGTTAAAGGGACAGCTGTCAAAACTGGATGCTTGAATTTATAGTTTGCAGTCAGGAGGATCAATTTTTAACCCCCCCCGACTGTCTATATATTAGAAGTTCCTAAATTTACTTGACTTTTTATATTAATATAGGTTTAGCTAAAGCATACCTTCCAGAGGACTTCCAATCTTCATAAGAACACATCTAAACCTGGAGAAACCATTACAGCATGTGGTAGCTCGTTTCAGTGTTGGAGTTGCACTCTTCATGAAGACTGCATTTTTGGTTTTAATTTGAATTGATCCCTTATTGGTTCCTTTCCAGCCATTGGTTTTTATATCATAATTTGCTAAACCCTCTGCATTCCTGGTGACTTCATTCTCTTGGTGGTAGTTTCTGTAATGAGACCACCTCCCAACATCCTTTCTGATAAGAATGTCACCCTACTTGCTGGCAGTAAGGGCATATTCTCCACCCTTTCAGTTATTCCTTGCACTGTAGCCAGTTTCATCACATGTAAATGAGAACTGCACAAAATATTTCAATATCATTTATTACTTCATTGTACAAGAAGTACCTGCATCATGTCTCTTTGAAAGGGCTGTGTTAATTATTTTGAGCATGATTGCTTCACTGGGGACTTTTATTCAACTTCCTGTTTGCTGGCAATCTTATTTGCTTCTTGGTTAGTTATTTTTATGATGTGTTTCCACATATGGATTGCAAAGGCTGTAATTGTTCCAATAGCTATGTATTTAATCTTTAAAAAGATATTTGGCCTGACAGCTATTAAGCCGTGCTGCTGAACAGTTTCTTGAGGAAGTTTTGTACTGTGTTTTATAAGGATCTTTTCCTTGGGAGGGTATATTACATGTAAATTAGAGTCTTCTTGGATTAAATTGAAATTCTCAAGTGAGGGATTTTAAGGCAGTCAGCCCTACATTCTCCTTCTAAAAGAAGCTACCAACTTGCAGACAGTAAACTATTGTCAAAATCTGGATTGTGAATGAGATAAACATTGGGAACTTCAGGATTTTCTTCTAATTTTAATCTTTTTCTTCTAAACCATTTATTTATGAGTCATTACAAGATTTTTAGAAGGGCACTTGCTTACAGCATGTACTGACACAGAGAAAACTGATGGTGCCAAGGTTTGGCTTCCCTCCTACTTCCTCATTTCTTATGTTTCCTGTCAGTCATCAGACGTTTTCCCTATATGTAATTGTTGAGTGAAAGGAGTGACTTGCTAACGCTTTATCTAGGAAAGTTCAATAGATTTAGATTCTTACAAGTAATCAAGTTTGAATAGTAATTATTCCACCTTAATTTTGTGCATTTTGGTACAGCTTTCCCACTTCAATTATTCTGTGGGGTCTCATAGTTGACCTGATTTAGTTTGCACAAGCAGTTGACACTATGACAGTTTGTTACAGAAATGAGATCAAACAGTATGAAGTATGCATGTGAATGTAAGTTCTACATCACCATATTTTTTTTTCCTTTAAATTCAGATCATATGAAAAGAAGTCTACACTGTCTGTTAAAAAAGAGTTTATTTTCAGAGTTCAGTATCTTTAGCATTACATTCTGCATCATCCTTTTTGTGATTATTTATTTTTAGTGCAGAATTATTGTTAAGCTAATTAGTCTAAGATTTTTCAAGTCATATGATTAGACTTAGTGAGGTTTTTTTGGGGGGGGGTTGTTTGTTGGACAGTTTTTGAGGGCGTTTGTTTTGTGTGGGATTTTGTTTGCTTTTTTGATATAGTGCTTGGTTTTAAAACCAGAGCAACTTCTTTTGAATTCCTCTAGCATTCTAGGTTTTAAAGTTGTGAGATATATCAAATAAGCACTTAAATGTGAAAAAATGAAATATTATATAACTCCACACAGAATTTGTGTTTTTCACCTTTCTTTTATGGTCTCATAAGTAACAAGCTATATATCAGAATTGATTATATAGAAAAGTTTATTATTCTAGTTAAACTGTTGTAGAAATTGATGTGGTTTTCTGGGAGATCAAGCTGTTTGTTTGATACTTTGTGTGGCTTTTTTGTTGGTTGTACCCATATTTATGGGACTCCCAGTATATTAATTATTTCCTAACATTTTTAATAATTGATTGTCATGTAAAATATACTGTTAGCTGAAGTTACTCTTAGCAAACTCTTAAATTATTCAAAAAGGTTCTCTTAAAACTTAGTAAGTTTACTCCAAGTAGGTTAAACATAAACCAAAGTAGTTGCATTTTTAATCCTGCATTCCAAGCAAGCAGATGTGATGCATCCTTTTAAATTTTATTTTCCTAGGGTGGTTCTTAGGTTTCTCAACAAGGCTTTTGGTACTTTACACTATAATTTTCGATGCACATACTTTTTAGTGTTATGTACAGCTCTTCCTTACGTTCTCCAAGTCCTGAACAATGTAAATAATTTATATAATAAGAGAGTAACAATGAAGTTTGCTTCCAACACTCAGTGAAAATAGAGCGGTCTGATCAATTTTGATCAGGATACAGGGATATGGACCCTTCAGAAGAAGTCTGGTGGAACTATAAGTTTCCTGTAGGATGTTGCTTAGACTGAGAGACGTTAGGGAGATTCCTGATTACTACTGCATTGAGTGACAGTGCTGTAGCAGGCAGGTCTGGGGGAAGAATCATAGGTAGTGTGTCATGTTGCTAGATTTGAAGAAGGGATCATAGAATGTAAGGCAGGTCTCATCCATACAGTAGTGTATGAAATGCAGATATTCCACCATGGCTGATCCAAGCCATTGTGCTCTTACGGTGCACAGCAACTTGTGGAAATTGCTAACTTGATCCTGAAAGAAAAACAGCTGGTTTTAAAATGATGCTTGAGGTGAGCAATACCTGTTCACTGAAGGAACTAAGAGTTCTCAATATTAAGTGTTACTTGTCACATAGCAGAGCTCAGTCTTCCATACTTCAAATTTTTGCTTCATTCAACAGGTTAGAAATACTTTCAAAAGCTTAAGCCAGTACTGGACAAATTAACTCCTCTTGATCTCCTGACGTAAGAGAGTTGCTATGGAAGGAAATTGGTGGTTGTAGCATCTTCAAAAAGTGAAACGGGCTGGCTGAGAATTAGGATGACAATTGTATTTTGGAGATTCATAAGTTCTTTGCTACAAATTACACTGGTTGGCTGGTAGAGAAAGCTTCAGATAATGGATTAATAGATTAGTTTGCATTGATTAGGAATTAGTAGCAAGAACCTTGAACGGCACAAGGCCCCATTATTATAGTTGTCCTGTCTGTAATACTTTTCATTAACTTATCAGTTGTATTTTAAGAAGTTCAGTTATTTGCACCACCTCTTCTGTGGTCTATCCAAAACCAACCGTGAGGAAGCAGTCTTTTCTACAACTTAATTATTAATTGAAAGACCTAATTCCTGCCCTTAGTGTTTTAATATTCTGAATGGCCTTTAGATAAACTTGTTTTTGTGGAAACTATTTCCTCTAGATAAATTGTTCATTTTCCTTCCTGCTGCTTGTCTCATCTGTATTTATAGAAAGAATTTGTACCTCTTCTTGGCTTTTTTTTTTCTGCTAGACTGACTAATTGAAGTATCTTTTGTACTCTGTAGTTTCCAGTCAATGGATCACCCTCACAACCTTTTTCTGCAGCTGCTCCAATTTGAAATTCCTCAAGTGTGTGTTTTTAGCGGTTACAGTGAGAATTATATATAACATTCCAGGTGTGGTCTCACTGGGATATTGTACAATGGCACTGTGTCTTTCTCCTTCTGTTCCAGTGAGTAGTCCCTGAATTGCATCTGGCCTTTTCACAGCTGTCTTACATTGATGAGCCCAGCTATTAGGCAGCTCTGGTTTGGAATAATGGTTACACAGGTTGTTTGGTACAATCTCTTTATTAAACTTGAACAATAACCCTTTTATTTATTAGTGGTGTTATCTAATGTTCCTACCCTCCTGACAAAAACATTGATAGTATAGATGCTGTTCCCCAATCATTCCAGAAGTGATATTTTCTTTAAAGTTTTTACTTTAGAAAGGACAATCCTATGTGTCACTGTGTCCATAATTCTGAGAAATGGATTATTTTTGACTGCATTAACTTTAGTCATTCTTAAAGTGTTCTTATTCTCCATTTGCCATAGTTTTCATATCTCAGACAACACAGGTAAAGATTATGGTGAAAGCTGGGGGTTCATTCCTGAATGTTCTTAATTTTCATCCCTGTTTAGTAAACTCATTTTCTTTTTTTCCTACTTTGATACAAAAAAGCCTTAAAAAACCTATAATTTTAGTGTATAATAATCTGTTCAGGTGTTGACACTTTCCATGGCTTCTGGATTCCAACAAGGTGTAGTTTAGCTTTGCTTTTTACTGATGTACATCAGATGCAGCTTTTTGTGTTGCTCTCTTGTCCCCTTCCTGTCCCCTGCCTATCCCCTGCTGTTCTTGATAGGATCTCTGCACATTTCTGATGTCTTACGTGCACAGTCTTAACAATGATTGGCTTGTCACACATGGAGTTTTACCCATGCAAATTGAGATGCAGATCCTTAAATGTTTGAGCATCTTTGTGTTAAACACCAGGCTTCTGCTGCATCTTGGATGTCTTTGCTAACCTTCGCTATCAAATTACTTGCTGCTGAAATTCAAAGACCTAGTTATAAACCCGTTTGGAATTTTTTATTCTTTATTTAAATAAAAATCCAGTAATATATGGATTAGGTTGTGAGCAGCTGTTTTATAATGTCCTCATTAGTTAGTGAGAACAATCTTCAAGGATTGGAGTAATTTGCTGCTTCAGTAGCTATTTCATAAATTTATCGGCTATTAGCTCCAAGAATAACTAAGTCTTTCCACTTAAGAGTTTGATTTGTTCTCCATTTTGTGTCTAGGTAATTAGTCTCCTAAAAAGATACAATTCACTTTAGTTTTAGCAATGTTAAAGATCTTCATCCATAGAAAACACTGGTGCTGGAACAAATGCCCTATTAGTCTGTCTTTGAAAGAACCTGTTTTACCTACTTCCCTTCCCCAAAGGATTTGACCCAAACAGATTTCTGTTCTTATCTGTTATATTTGTTCCACATCTCTGACACACATTATCCTATTCTTCATTTCTTTTTTGAATATTGTCTTTTCCTCATACTCGTATTCTTAGTAGAGTGCTGTTCCACCATGTCAAGGTTACTCTGGCACCATGTGCCAGTAATTTAAACTTCTGACTCTCAAACAGAAACAAACAGATAATTAGTGATGCTCATAAAATGTACAGCCTAATTTTCATCATCCTATCACTTGGTAGTTTTTATCTATTCTTCATCATTTTAGTAGTGTATCGAAACTTCTTGTAAGGTTTAAAATTCTCTGTGTCTGTAATGCAGGCTGTATTCCAGAAGAGCTGTTTTCACAGATGCTTGAAGCTGACCTTTCAGAAAATCTTTTTTCAGATAACATACCTCTTGGTTTCTAAAACCTTCCTGGTAATACTTGTCCCTGAGCTGCTCATACCTCCAGCCATGTTTCAAGGGAACTTGAAAAAATTGAGTTAAATTGGGAGACCTACCTGTTTGTCACATAGTGTTGCTCCTTTCTGTTGCCTCCTTCCTCTTCCATTCCTTCCCCCATTTGTCAAGTATGAGTAGTTGGCAGGTTTTCATTTTATTATTAACCTCCCATTTCAGTTTTCTGAGGTGTCTTCATTCTTTTAAGATTTATAGTCCAAATATTTCTTGGATCCAGGGAAGTTGTTTATGTGGCTTTATAAGTGGAACCTTTTCTACTCGAAAGATTGTTTTTGCTTTAGTGTGGATAATCCCACAGCAGTGTACTTTATTTATTAGATGCAATTTCCTAGCCTTTCTTTATTAGAATTGTGAATATTTCCCATCATACTTTGTTTATTGTTTGTATTTTGGAAAATGTGCAAACACTCAGTCCAGACTGCCACAATGCCCAAGAAACAGGAATGATGTTGCAACATGTACTAAGTACATCCAAAAGCAACAAACTGATGTGTTGCTTTCATTCTTACACAGATATTTGTCTTCTGCTGTCTTGACGTTGAATCCTACACTAGTAGCCCAGGTTCCAGTGTTTTTGTTACACAGACTCCTGTTATTCTGTAAATATATTTTTAAGTAATTTCTTAATAACCAAATCCCCTCCCTTTCTATTCCCTGCTCCATTTTTCCTTTTAAATCTTGCTTGCTGAATCTTAGCATTTTACTGACCCTGTGCCTTCTGTGTGCTACAAAATTCCTGAAACTCTTAAATGTTTGAATACTGTTAATGGAAATTCAATCTATCTGTAAACTGTACATAATAAGGTATATATTATGATTATTGACTCTAGAATGACTTGCAAATTCAATGCTTCTGAATTGATTATGTTCCATAACTTTTGTGAAATGCTTTATGATCAGAAATTTTAAGCAATTGAACTTCTATAAGCTCTTCAAATTGTCAGATGTACTATCTTACATACAGAGAAGCAGGAAAGGACTTGTATGAGACAGATTCCTGTGATTTTGGTTTCAGGTTTTGGTGCCTAGGTCTTGCTGTTTGGGTGAGGTGTGTGTGCGCATGTGTTAAAGGTAGAATAGATGAGGGGAGTGGGAAGGAAGGAGGATGTTATTTGTCATTTTTCCTTCTCTCTTCAGTAAAATGATGGACAGACCTGGACATGTTTTTCTTTCAGTGATATAGTCACCGTTAAACGAATATCTAGAGAGGACATCTCTGCCAAATGAAATACAGTTTTAAATTATCTGTATAGTTCCCTGTATACTCAAATCCAATTTACTGATAGGAAGAAAGCTAAACTAGAGTAACTGATTACTCTTCTCTTCATTCTTACAAGATACCAAGTGAGACTCCATATGACCTTATGTACCTGGCAGGTGCTCATTTTCTTAAACTAACCCAGCGACCTGCCTTTTGTTTCTTCCTCAGTCCCACAACACACACTTTGCACACTTAAGGTTGTGTGATTCAGTTTTAGATTTCCATGCTGGGTAGTTTCTGCCAAGGATATTCAGTGCAATGCTAAAGATTTAACTACTGTAACTCGATGTAATTTCTTATTCTTGAGAAAGCTCTCTGCACTTTTCAGTTACTATTAGCAGCCTCCAAGTTTGTATTTGGGATAAGAAACTTCTGAGCTTTCACACATACCCACCCACTACACTCTTCTCAGTCTTCCCACACAAACCATATGAGCAATCATATAAATTTTTCACTTAGTATGATTAAGGTTGCAGTGAAATAAAACGCCAAAGTACACCTGGGTTTTAAAACAGAAAGTAGGCTAACAGTTTTATATGCATGCTCTCCCCTTGCTTTGTGTTCTTTAATCTGGGATTTTACTAAAAATTGCTTTTAAATTAGTATTTTTCTAGTGTATTATCTGTTCCTAGGTGCTGTGACTCCTATAAATGTGCATACCAATGGACTTGCTCCTTTATTGACATATTGTATTTATATTCTTTGAGTAACTAGGAAGGTGTCTAGGTTAATCTTTGTGGAAAACCTACAACTTGATCCATCCTGGGGAATCCTGGGGTACTGCTAATTTCAATAAGCTACATTGTCTTGTAACTTTTTTTTAAATTAAAAAAAATCCTGTCAGCTATTGTTTCTGCCCAGTTGAAAAGGCATTTTGTAAAAAGCACTGTTACTCTGATGGCAATAGGTATTTATTGTAATTACTTCATTAAACTATTACTTAAATTATTACTATATTTGAAGTTTTGTTTTCTCTAGTTTGGTGTGATGCTGACTGTCTTTAAAAATGTTTTTCTTGAATTGTAATCTCTTTTAATTTCCCTTTCATTTTCACTAGATTACTGTTTACAAAAGTCAAATTGGAGTCCCTGTGCAGAGGCCCAGATGAAGCACTCCTTACCTGTAAACACATGCTCCAGATTTGGAAATCCTGCTACAATCTAACTAACCCGAGGTAAGATGCTGTAGAGTGCTGGGCTGCTCACTACATTGCTAAGTAGCTTTTCAGGACAATATTAGGTCAGCAGTCCTGCATTTACCTGTTTTGGTATTTCATATGAACAAACTAATCCCCAGAGAATCTGGAGAATGACATGCAAAGACACCAGTTGATGGTCATATGGAACTACCCAGGGTTCCATGAAGTAAGGTATGCCAAAGCTACTAAATTCTGCAGTGATAAAGACTGGTTACACAGATTGGGTAACCCATTCATTCTCAATGTACTGGTATGGTCTTGTTTTGTTTCCTGATCAGGGTTTTAGTCTTTCATATTGTCTAGTAGAGAGATCACTGTAGTAGGAATTTAGTTCAAGGACTTTCACTAAATAATAGGAGGACAAGACATTAATTAAAACCATAGAAGCATCAGGGATCACATGGATAGATATGATGTGCTTGCATAGTCAGCATGGCCATTTTTTTAAAGGGAGGTCTTGTTTATGAACCTATTTAGGTTCTTCAAGGGCGTTAACAAGTACATAGATAAGTTCTTATAGTCCTGTTTGGGTTTCCAAAATGCTTTTGTGAAGGTCCTTTGCCATATATATTTAGATAAGCTGTGAAACAAATGGGAAGGCTATTTAGCAGGAATCCATGCTGGTACTATTCAACATGTTTATCAAATACCTGGAGAAGGAGACAAGCAGAATTTCCTGCTATCTGGTTGTTTGAAGGGTTGACAGCTTCTGGAGAAGAGATGCTGCAGAAAGACTTTGTACCAGGTGACATCAGATACCTGTGTAGCAGTATGGTGGACAGGCAGTTTTTGCTGTACTTAGATTCCAGTCACGTAAACACATGCATCTCTTTAAGAAGATTGAGAAAGTTGACCTAATGGCAGAAGAGGGAAAACTGCTTCTCTCCTTAGGGAGCATTCAGGGCAGCAAAGTTTGGAGGGTGTGGCAGGAGAAGGCTGGGAAGGCACCTGAGTCAGTCACAGCATATTGAGAGACCCTGACACTGCGTTGTGGAGTAGAGAGCATCACTCGGGTTACAGAAAGCAGGTATATCAGCAGCCAGAAAGGTTTGAGCTGAATCTTTTCAATTCAAAGTCACTGAATGAGGAGTAGGGGCCAGGGAGAAAATTTCTCTTCTAACTTAGTGGGCGGTGCTTTATTTTAGTTAGCTGGTTGTATGTGTGGGCAGGCAGGGTTAAGAGTTTAGTATCAGAATGCTGTGCTTTGCAGAACAGCTACAGTTTCTGTGCAAGCCTAATTTCAGACTGGCTTTGCATGTACTCCAACACAACTTTTCACCTTCCATCTCTGCTGTTATATCCTTTACACAGATCAGGGCTCTAATCATAGCTTGTCATTACTGCATTGTTGTTCTTGTGCTAAGAGCTACTGTGCCATGTTAAACACACGTTAAGTAATGCCTCCTTCAGACATCAGCAGTGACTGTGAAAACTTACTCTTGGCTGTGTCAGCTTCAAACAGCAGTGGTTGATAACTCTCCTTGGTACCATTCTCCTTCAAGAACATCTAAGTGGAAAAATCAGTGAGGACTACTTTTGCATCTGATTTTTTTTTAATACTGATTTTTTTTTATCTTGACATCTAAGTCTTTTCTTGAAGTTATGGCAGTGCATTAAGTTCAAATTCAGAATGGAATGAACAGGACCTGTGGATAAGTGTCATGATGGAAGGAGACAGGTTTCCCAAATCACACATTCAGAGTTACATCAAGCAGTGAATAAGGATACCAAGTTGTAGTCTTTCTTTGGCTGGTCTGTGTGAAATGTAAGGACTGAGTACCTAGATATTGTATCACAGTAATGCAGATCCATCCAACTGTTATCCAGGGATAACAGTTATCACTGAGACCTGTAATGTGACTGTGAAGTTCTATTCACTCAGCTGCACTCCTCATGTACTGAAGAATGATGATGCAGGATCATTGTGAAAACTTTAATTTTCCATCTTTTGTAGTTTTAATGCACACTTCATTTTGTTGCAAAGCACCATTTGAAAATTATGACTCCCACTGGAAATAATTGAAGCCTTTTAAAAAAAATTTCTTTAAGCCAGTAATAAAAGGTCTTTTAATAATTTTAAACCTATTTATAATTTTTTTTCAAAGATTTAAATATCTTTTATACTTATTTGAAATACCTTTTTCTATTCTGATTTAGACTGAAAACTAATTTAGTGTATCATTTTCCCAATGAGAAAAGAATTTACTTTTTTGATAAGCTGTGGTTTATATTAAATATGTCTTCTGCAATTAATCAGATTTTGTGGGAACTTGGGTTCAGTGTCCTCAATAATCTTTTAATAATGAAAATAAATCACAAATACCTAGATATACCCTAAAAAGGGCCAAATGCAATACTGTGCATTACCTTTATTCAGTCGAGATAGAACTTTTGTCTTTAATTGACGTACAAACTTTTATCTCATGAGATGGTTAATACGAATTTTAAAATAAAATTATTTTGTGGTGCAAGGCTTGGAAGATTTAAATGTTTGCCTTTAGCCTACTGCTTAAAATGTATTAGAAAATAGTTGAATTCTTTCCCACTTCATGGTTTGCATTTGAAAAAGGAACAAACCACAGTGCCAGTGCTGTGCTTAGAAGATATTGACGGGAGGTCTGGTTCTACTTGTCAGCAACATTTGGCATGTGGTTGCATGTGGATTGAGGAGGTAATTACCACGGAAAATTCACACCAAGTGATGTAACAGCTATAGCTGATAGTGCATGTCCCAGAAAGTTCCCCTCTGTTTCCTGTGGATTTCTATAATGATGCCATTTTGTAAGGAAATAATGCAATAATGTTAGGGTACTGCAAAACTTTAATACTACCATTTTAGTAACAGCTCTACAAAGAGGGGATGTTGTTTCACTGACTTTTGCAAAGAAGCAGTTGTAAAATTAAGGCAAATGGAGAGATGTGCTGAATTCCAGTCTTGCAGTTTAGATTAATGTTTCTCAGGCTTTACTTTAAACTAGGAATTTCATACAGTTTTTTCTCTTCAGGGAGAATCAGACAAAAGTTTGCACTCTGCTAAGTTGGGCTAGCAGTTAAATTGCTTTAAAACTTAATTACCTTTAAGTTTGTGGGGTGGTTTGATTTTTTTAATGAGGTTTTAAAGAAAATATTTATTGATAATGAATTGTACCAGACTTAACAATCCTAAAAATGAAATTACTGTATTAACCATAGAATGTTAGAGAAGGAATGCCCATATGTGCTTCCTTATACTTTGCTGACAATGTGTCTCAATTCTTGCCTCATCTTAAGGAAAAAAGTACTTAGTCAATCCCTGTTCTTCTGCTCAATCTTTAATAGTAGTTCTAGGAGCAATTAGTTTTCCAGCAAGCATATCAACAAGAAGCCTGAGGGGCAGATACTGAGTTACAGCTAAAGTAGAAGTGCATTTGTCCACAGGTGCAATCAGTAAAAATCACTGCTGCTGCTTAGGCTCCTGAGATGTTAGAAGTGTTCAAAATGTTTCTGCTATGTTGTAAGGATCAAGTTCAACATTAGGCAGTTGATATGCATATGTGCATGTATTAAAAAAAAAACCAAATCACAAAACCAAAACAGCCCTTTATAACACCTTTATCTAAAATTAGATGTCCTGGCTTTAGTGTTTCTATTCAGTCTGGGGAAAGTGTGGATTTTCAAACTTACACCTGCCTTCTCAGCTTTCTGTGATGTGTACCCCCCCATATCATTTTTGTAGAGGTGTTAGTTATGAATCAAACTAAAAGCCAGTATTCCCTTTGTGGTTGTAATAATTATGAAAGCAGAATTGCTGAAGTAAATAAGGATTTAATTTTGCTCAGCTTAATTCTGTTTTAATGCAACTGGCTTAATGCACTGTGAGTGGTTAGTGGTGCTTGGTACTAAATTTGGTCATAGCAGTAACTTTTATAGCAAGAACCTTTGTGGGAGTAGGGCAGCATGCAACTCGTATATCAGTATATAATTTTTTATTTTAATAGCTTACAACTTCTGTACTGCATTACAGTGATTCTGGACGTGGGAGCAGCTTGTTAGACAGAGCTATTGCTGATAGACGACAGCTTAATACAATTACATTACCAGATTTCAGTGATCCTGAAACAGGTAAGAACTGCATATGAACAATAAAACAGGTTAAATGATCTGGCCGTAGCTAGATTTTGCATTTGTTTGGGTTTTTTCTGATTTTGCAAAATGAAGTTATATTTTCATTATTGTCATATAAGTGGAAATAGCCATTGGGTGATATAATTTTTTTTCCTTTTTTATTTATGAACTACTTGCTGACCATGTTCTCTGTAAATTAAAATATCTGTGGTATGGATCTTGCTGAGCTTAGTAGCATTTCCTTATGCAAGGGCTAAAAATCAGTATGCTGAACTAGCCTACTTGCCAAAGTCCTGTGCTTTTTGATCCATTTGGTATTTGCGCTTTTTTGTTTAAAAGGTAAATAAAAAAAACTTCAGGAAACTTTTAATCTCAAAAAAAAAGTAAGATGTTAATTAATTAAAATCTGAATTATATGTTAAAATATAATTACATGGGTGGGTAGGCTTACTGTAGACGTACTTTGACATTATAAGCAAAATTTATTTATTGTGATTTATAGATACTGTGATATTTTTATATACATATAAAAAACTGTGGTGCACAGGTGTGCTACATGAAAACTAAGATTGTTACATGTGAGTAAATACTGACAATATATAATTTGCCTGTATTAATATATTCAGTTATCACAATGCAAACTAATATACCTTAAAAGTTATGCAATCAAAAAGCATGTGAGCCATGCATTCTGCAAAGATTGCAGAAGGAATTGTCATGATGCCGCTAATTCCAAAAACTTTTTCCAAACCTTACTTGTGTTCTAAATATTGAAAGTTTTCTTGTTTCTTTTTAAAACCACAGAATGCTTTTTGTGGCACCTTTCAGGGGTGTATTTCTGTTCAATCACTCTTTGACACAAACAGCTTATGGGAAAATTTGCCAGCCTATGAATTTGAGTACACTTGATCCATAAATTAAGACACATTGAAATGTATAATGTATGTCTTTGCTTAATATCAGAATAGTGCAGTAGAGAAAAATCCAATTTAGCTATTTTACTTCTGAAAGTTAAAATTGGATTGAATGTTCACTGAATTTCGAATTTAAAGTAGTGTTCTGTGCTTGCTATCGTGTGAGCAGTTTTGATTGCAAAGATCAGGTCACTAGATTTCAGAGAATAGCAATATGATATGACAATTAACGTGGAATCTTCTGTCTTCTTGTATTTGTATAATTAAAATGGATAAGATAACGTTTATGTTATCACTCATTCCATGGTGATCATTCTATATTCTAGTCCAGCTAATTGTTTCATTTTTAAAAACATAACTATATTTTATAGGTTTCATATACATATATAGATAGACATAGCTGTAGATAAAATTTTATGCCTTCAAAAAAGTGTTTGTTGGGGATGGGTGTTGTGAAAGCTTTTTTGTGGTTAGTGGTGGTTTTTTGTTTGTTTCTTTTCCAGCGGGGACATACAGCTCTTGATTTGTACCTTCAGGGTGTCCTGTTTTGTATCTGCCACACTTGAGAGCACAGTGAATTGGTGCACTTTAAAGGCTGCATATTCCTCAATGCTTTTAAGTAAAGATGAACCCTCATTCAAAACAGTGAGCTTTTCAAGAAGCTCGCCCCAGATTCAAATCCTGCAGCCAATATCCTGATCAAAATAGGATCTCTGCATACATTCTGATTTTTCTAGCAGGTCCAAGTAGTATTTTTTTCTGAATCTCAGCTGAGTTGTTAGAACTTAACTCTATTGTCAAGGAGAACAAGATGGAAAATTAAAAATATGGGATCCCTTTTGGATTATTTGTCTTATAAAAGGTAATTGTGGCAGATCAGTGGGTGGATGTCCCTTATGTTTTCTTTTTTTTAAATAGGAGTTGGAGTTGATTTTGTTTGTTGGGGGGGGTTTTGCTAGTTGTTAATTTTAGCAGAAGAAACCTTGTTGCAATACCAGTACTCAATTTCTGGCAAGGACTAGAGCTTTGTTATCTACTGTTTCTATGTAATTATAGATATAAAAAATCTCCACATCCAGTATTTGTCCAGAATTCTTCATCAGAATATTATATAATCATTCTTTATATAATTATAAAGCAGGAATTAAAAGATTATGGTACTATAAGAATGAAAGCAGTCAAGCTTGTCATAGTGTTTGAGAAAGCTTAAGCCGGCTGTCAATAAAATATTATTCACAATAGGTAGATGATAGAAACTATAGATGGTCAAGATTTTAGACCCTTATAGGGCTGAAAGAGCTCACCTGCAAAATCTGTGGATCCATAGAGTTTCGAAATGCAGAAGGAATTTGGCAAATAAGTAAGCAAATGTTAAAGTGCAAGAAAGTTCTGGCTGGAAAATAATTTTGGGATGGAAATGTTTGCTCCCCTCCTCATTAAACTACCTTTTATAATGCTACATTGTGAATACATTTATATGTGTGGATACATGTGAACATTTGGAAATTTTGCCCTTCATAGCTTTGCTTGCCATCTATGATGATCCCCTTTGCCTGTCTAGTCTGAGTTCAGTCATCTAAGTACCAAGAAATGAGAGCTAAAATTCAAATTCGAAGTTTTTGTAAAATCTTTCAAAAAAAATCTAGCTGCAATGGGTATAAATTCTTATTGTTCTTAGATGTATCAATTATGCAGATGTTGACCCCCCCCAAAAAAAGGTGTTAGAAACCTGCTTTATATGGAATTCTTACCAATCCTACAATGATTAAGTGTTTCAAGTTTAAATTTGTGTAGCCTTTGAAGTATCAAGAATGTATTGTGGATTTCTTACAAGGCTAGACTGTTGATTCTAATGTCCTGATCAATATCTATGTCAAATTTACTTTAAGTTTGTCTCTGTTTCAGTTGGCTTGCCATGAGTGGCGTGCACTCATATTTGTGTGTATCGATGAAGGAAATAAATGTAGAGGGGAAAAAAAAGGCCTTTGGTGAATCAATCAATTTCACAGGGAGACAGACACATTTCATATCCAACGACAGATAAAAATATGCAAATCTCTACAGACGCATTGGCTATTTGGTTAAGATAAATTGCGATCAATCTTTTTAAGAACTTTCTGTTCAGTTTAGTTGCAGTCCACTGACTTTATCTTAGGAAGAAACAATATAACCTGAGTTTTAGATTTTGGTCTTTATTTCCCCATAAATATATTTTTTTAATTTATGCATTGGAGCATAGGGGAAAAAATCTTTAATTTGCTTTTTAAATCAAATTTAGTATGAAAGGAGAGCACATATAAATAAAGGGGTATTTTTTTGTTGTTGTTGCTTTAAGAAGTGACATTTATTTTATGTAGGAGCCATTTTGATCTTACTGAATAGTGAAACAAATGCTTTGCGTTTTTGGCATCCATGAGTCCGTTAACCCTGTTGGATCTTTTTTGTTTCCTGTCCCCCTGCCCACACTCCCTTATCATTCTCTTTGTTTCGCTTTTTAGCCTCTGATACTTCCTCATCTTCTCTCTCAAGAACAGAGTCTCCTCTCCAACTGTTTGTATCTTCTCATCTTCCTCATCCTCATCCTAAACCAGATACCTTTGTCTGGCCCCATGCAGCCTCTCCATACTGTGACCAAGTTCCTGAGCCCTGTTCACCTACTCGCTGTAAATTGGCTTTCTATTCCTGATGAGCGTGTTCGTGCTGTATTTTTCTGATAATCTTCATAGCTGATAAACCATGTTTAAATAGATTATGCTTCAACAGTGTCAGTGAAATCTGGCCTTTCAGCTGCTTTTCATTAAATACTGCATGGATTTTAAGAGTTTCATCAGAGAAGACTGTTTTATTGATCCCAAAAGATGTAAAGTTACAGGCACATTTAATACTCTTTTCTCATGAGTGTAACAGAAAATTACAGGTGTTCAGTAAAAAAGATAATCGGTCAAGGCTGCTTTGTAGCATTTACTGATGTAAATTATTTCCAGTGCTGGCGTCTTTTGCCTACCAATACTGTCCCTGCCACAGAATCTCCTCTTATCTGGACAGTTTTCATTAACTTAATTTCAGAAAGCCTTTAACTAATTGCATCCAAAACATTCCCTGAAAATTCACATGAAGGAAAACATTGCCTAAATATCAGTGTGTATCATAATGCAGGTAGGGCATGTTGGTATGATTTTGGAGGAGGCATTAGAGCAGTGAAAATCAGCATTCTGCTGTTTCAAGTGAAAAGCCGTTCTGTTGTTAATTGAAATGATGCCAGTTTAAACCAGCTGTAAGATCAATCCCCATGCTGTTTGAATACAAACTGTACAACAATGCTGCCAGAGTAGTTCAGGTGACAGGGTAAAATCAACATAGTTTTTTAGCCATTTCTTTTTAACTCCTTTTAATTTCTGTTAAATTGCCCTTCACTCATACACAGCTCTGTTTTTGTCACTGAATTTACTATAATCTGATCTTAAGAAATTAATTTTGATACCTGGTCTTTAGACTGATTTCATGTCAAATATATTAGTTCCAACCAAAACGTAGCAAATAAATCTTTGCGTATTAATAAAACTTCACTTGTTAAAATAGCTGACATAAGACCAGAGTTTTGAAAACACTAGCTCATATGTAAGCCTGTAACTAGAAATTAAGGAAAGTTCTGCCTTCAGATGCCAGGAAATCTGTGTCCTACAGAAGTTGAAGTCTAACTTTCTGATTGGCTGCTATTACAGGTTTGGATGTTGTTGAGTTGAACTTGCTCAGACCTATACTATAAACAGTACATTCCAGTTAACTTTAAATTACTTGTTCTTGTTCTTTGCAAAGCTAGAAGTTAGTAAGAACCTACTCGAGAATGAAGGCAAACTGAAAGAATGATGAAGCCAAAGAACAGATTCCATTACATGAAGCCCAAGTTTTCCATTTCCAAGCTACTGTGCCCTCAGGGAAAGGAGCTTCTACCATATGCATGAGAAGTAGCAGAACCATGAAAAAGGAGAAAAAAAAAAAAATGATACTGGAGTCCTTTGTATAGTGTCAATAATTAATGAAAGTTAAAGCTGTCTGAGTAAGGAGCTGTTTCCCTAGATGCCTATAATATGTTAGTATAATTTCAGGGGCTGAAAATCTCATGTTCTATATCTTGCTCAGTTCAATTTTTTTTCTAGTGGAAGAAGCCAAGGGCATTTTCTATTATTGACTTGACTTCCAATTTCTGTTGAACAAGAACATGATTTTACAGGTGTAGCATCTTATTTAATTTTTTTATCTTTTGAAAACCTGATTTACAGTTTGAAGATTATCAGAAATCCTTTGGCTTTCTTAGAATTTTTGGCTTATATATATCTATAGAACAGTTTTTTTCTTACTTTGGATTTTAATTTGTGGTTTGATTTATCCGAAGGCAATCCATCAGATGCTTACTTTCATGGGGTTTACTCCCTTTTTTCAGTTTGTAAGTAGTATTCACTGTGCAGCTCTATTAATTTCTCAAGGACTAAAATCACCTTTTCCTCTACCACAAACCGTACATGTTTTGTCCATCAGTAGTTGAAGCTTGATAGTGTGTAAAGCAAGGCTGATGCTCTTTGCCCATTCAGTCACCCTAAGGGCTGTAATCTTAGGAGACCTGAATGCACTCAACTAACACTTGCATTTAATAATTAAAGAGGCAGTATTCATTTCTAGAGGACTGCAGATAAAGATATATTAGGCAGGTCTTGTGTAACATAATGGCCAACTGCCAGTACATTGTATTAGAGAAGATATTATGCCACTGCTGTTCCTAAAGAGGTACATTGATCCAGAATACAATATTGCAACTACTGTTGTGGCTCATAATAAACTATTACTTTCTTCTGTGGTGCAAGTTTTGCTTGTAAAATAAATGAAGAGTACACTTTGAAATAATGAAATTATGAAAGCAAGCTAAATAAGAAAGAATGAAGAATATAAATCAATAAAAATAATTGCTGTTTTAACCAGGACATGAAATAGTATTCTTTTTCTCTAACCAGTTATCTTATAAAGCTGTGTTCATTGCATTCAATATCAAATTATATATTTTTTTCATTGTTTACTTTACCTTTCAATAGATTTTTATGGGGTAGTACAGGACACCAATTTGGTGAAGGAGAGAAAAGTAAAAAGATTCTTAAACCAACATGTTTGGCAGTGACTAAGCACAGAAAATCTTTTCCAAAGAGCTGAGAGGATGCTTTGTGAATGATGCTGTCCATACCTGACTGCTATCATCTCCATGCATAACTTGCAGTAAAAGATAGCTTTGTAATTTGTGATTGTGAAAGGTGTCTCAGACTCTTAATGAATTTTAAAGGAAAAAATTGAGAATTTTGGCTAAATCTGCCAATCTGTCTTATCAAATGCATCACTTCAGGGATGTATTAGTCCTGCAGAAGGTGCTGCCTCTTCATATTACGTAATCACTTTTCTTAGAGTTCTCTGTGTGTCACACCACTAATATTCTTACTTCCAGCTCTTTGTATGCATGTGAAGTTGAGTCATGGGGGTTTTTCCGTTTTCTCCTGCATGAGCATTGCAGTTAAAGCATTTTTTTCTTTATGTAAATGTTGAAATGTTTAAAATGGGATGACTGTAAAACTGTTGAGTAATAGTCTCTTTTATGGTATAAAAAGAAATCCTGCCATAGAGTTTTTGTGAGTTGATATGAACGTGTTCCATGAAGTATGAGCATCCATTCTATTACTCATTTTCAGAAGGAAAATTTGATGTACATAGCAAAGTGATTTTGTTTTTCTCCAAGCCTTCATGCCAGCGAGGTCCTGATAGAATTCATGTATTATTTCATGTCCATTACACTGCATTGTGAAGAATTTATGTGGAAATGACAAAGGAAAGAACTGAAGAAGCCGTAACACAATCATTTACGTAGGGTGTGTGGTATTATAAATGGTATTTAATGGATGAGTTCATGTGGCCTCTCCTGTAACATTTAAGAAAAGCCTGAAGAGAATAAACTGAATACTTTATTCACAGAAGTTTAACTGTAGGTGTGACTTGGAAAAGAAAGGTTTAGCTGAGATGACTTCTTGGTTAAATTTTGTTTGTTCAAGGATCTTGGTAGGTTTTCTATTTGAGATTGAATTGAAACATTGAATCTGCAACATAGCATGTTAGTATGATGAGTAGAAACTAGATTCTGGGCAAATGCCGTTATAGGAAATTTAAGTGGGAGGTTATACCTTTTTGGTTTAGGAACATTTTGTCATGGTTAAGACCTTCTGTCACACTTTGCAATGTGCAATGTGATTGTGATTCCAGATGTTAATCAATTTAAGTAGTGAATTCTACATCTTGCCGGGATAGTCCCTGTTTCACACTTGGCCTTTTTAGTATAAACAAGCTTCAGAACAAAGCTAAACAAATGAAAGTGAGTAGCCAGGATCTATTTTGCTGATATATTAATTTTCCAGGCTTCATGATTTCTATTTCAAAATAAGTACTCTTTGCTGCTTGTGGTATTTGGATGGATTTTTTTCGTGATTCTTAAGTGTCATGCTATAACAGCAGATATAAAAGTCGTCTGGGAAGAGCAAGGGTCTTTTTGTGCGTGAAAGATAGGGTAAAATTTTAAATGAGAAATTGCTGCAGCTCTGTCTGAGCATTTGAAGGAAGCTACAACAGAGCGAATTGTAATACTGAAAGTGAAGATATGCTTGTGTTTGGCTGTGGGTACTGACCTCAGATCAAAGAAGGCAAAGTGCAGATAAGACTGAGATGAGAGAGAAGAGCTGGTGACAAAACCAACAGGGAACCTCCAAATAAACTGTCTGCATAGGATCTGTAAAGCCTCAAGCAGACTCTAAGATCTACTTGTTACCCTCAGTTTCTCCCAAGCCACTTTGTATCTTTACCAGCTGTAGTTGAAATTACTGTGTGTTTTAGAATTGTCATGTGAATATAGAGATCTGAATCTGTTAGGACATCCTGGGTTAGGACAAAGGTTCAGGTAAGTTAGTTCTAATATGAAAGTGCTTGAGTACAATTTGAAGGAAAGTAGGAAAAAACTTTTTAGTACGCACAATCTTCAAATGATTTTTAGTTGTCTGCAAAATATGTTTTAACAGAAGGAGCCAGAAATGAGTCAGATGACATCTAATTGTGACAATGCTAAAGAAGTATTTAGGGGTTCATGGGTTAGAGTATTAGCATGAGTGCAATCTCCCTGAAAGATGCCTGATTGGCCATTGCTTTGTATATGTGTGTGTTTTCTTCAGAGAACTAATTGCTCCAATATGTTAAGGGATACCTTTTTCCTAAAAGGAAATATAAACGGATACCTTTTTCCTAAAAGGAAATATAAACAACTCGAATAATAGCACTTCAAAGAAAAATTTTAGAAATACTTAAATTTTTTTTTTCTTCTTTTTTTGCCACTTTGTATAAAGTCCAGGGTAGGAAGCACTCAGTATTCACTCTGTTTAATTTTAATACAGATGGCACAGAAACACATAAGAATCTTACCACAGTATAGTTCTTTCTTATAAATAAATTGATGTAAAAAAAGTTTTAATAATATATTTTCATATGTGCTTTATTGTTTAGTACTGGAGGCTTAAAATCTAATAGCTTTCTATATGAAATTACTTATGGCCTGGCTAGCAGCCAGAGTCCTTGCTTTAAATAATAGGAAATACAGGCCCTTTTTAATACTAAATTGCATGCTTGCTTTTCCAAAGGAAGGGATTAGGTGATCTCCTTTATGGCAGTGAATTGCACCTTTTCTTTACAAACTGTTCTGGAGAGACAAGAACACAGTTTCACTATTAGTCCCTGGAAGGCTAACAAGTGCCAGGCTGCAGTGATGTGCATTTACAGAAATGGCTGTCAGACAATAAAAGGATTACTCATGACTATTGCTTATTTTTGGTACCCTTGCTAGTATTTTTCTTACAATACGCTCCATGTGCTTCTTGCTTAGATTTCCCTTTTGCATTTCTTCAGAATTTAAGCTTTAAAATAAGATATACAAAAACTTTAGTGAATGTTCAGATGTGCAGGCTGGACTTTGAGTTGTTTCATCAGCCAGTGAAAAGGAAAGCAAACTCTACTGCCAGACACTGTTTCAGATCTTCAGGGTAATTCCTAGTTCATAATGACATGAATTGCTAATTATGTCCTGTGCTGCTTTTCCTTTGTTTCTGTCAGTTAAGGGAACTATGATGCGCACTTTCAGACAAACTTCCTCTTCCTGCTGATCTGTGTACTAGGTATTTCCGGTGCTTTTTGGTTTGCTGATTTATCTTGTCACACTTAAAAATGTGTATTTTATGTGAGGGATCTCTTCTCATTAAAACTTTTAGAAAACCTGAGATATTGAGAGTGGAGGTTTTGTCTATTTCTTAACTTGTAATGATGAGGACAAGTTTTTGTGGTGCAGTTCAACTTGTACAGGATTCAATACTTTCTTTTGGAGTATCTGCCATTGTTGATCATTATGGATGTGGTGATGGAATTAGACAATTTCTCATTTGATCCAGTATGGAATATTTTACTGCCTTTATTTTTTAATCAGGCCTAATCAGTCTGAGATATTGTAATTTGTAATTATAAAACAACTAGATATATGCCAAGGCTTAGATGACAAGAAGGAGTGTAGTTTAAAATATTCATGGTCTTGATTTAAAAAAAAAGTCATGACTAAATATGCTGGCAGTAATTGACTATCCAAAGTACAGTTGCCATTAGATATTCTCTAGTCATACAAGCTTTTTAAATTCCAGTACTTTGAAAAGGGTATTATTTGCCAATGAGATTCTAATCTGACTTGGAAATTACCATTTTATGAGAATTATCCTTAGTATGCTCTGGTAATGTTTTTTATGCAAGGGACTTTTTTGCCACAAGGCACTTTAACTCAGCCTTGATTAGGCAAGTTTTACATTCAGTGCAGTTTAATGGTGTATTTGTGATAGGGTATGTCATGATGGCTGTGTGTATTTTAGTTCTCTTTTTTGTTCTGTTATTAGCTGTAAAATAATCCTCTAATTGCGTTCTGTGGAAAGACATAGCTAATACTAACACTGAAGCAAATGCAGCAACCTGAAGACTACAGTGTATGATACCATCACAAACCTTTTTTGGGTTGTACATTGCCAGAAAAGAGGGTTCAAGTTTAATAGAGAGTATTCATAGTAGCAACCCAAAAAAGTGTCAGGTACAGTGACCAAAGTTTAGTGTGTTTTTAATATAGACTTTCAGACCGGTATGAAAGCTTTCATAACAAAATTAATCTGGCATTTAAGAAAAAATCTCCAAAATGGTAAATGTAAATTAGATCTTGAGTCTGGGGTAATGCCTCTTATGAAAAGGGTTGCAATTAAATGTTTTATACAATGTATATGGCCTTCATTCTTTCTGTGGTGGTAAATTCTTTTTATTACTCTACAGGTTCAGTCCATGCTACATCAATAGCAGCTTCCAGAGTGGAGCAAGCATTGTCCGAGGTTGCTTCTTCTCTACAAAGCAGTGCCCCTAAGCAAGGTCCCTTGCATCCTTGGATGACTCTGGCTCAAATATGGCTTCATGCAGGTATCGTGATAGAAAAATTTATTTTTCTATACCCTCTCCTTTCTTGCTGGCCTAAGGACTTGCCAAAATCTATTTGTTTCATTCAGAATCTGTTACCACTTATCAGATCATATTTTTTCCATGTGTGTGGCACTGAAACAAGCCAAGAAATAAAAAGCACACTAGAGTCACTCTGTGTGTAAGATCGTTTATGAAAGATACGGCAGTAGTTTTAGAATGTAGCTGTTACCAGTGGAGTCACATCTTCTGTCAACAAATGCAGCACTCTCACCCTGATCCCTGAAGAATTTAGTTTCTGAAGTACCTAGAGTATCTTAGTACTTGGAAATCTAGGTGTCCTTGCAGAATCACAGAATATTCTGATTTGAAAGGCACCCACAAGGATCATCAAGTCCAACTCTTAAGAGTTCCATCCATCATAAGGAGATGGAACCTGGGACCTTGGCATTACTAGCACCATTCTCCAACCAAGTGAGCTAATCCGAGGTCACTGATTCAATTGAATGGAAAAAGATGTTTGTAAGATTCTTGAATAGAGTTCCTGCAACTACAAAAGTTTATAATAGAAAATAAATAACTCTGCATATGCAGGGAAAGAAACAGTAGTAGTACTGTTGAGCAACCTGTCCCTTGCAGCTGTGATAATGAGCTTGAATTCAGTTCTTTTCCTTCTGGTTTCATTAAGGTAAAAGACTCAGGATTGTTTGTCTAAATGTGGAGTCATCTTGAGTGGATTTAGTATTGTTATGATGCTTCAAGCCTCAAACTAAATGCAATATCACAAATGGCTGTTACATAAAATTTTAACCAGAAAATGGTGATCCAGTGTATTTTTATACAGTTAAAAATGTGTAACATGCAATTGTTTTTATTGATAGCTGGATCAGAAAGATGTAATTCAGAAATCAGCCAGCAATTGTTATGTTTTGTTCTGCTTTCAGAACATTTTTCAGTGACATAATTTTATTTTTCTTTCATGTTTATATTCAACAAAACAGTGCTTTATTTCAGAGCATTTTAATTTACCTATTTACATTTAGTTTTATGGTGTGAAAGTCATTGCAGGGCAATGGGTCCCAGTTATTGATGGTTTAGAGGAAAAGCCCAGAAGATTGGAAAGAAAAAGCAATTATAGTGATTAATAACAGTGATGTCATTTGGGCTACTCAAAAGCAGCACAGATTAGAACAGGGCAAGATCCAACAGGGTGTAGTGTAGTCACCTGCTCTGCATTGTGGCATCATTGATTTTAAATATTTATAAACTGTCACAGATGACCATCTGCAGTAACTCTTAGCATCTATAATGCTGATAATTTGTCAGCCTTCTGTGGCAGCTTGTTCCACTACTTATTTGCTGTTTGGTGGGGTTTTTAAAAAAATTTTTGTGGGTCATGTGCTGTTGCTGATTATTCAATTAATGCAAGTGACTGCTACTGTTTTACCCACAAAGGAGGAGTCTGGACACTCTTTGCTGATTCCTTTTTAGTTCACAACTTAGATTTGCATGCACATTGGTGGTCTGCTGCTAGAGTCTGCAACACAGGCCACTTTCCACTCTTAAAAATATCTTTAAAATATTCTGGCATGGGCAGAACTCACGGGCTTGCCACTGTAGGGAGAAAATTTGTGCAGCCAAAGCTCAGCTGGAGTTGAAGCTGCCAGAAATATGGGGGACAATAAAAAGAAGTTTTTTCATGTATTAATGGCAGTAAGCAGTACAAAAATAACATCAGCCTGTTACAGGATGAGGATGGTCACCTCACAAACAGGGACATGGACAAGGCAGAGGTGTTTAACACATTCTTTGCCTCTGTCTTCAACATGCATGATGGACCAAGGGGGTCTCAGGGCCCTGAGCTGGAGGGCCATGACTGAGAGAATTATAAGCTCCCAGTCGACCCTGAAATTGTGCAGGATCTGCTGCTCCAGCTGGATCCCTACAAATCTATGGGGCCTGATGGGATTCACCCAAGAATCCTCAAAGAGCTGGCTAATGTCATCACAACACCTCTTTTGATCATTTTTGAGTGGTCTTAGGAATCTGGAGTGGTCCCACCTGACTGTAAGGTGGTGAACCTTGTCCTGATTTTCAAGAAGGGCAAGAAGGAGGACCCTGAAAACTACAGGCCTGTTAGTCTCACTTCAGTGCCTGGTAAAGTTATGGAGAAGATTACTCAGGGAGGTATTGAAAAACACCTGAAAGACAATGCAGTCCTGGTCACAGCCAGCATGGCTTCATGAAGGGAAAATTCTGCTTATCAAACCTGATTTCCTTTTACGACAAGGTAACCCACCCAGCTGATCAAAGGAAACCAGTACATACAATTGTTTTGGATTTCATAAAGCTTTCGGTACTGTCTCTCACAGTATCCTCCTGGACAAAACATCCAGCCCCGACCTGGATAAACACATCATGGGATGGGTGAGCAACTGGCTCACGGGTCAGGCACAATCAGACTGGGGACCTGTCACTACTGGGGTTCTACAGGGCTCCATTGTCAGCCCTGTGCTCTTCAACATCTTCATAAATGACCTGGACACAGGTCTGGAAGGGATACTGAGCAAGTTTGCAGATGATACAAAACTGGGAGGAGGCAGGGACGCCCTGCAGAGAGACCTTGACAAATTAGAGGACTGGGCAATCACTAACCATAAGAAATTCAGCAGGGGAAAGTGCTGGATTCTGCACCTGGGATGGGACAACCTTGGATGTATGGACAGACTGGGGAATGAGAGACTGGAGAGCAGCACTGTGGAAAGGGCCCTGGGGGTCCTCTCAAGTTGAATATGAATCATCAGTGCCCTGGCAGCCAGGAGGGCCAAATGTGTCCTGGGGGGCATCAGGCACAGCATCCCCAGCCAGGCAAGGGAGGGGATTGTCCAACTCTGCTCTGCACTGGGGCGACCTCACCTTGAATGTGTGCAGTTTTGGGTGCCAAAATGTTTAAAAAAAAGTATTAAGCTATTAGATAACATGTAGAGGAGGGTAACAAAGATGGTGAAGTGCTTTGAGGTGCAGCTGTATGAGGAGCAGCTGAGGTCACTTGGTCTGTTCAGCCTGGAGAAGAGGAGAGTGAGGGGAGACCCCATTGCAGTCTACAACTTGCTCTGAGTGGAAGAGGGGTAAAAAGTCTGACTGGATCTGCAATTTCATGTTAGTTCTTCATGTGGATGAGACTTTTTCCATCAAATAACATTTCAGTATTTTCTAAAAATATACTGCATTAATCAATACATAATAGACATATTATTTATGTTTGGTAGAATGTGTTCTGTGAAATCACCAAGGCAACTGAGGAGCAAAATAATGCTCCTCAGGTAGAAAAAGGTCTGTTCTCTCACCAGTGTGATCAGGTCTTACAGGAAGAAAAGAATTTAGTCCTGCAACCATATAAAAATAGCTTAAAAAAATAAAAATGGAGAAGGAACTTTAAACTACTAAACCTTTAAACTGAAAGTCCATGTTTTGCTAGTCATTGTTATAAATTGATGTTCATGAAAATAATTATGAATATTCATAGCAGGTATCACCTGTAAGTTGTAATTTATACACTTTACTATACTGAATTTGACTAGTTAGAGATACTGTTAGAGCTGTTGGATGCAATTTTTTCATAAGCAAGCTCCTTTAAAGGCACTCAAATATCAGTCTGATTCAGAGTTTTAGGCGTAGTCTGAAATCCACTGCTGTAGTGTGAGTTCCTGATCCGAGAGCCTTTAAACCAAGATGGGTGGCCTGTATGGTACAGTGAGAAGCGTGTCTCGAGCAGTGACAGATCACTTTGCTGTTTTGATGCAGCAGCCTGATTTAAACCTTAATCTATAAAACTCTTGTACAATGTGGCACAAGAGAATGCAGTCATACAATTACTTTGAGGCTCTATTTTTATTTGGTCTCTACCAACGTAAAAAAAAGATTACCCAACCCAGAATTTTAATAGCTTTTTCTTGCATTTAGTGTCTCTTTTCTCCTCTCTTTTCCCACTCTTTCAGCAAGAGATTAGGATGAACCAGCAAGGTAGTGAAATAGCAATGTTGAAGTGTTAGAGTGTCATAAGAGCTACTGAAGGCAAATACTTCTATTGTTAGTTGTTAATTACTCACTGAATGAAACTTTTTTCCCCTATAGTCAATCTGATTTACATAAGTGTATGTCAGGCTACTTAACTGATTTAAAGAGTACTGGAATACTCACATACTTGTGTCTTAAAAATAAAACTAAAATGAAAAAATCCAAGACTTAGGATAAAAACAGCAAACTATAAAGAGTATTCTGGGGTTTAAAACAGCCATTTAAAAGTTGTAACTCCTCATACACTTAGAAAACAAACTTTCCTGAAATGATAATTAATTTAAAATAATTTAGGTAATAATTTCTCTTTTAAGATGCAAATTTTTTTTAGAAAAATAGCCTTTATTTAAAGTGAAGCTATTTGCAAATACAGCGCATGTGACAACATCTAGTCATGGTATGATGAAGCAAGAATCATTAATTGGTCGTGACATTCCTTCCACAGCTGAAGTCTACATAGGAATTGGGAAGCCTGCTGAGGCCACAGCGTGTACCCAGGAAGCAGCTAATCTCTTTCCGATGTCACATTATGTTCTCTACATGAGAGGTCAGGTGGCTGAACTTCGTGGAAATATTGATGAAGCCAAACGCTGGTATGAAGAGGCCTTATCTATTAGTCCTACCCACGTGAAAAGCATGCAGAGGCTGGTAAGTCTTGAACCCATATTCATAAGTGGCGTCATCTCAACTGGTGATACTGTATTGTGAAGTCTTGACTTGGTGTAGGTAACCCATAGCTTCTGAGTTTGGGATCTATATTCTTATTACAAAATGCTTTGGAAACAGTCTTTCCTGGCATTTATTCTGTCTTCTGTGTGTTGGGACATAAAAAGGATTTGCAGGCCATAAGACTATTTCAATCCTAATAGAGACTATAGAAGAAGTAATTTGCACCTGCCTAATATTCAGTGCCATTGGGAAATGAAGGTGGCTTATGGTAAGAGAAGAGTTGGATACTGTACAGGAAAGACCAGTCACTTTGGTGTTCCAAAGTAAAAGTTGAATTCATAGAATCATAGAATATTCTATGTTGGAAGGGACACACAAGGATCATGAAGTCCAACTCCTGGCCCTGCACAGGACACCCCAAGAGTCACACCATGTGACCAAGAGCATTGTCCAAACACTTCTGGAACTCTGTCAGGCTTGGTGCTGTGACCACTTCCCTGGGGAGCCTGTTCCGGTGCTCAACCACCCTCTGGGTTTTCCTAATATCCAACCTAAACCTCCCCTGACATAACTTCAGGCCATTCCTCAAGTCCTGTCACTGGGCACCAGAGAGAAGAGATCAGTGTCTGCCCCTCCTCTTCCCCTCACAGGAAGTTGTAGACTGCAGTGGGGTCTCCCCTCAGTACCCCCTTCTCCAGGCTGAACAGACCAAGTGACCTCAGCTGCTCCTCATACGGCTTCCCCTCAAAGCCTTTCACCATCCTCATGGCCCCCCTTTGGATGCCTTCCAATACCTTTGTATCTTTCTTACATTGTGGTGCCCAAAACTGCACACAGGACTCGAGGCCACATCAGTGCAGAGTAGAGCTGTTTTCTGCATTCTGCATGTTTATTCATTACCTTTGTGCTATGTGATTTCTTGGGTTTTTGAAAGGTAAAGAATCAGTCTTGCCCTCAAATGAATTTTGAAGCTTTAAGTACAAAGGTACCTTCCCCAGTATAAATGTATGCTTATTTATATGCTTCATAGATACATACATGTATACATTGTGTGCTTACTATGTTAGGAAAATTACTTTCTTTTAATCCAATTTTCTTCCAGATAGAGCAGAAGAGAACAGCTGAAATCAGCTTCTTACCCAATCTTTTTATTCAGAAGTAGAAGCTGGTTTCTGCCTAAGTACTTATGAATTATTCAGAGAAATTTCTTGTGCATCCCTGAGGGAAACATATGAGACAAAAGATCAGATAGGAAGGCAGCACAGGGAAATCTTTTTGTTTCACCTTTTCAGCATTTCAGGATATTTGAGTCTGCTGACAAATGCCAAAAGGTTCCCTTTTCTGAAGAAGCAGGCAGTCAATCTAAAGCAGTGCAACTCAGTGAAAATGAAAGCTCATGTTTTGCTGGGTATCTTTTTGCCCCTCCTGTGAATGCACCTTTGAATAAATAGTCTGTAAACACACAGTGCTCTTCAGAATGACTGAGAAATTAGTTGTCTAAGAGGCATGTGAGATGAAAATTACTGGGCTTCCAATCCAGGTTTCCTTTTTATGAGATTTTCTGTTCGAGTCCTAGCTTGAAGGTAACTGTTCATTTCATTGGATTGGACAGTCCTTTTTAAGGATTTTTATAATGTAAATTAAAAAATTTTTTATAAGAGCTTTTTCTACTGTTCTAGACTTTTCTGCACTAGGATGTTGTTTTGAGTAGATTCTGACAGATTTATGCTGCTTAAATACAAATATTCAAGACGTATGCTATAAAAATACTTGTCTGTGTAATTTCTTGTAGGAGAAAGTACAAGATTCTGTCTACTTCTTGACCTTTTGACTATTGCAAAAAGTATTTTAATGAGGAAGCTTGCAGTGTTTACTCTTGCCCGTGTGTATAGATGAGTATCTGTATATCTCAACACTTTATTTGTGTATATTTACCTAGTTATTATAAAGAGAGATGATCTCAGTGGCAGGGGAGCTATAGCAACAGCAATGTGGAGGTATCAGCCTCTATGACAACAGCTCAAACATTAACTTCTAATATTTGTATTCACAATTCTAAGCTGACAGTTGGTTTATGAATGAAAGTTCTGTGTAAAAAACCCTTATTTTCTGTGATTAATTTGATATTTTAAGATTATTTGATATGGCTTTCTAGTAATGCTTAGAAAGTATTATAAAATGTAACTATTTTCATGTAAAAGTTACCTTAGAGCTTATATTTATTTAATAAATTTTGGTGAATTTCTTTTTGAGGGGCAAATACTGAGTATAGATCATAATAACTTTACGTATAAAATGAAACAAAAAGCAAGTAAGATTTAAGGATGGCATGAGTTCTAGCATGTAGCATATGTATCCAGGCCTGCTTCTCCAAGTGAAATTACTTGAAACAGTTGAACCTGAAATCAGTTTGGAAGGACTTTTCTTTGTTTTTATTAAAATTTTAGAATGAGTGACATCTGACACTCAGTAAAATTTCCTGATGCTAATGGTTTGGAAATCTGAGTCTTTGATTTGAGAGAGTCTTTGTAGTTGTCCAGAAGGAAAAAAAAAAAAAAAGCTAAATAAAATGTTTGTTTCAATTTGTATGAACAACAATAGCATACTGGGCACAGGAGTTTTCTCCTTTTACAATCCATCCTTTTAATGATGTTACATCACGCTGGTAAGAAGGATGCAAAGCTAAACTTTGAAAAATTTGCTATTTTCCATATAACATTTCATACAATATTTTGGCCATAAGTCTCTCTAAGTACCTATTCCTGAATATGATCTACTGTTTCTACACAGAAAAAGACCAGAAAAGTTAGTTTTGTGGCTTCAGAAGAGTTGTACTTCTTCCTGTGAGTTACAGCCTGTGCTGTGCTTTGGAGTTTCTGCAAAAAAGACTCTTGCATTTGTCTCTTGTGCAGACTCCACATTCTGTTAGTGTGACCATGAAGACTCTGCAGGAGTCTAATGTATTATCTGAATGAAGTTACTTTTTATTGGCTGGCATCATCATTTTTGCAAAATTACAATTTTTTTGAAGAAACTATTTCTTACTCATTTTGCTTCTGTCTCGAAGGTCTTCACTGATTTACTCCTTTTTCAAGATATTTACTAGAATGAAAAAGGGGAGGTCTTGATGATGGTGTGAAAATTGGAGCATTTAAGAGTGATGAAAGAGATCTGTTTGCCAACAAAATGATAATCATAAATGGGAAGATTTGGGGGGGGAAGGTTTTTACCTTACTAATGAAATGCCTAAGACAACATAACAGCAAATGCTGGGGACTTGATTCAGGAGTAAATGCAAGTGGTTTAGCTGTATTCTGCTTAACTAAACTTGGGAAATGGAACTGCTTGGGTCATACTGTTGCATTATCTAAGATGGGAGCTATTCCAACAGAGAGCTGGCTGCAGGGGCAGTGTGTTTGTGTTCATGCTCACTGCTATTTCTGCCCCTTCTAAGATGTTGGGGGGCTTATTAATTAAATCAGCCAAGCAACAAAACTAGTTTTTTTTGAAGAGAAATGCTGTTAGAATTCTCTGCAGCTCCTTGTGGAATTAAATTATTGCAATTAATGCTTTAATCCATCCATTCATTCACTTTATTTTGTTGAGCAATGCTCATTTGAAGCTCTGCCTTGTTCTCAGGTGCTATTTTTTACTGTTTGTCACTAACTGAAATTTTCTCCAAGCCAGAGGTTATACCGGCTTGCTATTTGGCTAGCTCTGACTGTTCACAAGATGTCGAGAGGGAAGCAATAACATGTCAGTATTAATTAGGTGTACTTTACAGAAGGCAGCAGCAATGCTTTTGAACAAATGCAGTGTTCTTTCTTCTTTTTAAGGTTTGTATAGTGCACTCAGAAAAAACAGTGTGAACTTGTGTTCTAAAGGTTTCAAATGCTTTGGTTTTTTTTTCTGAATTTCTAATAATTTTTTCTCACACCTAATGAAATTTAAATTTTTCTGTAACTACTTAATTTTAAAATGATGATTCACACTTCAATGTCATATACCTGTGGTTATCACCTGCCTGATTTTGGCCAGAATGGATTTATTTGAACAACTTTCTCTATTCTCCCTACCCTTTATCACCACCTCCAGATTTCTGCATTACTGCTGCCTTCCTGCTTTTGTCATTGTTTTCCTCCCTTGTGAAAAAAGGAATAAACATTCTTTTATCTCCTGCAGTCAGAGTGCTGTTGTGGAAAGTAGCCCTTACTGCTGACGTCTGTAAAGTCCTGAAACAGGCCATCATTCAGTAATGCCTGAAATGGCAATGAATATTTCAATCTATTGTCCAGGAAACAAATCTGTGTATTCTCTCTCAGGCTGAAAATTTCCTACATAAATGTAGCTTTCAAATGAAATAGGTATCCAGCATTTGTATGTTGGTATAATCCCAGAAGACTGTAGTATTTTCTGAATATTAAGTAATTCATTGTAGCACTTGCCAGTTAATGCTATCAGTAGCTTAGGTTCTAAGAGCAGAAAACTAAAACAGAAAGGGAGAAATTACTTAAACAATTTACTCATGTAGAAATTAGTTTTCAAATAGCAATATCTTAGAGTGTTACATTCCCTACTTCACACTGTTAGATACCTGTTAGTTTCCTATAATTATGCATAGCTAAACCAGATCTCGTAAGGCTTAGATTAACTTTGTGTGCTTTATCTCTCAGTTATAAATATATTGTTATTTATTTCATACTATACTGACTCTTACTTTTTTTTCAACCCAAAGACACTGCCAGAAAGAAGTCTGGCAGTATGTATGGGTAGTGTGTGCTTATGAGCCTGTCACGGATGTTGAGTTGACTGAAAGAAAGGAAAAACAGAGAAGACTTTAGAAACATGAATTCAGACCCTGTTTGAAGGAATCATGGGAGCTAAGGAAGAGAAAGTCTAAACACAGTCACCCAACTTTTTTCTTTCCGTGAGTCAGTGTTCTCATCTGGAGAACACTGAGTAACTCATTTGATTTTCATCCTCAGGCCCCTGCACAGTGAAATCGTTGGTTTAGGCCGCATAGGTTTGTCCTAAGCACATTATGCTGGTTCTCATGGGTGGTTTGGGTTGTAACTGATTACCACAGAGCTAAATGCTGATGCCAAATCTCAGTGCTCATTTGACTCACTCTAAGTGCATCCTTACGCACATGGTGGTTGAAGAAGAATGGAGAAATAAAGGTCATTGGTTTTGTTAGATCTGTTAGTAAAATGTTGTGGGTTTGCCCTTCAGAAACTTCAAGATCATTTCACAAAAAGCAGAGAAAGCAAAATATATGTTTGGTCAAAACCTCACTGCTCCTTACAGAGGCATTTCACTGTGATTTGACCACATCTAAACATCTAAATGTTTCAAGTGATTGCATTCTGTACTGTGAAAAAGCAATTCTGCTAGCATTTTAACCTGGAAACCATTGAGTTCAAGTGACTCAAGGACCATTTGAATACATTTCAAATGCTTTGTCTGCCATGAGGCACTCCCAGGCTATATTCTTTTCTGTCATGAAAATATTATTTCCCCTTTTAGCCTTACAAGAGAGAACCATCAGTGCTTGGTGCAGTAAAAAAGTGCATGAAATCAACTTGCATGGTCATTAGCTTTTGAAATATAATAAAGTGGAAATCAAGGTGAAAATTTAGGGAAGTTTTTTTCCCTGTTTGTTTCAAAGTTACCTTCTTTTATTTTTAATGTTGTTGAGATCAAGTATAGCAGTTAACCACTTCATACTGACTTGGAGAAAGATTAATAGAATTTCTTATTTCCTAAATGCTTTATCTGAATTTTACAGTGCTCCTTTAAAGCAGATCTATATTTGTTCAGTATTTGACAACAATAACTGCTACAAATTTGAGTTTAAACTAGCACCTAGTTGCTCTTTTGGAAACAGAAAGTGACTGTAGGAATTTGCAGCACTAATTTTGTTTATAGCTTGAAGCAGTGAGCTCCCATTTACTCAGGCAAGACTGTGTTGATTCCCTGAGAACTGTTGTTCTGTAAGTGGAATGATGGGGCTGATGGTATAATACTGCTTCATCATAACAGACTTTCTTTTCACATTGCTCTGTATTTACTCCAAATGGCTTCAAGCAGCTGTGACAGGAGCAGATCTTTCAACAAGAAAATACCTCTATTCTTGGATGCTTTTCACCCTGTAAGAGTGAGCTCTCTAAGGTCTCTTCAACTCATTGGTGCTGTCCTCAGTTGTCAGCGATTACAAAAGGAATTGTGCAGCTTGCTTAAATGGTTGTTTGGTTTAGACAATCTGAGTACCTGAAGGTGAAAAGGTAATCTGATTTTGTGCAGCATGCACAGTGGCTGCATTGAATGGAACTGGGCTTATATGGAGAAACTCAGCTGTTAAGGTGTACTATTTACTGAGAATCTAGTAGCAATGGTTAAGGCAGCTTTCTGAATACAGAGAGAAACTGTTTAAAATAGAAATCCTAGGAAAGTTAATTTTAAAGTAGACAAAAAAACCCCAACCCTAACACTTAAAGGTTCAGAAAGCTGGGGTGGTTTTTTTTAAAACTTTGGGGGGTGCTTGTTTGGGGTTTTTTGTTTTGTTTGATTGTTGGGGTTTTTTAACATAAGGATTTTTGCCTGTAATCTCAGCTTTAAATTTCTGTTTTCATGTTATCTGTATGATAGATTTTTCCACGGTTTATCTATTCAGGCACAGCTTGCCAGAAGCCATTTTATCACTTCTATTTGTTCCCATTAAAAAAAATGGAAAATTAATTAGTGGCAGATGCTGGCAGAAGGAAGGGATGCTTTAGCTAGAGTTACTGCTCTGTATTTGGCAGGTCACGAATCATTCCACTGTTTTTATTGTATTGTGTGGAACTGATAAAATTCCACCCATCAGATAATTCATGACAATTCGCTGTTGAAGCAGGTCAGTCTGCAACGTGCAGCAGTACTCCAAAGTTCCTTCTCTTTGCTTGGAAGACTTTAAGAATCTTTGTTTTCAGCTTTTGAAATACAAGTAGTGTTCATCTCTAGCTTTGATTTACATTTTATAGGATAAAGTCTTTGAATTGGGTTCTGTTATCAAAACGGAGCTATTACTAATTCACTTCATATACAGCAACTATGGATCAAATATTATCATTTGGGAAGTAGCAACCAAGAACTGTTTCAATTTCAAGGAAAATAATCCGAGGATCACAATGGCCCGGTCTGGAACAGGGCTTTGGTTTTCCAGACGTTGTAACAAAGCATCTGAGGAGGGATTCCCTGCCCTACACTGTTTCAAGTAATTGACAGGAACAGGAGCATGATGAGATAGCATTTGTGTAATGGTAACAGTATTTCAGATGCACATGTAAGATATATCTGCTTGCCAAAGAGTTTGTGGGGGTCTCACATCCTTGGAGATACTCAAAATGTGACAGCCCTTGACAACCCACTGCAGGTAAATCTACTTCAAGGTTGGCTGTAGAGAATCTCAAGTTCCCTTCCTACTTCTGTCATCCTGTTATTCTAGGAAGGCAAGCAAGACAAGCTTTGTAGATAAAGGTAATGATTTGTGTTAGAAAACATGATGGGAACACTTGTCTGTGAACAAAGTCTTGTTACTTTTTCCTGTTACGCAAGACTTACTTTATTTTTACCAGTGATAAAAATCTATAAAGCACAGATTTTGTTCTTTCTTCTCTTGTTTCCATGGTACATTACCCATAACAATCATGGAGGGAAGGTGCAAGAGATTAATACCTTTCTCAACAGTAGTTACTCATCTTAATTATGTGTATATAAAATATACACATATATGTATGTATACATATATTCTCTTCTACAAATCTGCCATAATATTTTGGATCCATCTTACTGTCTTTGCATACAGAAGTGTCAGTAGCAAAACAGTGCAACTGGAAAGCCTCAGCTGGGATCTCCAGAAAATAAGATTTTTGGCTTCTGTCTCTCTCAATGGTTTTCTTGAAGGTTCAAGTATACCTTAATGATCTTCACTGAGGCTTCTATAGACAGAGATGTGTCTAATATTATTTAAAGAAAATAAAATATTTATGACTCTTTACTGTTGTTTACATGGAAAGTATCTCTTTCGTAGTACTAAGTAGAGATGATGAACAGCCAGCAAGATTGTAAAAGCATCTGATCACAGCATAATGAAAAATCTCCTTTTTCAGGCTTTTTTTTTTGGTAGGTTTTAGAAAGGCTAATTCCTATTGAAAGTCTTTCCAGAGTCTTTCCATCTTCTTATGCCTTTTACCCTCTAAAGGGCTGACTGCATTAAAGTCATTGACAGATGGGTTTTGTTGACATCCCTTTTCCTCTGTGCCTTTTCCTGGGTAACTGGCCACCCAAAATAGGATGTAGGGGAAAAAACATACAGATTTATACTAAACAAAAAAATATTAACAAGGATGACTAATTTCATGAAGGAAAATGTCAGTAGTCTTAGCAGTCTTAGTAATTCAGGAAATGGCCAGGTGGCCCTGTGTCGGTAAAGTGCTAATAGTTGTTCTTGATATTTAAGTTCTCCTTATTTTAAAAAAAAAAAGAACAAAAGGGAAAAGAGAGAAGGCATGGACAAAATGGAAAATATGTCCTCTTCCCTGCTATCTTCTGTAGTCTCTTACATCCCTTTTCATGGCTACTTGCTGGTGCTTTTTTGCATGGACGTCAAAAGGTCTATTTTTATTTTGCTCTGTGTAATTGCCTTTCAATATGAGAATTGCTTTGCAAAACACTTTTTAATTTAGGTCATTCTGCTAAAGTGTGCACTGAGCTAATTATGATTATTTTGCTTCCCTGGGTATTTTTGTGCCCATTGAATTTATGAAAGTATTTCTTTATAGCTGGAGCTGAGAACTTACACAGCAATAAAAGCTATGTAGCACCTGGTATGCTTTTGCTTGTAGGTAACATCTGGCATCTGATCACTTATAATTGAATTTCATATAATTAATAAAGAAATATTTTTAAGGATTGGGGGGGGTAAATATAAAGAATCTGAAAAAGGCTTTGAGAGAGCAGCCATCCCCAACTTTAAATTAACAGAAGAGGTTTTATTTTCCTTCTCCTGTAAAGGGTTTTATTGTAGAATTCTGTAGGTGAGAACTCTTTAACTACAGGACATTTGAAGCCTGCAGTCATCTGGACATGATGTCTCTTTGCTTTTTTTTTCTTTTCTTGTGCTGCATAACTTTGCAAACTGGTGAAATATAACTAAGTGCTACCATCAACAGCAATCTGAATGAGATAAACCATTCCATGTGGCTTAGTTGAGGTGGTGAGTAAATGTGTGTGAGAAACTTGCAGCACCATCATCAGATGTCTGAGCCCTGACTCTTTCTCAGTCTGTCTTAGAATAACTTATTATTATAAAATGGTGCATTAGTTATCAATGCGTGTATTTTGCTATAAATCTTAGCAGTTTTCAGGTGCATTTCTAATGCACTGGTGAAATTATCTTTTGCTTTTTGCTTTGTATTTGTCACAGGGGAGCTTTACTTGCTTTGGCAGAAGCTATTTCCTGAAAAAACAGACTGCTCTTGAGAGGACCAGAAGTTAACTAATCAATTATAATTCTTTTTTTTTTTCTGACTAGGAACTATAAACAACTTGTTCTTGGAAATTGTGCTTTATCTTATCCTTATCAAGCAGAAAGTAGCCTACCTTAATGCAAAACTAGAGATCTGGGAGCAGCTGTCCCCCAGGAAATCATTTCAATGCTTGCTTTTGCAGGGTTATGTCAAGCAGCTGTATTCCCCAGATAAGTTGTCTACTCTGGTTCCAAGTTTTTCTGCCAATCCCCAGTCTGGAGCAGTCTTCTTATGTCTCTCTCTCCCTCTTCAGCTCATCTCATTTAAATTTTATTTGAGGCCTCTTTTCCATTGCTGAAGCTTAGCTTGTCTGCTAGCCAGTTTTATACTTAGCAGTAATTCCCCTGCTCATGACTCTACAGTTTAAAGGTGAGTTGCACCTTGCACTTTGGAAGAATTCAACCAATTTACTATGTGTGAATAGCATAATATATTTTCTCCAATATTAGATTTCTTTAAACATAGACTGTGTTTTCTGGTAGCAAACTTGTGTTAGATGGAGTTAGAGAATTGGATTTTAAGGTTAGTGATGGGCTATTTTTTAATGTCAAGTTATTGTTTTTTAATCTAGATGAACAAATTAAGAGAAAGCAATTATTTCAGTGAGCTTTAATTTGTGGGGAAATCTGAAGTGTGTTTTTTACATCTCTGAAAACTGTGTTCATTTTGAAGGTGTGATGGTTATTTTTCCATAATTATTCCTATCAGAGTATATTCTTTTCAACAAGTAGCAACAAATGGCATGAAGAAAATTATGCGGTGACACTACTCAGAAAACTGCCATCTCTTGATTTTTCAGTAGGGGAGAGGAGACATGCTATCTGACCACTTCGTGTACTTCATCTCACTGGAAAATGCCGGTGTTTTCTCTGAATAAAACTGACTGCAGACTTAGAGTTGTTAATGCTTTTAATGCTACTTCTGTAATGGTAAACAACCTGGTTAAGCTGATATGGATGGAAAAATACATCATCAATGAGACTAAGTAATGATAAACTTGAAAACAGAAAGCTGTTTTGGGCTTTCCTCACTTTTTCAGTCAGCAGTACAGTGTTGATCTGCACCTTTTAAAATTTGATACTAATATGTGTGGACTTTTATAGAGAGCCAAGTGGTAAGAGCTTTCTAGTTTCAACAGTTAATCATGACTTTAGTCTGTATGTTTTGTTAAAACACTAGCTTTGCAAAAAACTATTAGCATTTGAAAAAAAATACCATTAGTTATAGTTATTATATTTTTAAGCATGAATATTTAAGCATTGGAAGAATAAAAAGTAACTGGCTAAGTTGAGCATCTGCAAGTGTTACGGCAACCAAGAGCTGGTACGTCAAAGAGTAAGACAATAACTTAAATCTTTTTTACTCTTTCTCTGAATCAAAAATTTGGATGTTTTAAAAAGGTTATAATATTTTTTTCATAATAATTTTGAGTGCTGAACATGTTAAGTTTCAAGTATGTTTGGCCCTGAAGCATGAATTCCCAGTTAAGAAATGGGGAAACAAGCATAGGTGCTGTGATATACCTAGCTTTAAATACAGTACAGGCCTCCTGATTTCTCATTCTGAGCATCACATTCATGGGACTCACATTTAATTCCTGTGATTATTCTTTCCAGTGCCTCTGCACTGTGAAGAAAATAATTTTCCCCATAGGCATCTCCAATGTCAACCTCGTTAGGGCAGCAGTATCAGTATTCCCACTGCCTGCTGAAAGGAGCCTGTGGAGTGTCTTTTGTGGGTTTTGACTTGCAAATTATTGGCAGACTTTAGGAGGACTTTCCCTTATGATATTTAAATTTAGTACTGTCACTGATGGACCCCCTATTTAAATGTAGATTATTAAATCAGTTCTGTTATTTATCAGGGAAAATTATGTCTTGGACAGTTATTGCCTTTGCATGCAGTTTAAGTGAAGGGATCTGTGGCAGCTCCTTGATAGCCGTTAAGCTCAGCCATGTAAAATGAGGTCCTTGTATCACTCACTTTCAATACTCTTAAATAATGTATCACTTCACTTACCTACATGTCTCTTTCTCCCAGTTCTCCTCCTTTATGGAAGATTTGTCAATGTTGCCTTGGATTTGCTCAACGAATATATTTCCCAAGTCACTGCAGCTGAGATGCTTGTGAAAGAGATGTCTGTTTGGACAGCAGGCTGGTTCAGAAGTACCTGAGGCATCAGTGCATTGTTTCTGTGATTACGTTTTGATCTGGTTTTGAGAGCTCAGTTAAACATTGCACTGTTTCTTAGTAACATACTATTATAGGTGATAAAGGTAAATTACTTCCATAAATCTTTGTTTCTTATCTTACATTTTACTTGGTAGTAAGATAAAATTCAAGAGAAGTTAACTTCAAACCAGAACTAAATATGAAGTACGTGGGTATAGAAATCTAAAGGAGAAAGGATTGCTGCTTTTATTATACAATGAAAGGTTAGTTTTTCTTAGATGTTCTGTTCAGGTCTATGCTTTGGTGCATCTTCCTACAAATGAGAATCCTACCTGGGTTTGAACAAAAAAGAATTAAGTCTTGTTTTATGTCCTTGGGGAAATTGAAGACTATTATAGTCCCTAACTTGAACTGGTGAGCACTAATGTAACTCTGGAATGTTTATTTGTGTGTAACCAGAGTCGGGTTTGGAGAACTAATGTCATAAATCTTCTTTTGTTGTTATGTTGTTTGTGTGCTTATGTAATTACCATTTTATGCAATAAATACCATTTTCAGTAAGACTTCTCAGGCCAGCTTTTCCCTGAAGAGGGATAATACCCTCTGGGGAAGATCAGTTTGGTAAGAAATGGCAAACCATAACTTTGTGCCCCTGTTCTGTGATTAGTGGGAGGTAAAAGAAGAGGGCTGTTTAATACCTTGAAGTGGGTTACAATGGTTGTAAGTATATATTACTGTCCAGATGTTGAGGCTGAATGTAGTTTTGTACTAAGATGCACTTATCAGAGTCTTAGGAAATGGAGAAAACTTTCTGCATCACACTGCATTACAGCTTCTTTCTGCTAATCTCTGATGTGTAGTTTATACATGTGTGGCTTTTACACACTTATCTGAGAAATCCTGTGTTGTGGTAGATGCTGGTGTGATGCTTCAAGGAAGCTGGCTTTCAAGAAATAGCCCTTAAATTAGATTTGAAGTTGATTTTAGGAACAGCTTTCTTTCTTAAGAGCTGGTATAGAACTGAAGGAAAAAGAAATACTAGGAAAACACTGAGTTAAAATGGAGTGCTCATGTTCAAGAGCCACGTATCTGTACATAAAGCATTTGACCTGGAAGAAATCTTCAGTCTTTTAGTACTGCTCAGATGAACAAAGCAAAGCAACTCATTAGCAAAGCACTTACTTGGCAGAAATATGAAAACATGAACATTGTTCACACTTTTCAAACCTAAGCCCTCCAAGGAAAGACACTACTCAAAACCACTTGAGCAGTGTCCTTTAGTAGGCCTGTTAGGGTGCAGACATTTGATTCTTCCAATTTTTCTTTCTAAATATTTTGATGAAAAATCCCAAAGTTTTTAAATGCTTTCCTGTTATTCCAGGAACTAAACATTGTAAGTGATTTTACAAATGCTTCTTTTATGGATGTATCTGAAATTAACGTGAAATTAGCCCTATTCTTTTTCTGGGTTCTAATTAGTTAGTCTTTAATCAATGATGCTGGTGAAATGATTCGTTGCAACTCAGTGTGTTCAATCTTCCTCAGCCACTACTAATACTCTGGTTATATCTTACACATTGAACTTACTATTTAAGACCAATGCCCCTAGGAAATCAGGCATATGAAATCATTATTTAATACCTTTGTTTCATCTGGCCAGAAGAGGGAATGATGGGGAAAAAAAAGAGGGTTGTGCAAATATTACAAAAATAGAGGCAGGAGGAAAGACTACCAAGGCTTTTTCATTATTTCAGTTTTTATTAGGTATCAGCAAACGCACAAGAGTGAGTATTTGTAAATTCTCCGCTGCAGCGATGTAAGACACAGTCATTAGAAAACCAAACCAGGCTTCACTGCAGTCAGTGCTGTTAAAAGTTGACTTTTTAAAATTATTCCAGAACATAACATAATGTATTATGCTACATTAGCTTAGTTAGCTGTATTACTGGATAGCATAACATGTTTAGGTGATATAGTGAATTATGAGTGATATGGAGACCTTATCCATAAAGGGCTATAGAAATAACAAAACAATGATGTGGATTCAACATTTTTTCTGTACAATATACAGTGTGAAAATGGTTTCAGAGCTCTAAATCTACATGGACAAAGATCGTGTTAGGTAGCACTTTGGAAGAATACTTGCCATCTATCAGAAGTGATCTGACCTACTAAATGAAAGGATTTTGCCTTGGCTTCTCAATTAAAATGTCCCTGATGGTAAGTGGGTTTTGCTACCTTAAAATAAATATTTTAAAATAAAGACATCGTTTTTAAAGTACATTCTCTCATTGAAAACCAAACCCCCTTATTTTCTAAATGGATGCAAGTAATAAATTAAGGCAGATATTGTCATGTGTTTACAAATGACAAATGTTCAAAAGATGAGCAAGTGAACTTCTATCAGCTGCACAGCCATTTCAATTTCCATTTTTCCATGGTCCTTGTTATAGTTTGTCCTGACAGGTGGCAACAGCTTCTTTGAGATTCTGTCTGGTTTTTAATTTATGACCATTTGAAAAAGTGATAGCCGCAATAGCATTGGAACAGATGGTATTGTGAGGGTCACGGACCCAAAGATTTACCAGAGGGCTATGAAATGCTGTGACACAAATGCAGTCTGTGATGATACTTTGTCATATTAATTGAATGCCTAGCCACAAGTTGGTAGGTTACAGTTGCCAGAAATAACTGGTTTTGATATAAAGTATAAAACTGTATGAAATGCTGTCAGATCTATTAAAGTAATTGACATATCAAACTTAATTTCCTTTATAGTTGTGATATGATAGTACGAGCAGCTGATGATCTCTGGAAAATAAACGAAGTAGCTTTAGCTTGGCCATCCAAACTCGCCTCATTTGCTGCAGAATCAAACCCTGTTATGAGTAGGTGTGGCCTTTCTGCCATGTGGATTACATTCAATTTAATGTAACATTTATAACTGAATATTTTTGTGAAGATAAATTAATGGATGTTTAACACAATCGCCGGTGGGAAATGTTTGTCTCTCACCTCGGACTCAGCAGCTCACTTAAGTTCCAGAATTCCCACCTTCCCCACCAAACTCATGCTGTTGCTGTAGTTCTTATTCCTTGAAAATTCCTTCCTTGAAAAGTGGAAGCTGCCACTCTGCATTTCAGCTCTTTACTCAGAGAACATTAACTTCCCAGTTTGCTTAGTCGGATCAAATCCTAGCTTTGTGGGGGAGTGCCTTTTCTGTCATTCTTGTTCTTCCTGACAAGTGTGCTTCAGTGAACTAGAAAAGTGACTCGAATGGACAAGGCTCTTACACTCTGGGAAGCAGGGCTCAAATTTATTCCAGCTACCTGTCAGCTGACAATAGTAAAAAAAGGAGAGGACTGAGGGAGAAACAGCATTTGGAATTACACTTTCTCTGCAGATTCCAACGTTGTGCACTAATTTATTATACAGCTTGGAAAATGTATTTCAAGACCCATAAACCAACTACAGAATATGATTTAACATGCAGTGTCAATCAGTGCAGTGATGGATATCCACTTACAAAAAGTCCATAACTGCATATTTTGCCTCAATCTTCAACAGGAATGTGATATTCATCATGAATGGCAAAGGTGAAATTAGCAGTGGAAATGAAAGTATAGAAATGATGGCAAGTACTTGCTGGTGGAAGAGTATGGAGGAGTTGACCAGAATTCTGGAAGAACTAGTTGATGAAATAACTGAGGCTTCACTAAATATTACTGAATTTGTTAACAGAAAATTTTAGAATAGTTCATGCAGTACCTCTACTCAGTGAGAAGAGTTGCAGGACAAAGGCAAAAGTGAGACTTGGAGACCCTTCAGTGAAAGAAAAAAAAAACAACTTTCAGAAATACAAAATGCAAGAGCAAGACTGAGTATGGAAGTGACTGGGGGGGACGAAGAACTGGGGTAGTGCTTGATCAGAGCTGTGTCTCCATTGTGCATGAGTTGGCCAGGCACAGCATGAGACATCATCTTGTCCCTGTTATCAGCATCATCATCTTGTCAACAGTGTAGTCTCACCTTTAATTTTGTAAGCCTACAGATTCTCCTTCCCTTGCGGAATGGTGGTATTCGTGCTCCACTGGTTGCTTTATGTCCCCAAAACAGAGACTGCCATGCCCAGTGAAACCAGCTGAGGCTGGCCAACAGGGCAAGTGAACCCTCAGTATGCACTAAGGCAGAGGTTTCACTTGGGGTTCCTCACAGGCTGGGGCTGTGATTCTCTTGTAATCCCAAGTAACGTGGCTGGAAGGCAAACCCGGCCTGTGGCTTTTCATCAGTGTTGCCCTTGCACCCGGTGTGTGCCGCGGTGACTGCAGTGTGGCACTGGAAATCTCTGCAGAGTTTCCTGGGAGGAGTAGGAAACTTTAATACTAATATATGATCCTTGTAAACATGAGAGGAATATGCATAATCCAAATAAGGCTAAGTGGCATTGGCACTGGAGCAAATGAAAACAAACTAGCTAGGGATAAATTTGGGAAGATGATGTGAAGAGGATTCCTAGCACTTACAGGCTAAACACTGGAACAAGAAATTGACAATGATCCACAAAAAAAAAACCAGTTGAGAGAAAATGTGATAGGCTTATATGGAATTTAATTCTAAAACTTAGGTGATGCTTCAGTTATATTAATCTGTTTGCTTCCAGATCAGTACTAACAAAAGCTGATTTGTTGAGGTACATTGATGTTATTCTTAGGTCTTTAATAATTTTCTCCCAAAAATACTGCTGTTTGGGTTTCTCTCTTTAGTTGTCATAAGCTTTTTCCTGTAGTTTTTGGTATGTTCAACTTGTTCCAATTTTGTGCAAGGTAATTCAGTATAGAGGGAAATGTTTATTTTATTTTTCTGAAAGTGCTAGAAGCCCTTTCTTAGCCAACGGTTAAGCTCTGGCTCTTCTGACCTGTGCCTGATGGTGCACAGATGGGAGGGTGTGGGCCCTCCCTTCACACTGAAAATAGCTGTCCCTTAAAGAAGAACCTGCTGGCAGCTGTCCTGGCAGACTGGCAGGTTAGCAGCTACCTACAGCTTCTGCCTTGCCTTTCAGAATCCGGGGAGAGATGGGGGGGGGCGGGGTGCATTCCCTCTCTTGCCGGGAGGTTTTTGCACACTGCCATGAGGATGGCCCTTCCAGTGCAGTGTGCTGAGCCCGAGCAGCAGATGGCAGTTCACATCTGCTTTGCGGGGGAGGAAGTGGTCTGTTTCCTGGGGATGCTATAAAAAAACCCATTTATTAATGCTGTATTAAAAATAACCTCTTTTTCTTAGAGGTTACTGCAGTGCCAGTGTAGTAAGTGCTGCTGTGGTGTCATAACACTTTTGAAACAATGACATTAGTCATAGTTATAACATATGTATGTACATATTTTTATATGCAGAAGTCTCTTTGGCTAAGGGCAAAAGGAGTAGAAATGTGAATAATGTGCTGTAATCAGTGAATTTCTGTTTTATTTTAGTAATGAAAAGATTGGTCATCTTTTATCTAATACCGCAGTTCTGACTTTGAATATTTAATACAGCATTTTTCAGAATATTTGAGAGAAATGCACATGCATAAATGCAAAAAGGTACTTCAGAAGAATATCATTCACTTCTGATTCCTTTTCCATAGTCTCAAAAGTTCAGACAAGTAAGTGCCAGTTTCTGTAGTACTGAGCGTGTACAAGCATGGACTGCAAGTGCTAGCTTTCAATACAGTGGCAATCTAGCTAAAGATCTCCGCAGTGCTCCATTTGAACTCTGGCAGTTCTATTAATTATAAATTTTACTCACAAAGCCTAGCACTGCATCTGCAACTCTGTTTTTCCTTTGCTATACAAACTATTCCCCTGACTTCAGATTGATTTCTTCATTAAAACATTTGATCAATTTTTCTAATTACTATTTCCAGAAGCCACATACAACTACTATGTTCAATGTGGTTGTATAGAAGAACTGTCGTCAATGAAAAACAGCTTCTTAAAAAGTCACTGCTTGCTATTTCTAATTGTTTATTTTTTAATTCTATCCATAATTGACTGATGGATAGAAAAACATTAATTTCTTGACATTATAATAGTTTTGCATGGAGCACAAGCTTTCAAAACCAGGAACGTTCAGGTGTTCTAAACTGGAACCTACTCTTACGGAGTAGAGTAAGGACCCTGAATTCCTGGTATCCTCAGTTCTTGTGAAAAATCCAGCTTTTGCTCAAATAATTGAATATTGACTCAGTGGGCTGACTTTGAGGCTCCTCATTTCAAAAATCTTGATCTGAGGTTTTCTGTTTATCCTGTTTGGCACTTGTATCATTTTTGGAGGATTTGGGGTTTTTTTCCCTCTTTTGGATATTGAAACTTTTATGTTACTCCTAGGTTTTGAATAACAGAAATACAGTTTTCTATACTTCTGACCCTTTGACTCAATATTGGGAAAATAATGGCATCAATAACAAACAGTTCTTAGGAGTCTCTGTATGGAGTACAGTGATCCAGTGGTAAACTTGGGCTTGCATTGAACCCAGGCAGTGTTGAAATGCAGCTACAGATTAGACTGATAAAGTGGCAGAATTTCTGTAGGGAGCACACTGTGATGTGTTTATATCTATAAACTGTCTACATAGGGGAAAGGGCGAGGGCATGAATCACAAAAGACGAGAATGTACCAAATTACAGAAATTACTATGGGCCCATTTCATAAACAGCACTGTGTGAAGCTGTGATCTCCTGCACCAGTTTTCATCACAGGTGTATGTATTTTATAAATCTGGGAAATCCTCATTTCTGGTTTGTGGGAAAGGTGAGAAGACAATGATGTGGCTTCAGTGCTGGGAGTGGAGGGAGGGAAGATGCAGTGGTGCCGAGCTTCCAGATGGAGGGAGGTGATCAAGAGACCTAAATACAGTTCAGTGTCACCTCATGGTGTCACACCTGAGACGAAACATAAAATGTTTGCACCAGATGACAGATACTCCGAGTTTAGGACTGGCCATAATCTGAGGACTAAGGCTATACGTAATTATTCCCTGATATCAGTGATGATGCAGTACTTGCCAGAGCTGTAGCTATCTGCCTTCTGAAGGGAGAACCATTGTGGGTTTACTGTGTTGGTAGCCACAGCGTATAAAATAAGACCCTCAATATAATTTTCAGATGGAGATTAAAAGTTAAATAACATCTGGAGTCACTAGCTGCTTCACTTTATCATAAGCTGTTTCATTTGTTTCCAGTGTGCGTGCTATAGTCAAATTAGTTCTTGCAATGTAGCCTGGTAGTCATGCTATTTTTTTAAAAGCTGATAGGATGTTCACCTAAGGTATAAATCAAAATTACAGCAGATTATTGCAACAACATGTTGTCTTAACAGGAAAAGTCCCCCAAGAGCTTCCATCTCAGTGGAAGGCTATGATCAGCAGTTTTTAAAAACAGCCTTCGATTTTGAACCTTTCTGCATTCTGGGCTGTGAGCAGTAAGGAACTAAAAGGCGAGCACATCTTTGTGGAAAGGGTCAGTCATTTCCAAGGGAGTTACAAGTACAGAGATGCACTCCCGACCACACGGGTTCGTTATTTCATGCTGGTGATGTGAAGTTCAGTGAGTAACAAAGCCAAAGTTGTTGTTTTAAAAATCTGTTGCCAAGCAGTAGGTTTTCTCCTAGCAACAAGTGTTTTGCAGCAGGGGAAGCAATTGGATACCTTAGGGGGTATGTTAGCACTGGGGGAAGGGCAGAGAAAGAACAAACTGGGGCTCCAGTGGGGCCACAGAGCACACAGAGGGTGTGCTTGGCATGGATGAAGGCGAGGGAGGGGGGCAGGCAGAGAGGGACATGTGGCACAGGCGATGTTCTGGGATAGGCTCTGAACAAAAGTGTTGGCTCCAGGCACAGGTTCATATTTGTTCATCAGCTGTTTTGTTTGGTTTAGTGAGTGATCGACTGTTGTATTATTAGCTGGTTGTTCTCATTTAAAAAAGATAATCCATACTGAGCTGCTAGGAAGTCTTATTAAGACCACATTTGAAGAAATAGGCTTTTTATTTTTCAAAAGAATTGTCTTGTTAGAGAAAATAAGATAAGTAGTTTTTTATTGTACATTTTGGAAAACAAATTCTATACATGTTGCAGTTTCTTTTCCTAAAAACAAAACAAAAAAATTTTAAAAAGTATTTTTTATCACCTTTACTTGTAAAGTAAGTGTAGTGTGGTTAATCCAGTTGGTTTTAAATCTTATAATGTGGCCAACCTTCAAAATCCCTGCATTAAAATGCAACCTGTGTCTGCAGATACAGAACTATGTTTATTCATCATTCTTCTGATGGAATGGCTTCTTTCTAACTGCTGCGCTATGTCACAATTTTTTCGTACTTGCAGAAAATAGTTATGTACAATGACTCAACATGCATGTGCCTTTGAAAGGAGTTTATAATTTCTTATGCAAAGTCATACTTTGACTAGATGGACATGTTTCAGCACAAAGTCATCAGCTAAAATGAAAATAGGAGAGCATAGTGTATAAATAATGTTCTATTTCACTCTATGTAAGTGTAAAATATTGATTATAGACTGCATTTAAAATGCATATTTTTATCACAGAGGTTGGAAAGTATCAGCTGTAGAATTTTACTTATTTTTCCATGTATCATGACAAATTCTCATTTTGCCTCACTAACACTTCTGTTTCATTATTATAGCATAACACTGTCAAGTCTCTGGTAAACCTTCAGGTTTGGTAGATTTGTTTAAAAATAGCAGCCACCTTAACACTTGCAAAATAGGCTGAAAAAGCAGCATGTAACAAGGGGCAGTTTTGTGATGCTAAAATTACACTGCATATGGCTTTGCAATGCATACATTGCACACTGAGTTTTGTAACTATTTATGGTCATAATCCCTGATTTTTAAGTTTTTAGATAGGATGGGGATGTTTCTAGCATTTCTTTCTAATATCACAGCTTAAAGTTGATTATCTCTTAGGCTGGGACCTGCTTAAAAACAGTAAGATAGTGAACTGGGAAAATTATTGCGAAGTTGGATGTAGTGAGTTCTTTAAATCTTTTGTAGCTTTTAAAAATATTTTTTTTCCACATCTGAATAGCTTTGTGTCTGCTTATACATAATCAGCTGTTAGCTTATTGGGCTTCAGCAGGTCATCAGCAAAACCAGCCACTGTTCTTCTGTTTCCGTGCTCTTATCATTAAAGGCAAAATCAGTCCGTTTTTTATTTTCATATGCTTATAATGTTTTCTTATAGCTATTGTTTTTGCAAGCCAAACTTTTAGCTCTGAGGGCTATTTTTTAGCTAAATAAGGTCTGTGTCATACAAATCTAGAAGCTTTTTAGCAATCAAGTCATGTAACAGACCTGCCAGGAATAAATTAATATGAATATCGTATCTGGTACTACTCAAATCTCCACAGTTGAGACTTCTGTAGGTCAGCAGGCTGCGTTTATTAAATGGTGAGAATCTGCGGTGAGAATCTCTGGCACTTCTTTGCATGTTAAGTCAGCCACGTTTCTTGTTCTTGTTCTGTCCATTTCTCCCAGTTCCTAGTTTCCTTCTCTGCAGAGAGAGTTCAGCACCCTCCCTGAAAAAGGCAAGAGTGCAAATGGACTCATGGTCACAGTTCCCCTTTTTTTTCACTTTTAAATAAATTTCATTGCTTTTGAGAACATCTCCCACCTCTAGTCTATATTTTTCTCAGAGAAAATGAAAATGTTCCTCTTGATATCAAGTGAATAAAGGTAAAAATCTCAAGTGATGCTTCTGTTGAGACTGAGAACTGTTTATTTTCAGGCACGGTGGAGAAGTAGTCAGAGAGATAAACCCTAAGAAAACCTCCAGCTCTCTTCACACAAAATTTTTAGTTACACTGAAGAAACCACAGGGATCTTTGTAGTGTTACCTTTTTACCCTTTTTTTTTCTTTCCAGTTAATGCAAATATAGTTTAGCACTTTACGATAAAGCTCTGGTTTGATGAGACATATGATAGGTAATAATTATGACTGTAATTTTTTCAAAGTTAGTTCCATGGAAAAAAAATTGAATGTTAGCTTCTCATTTTTGCCTAGAAGCAAATAAAAAAGTGACCTTACTGGACTGCTCTAAATGGCTGGTTTTAATTATTTTTTAAATAGTTGTTTTCCAAAATCAAAAATCAGTTATTTATAGAGTTTTAGTCCTATGTTTATTTGTCTAGATATGTCTTTTCCATTGGCTGTTTGGTAATCATTATGACAGGTTCATTTGCAAAGAGAGAAAGCTTGTCTGCAGAAAAAAGATACCTTTGCAGTGAAGACTACACTACATGCTTATTTAAGCAATTATAGCTTTATACAATTGCTTATTATATCATGTTGTTCAGGTTCTGAGTGATGATATTTTATTAATAAATAATAGTGCATTTTCTAACTGGAAATTTTATTTGAATGCTCCATTTGGAAATCCCAATTCCTTTGAATGTTTTCCTTTTAAAAAATGCTTACATTTGTCTAATGAATAAATGGGCCCTGTTTGACTGAGCATTGTTAAAAACAGTCCTTGGAGAGATGTTTGGGGGAAATAAGCAAAAACTAGCAGTTTTGTATGTGGGGCAATGTAAAACGAAGTGTAAAGGGAATGATTGAGGGAGGAAACACATGTGAAATCATTGACCAACAAGAGGGAGACTTTGTGACTCCAGACTGGGTGAAGAAAGAATTGGCAAGATCTTGAAAATAACCTGTGGCAGAATTTGGAAGCACTTTCCGCCCCATTTTGATTAATTCCTAGGGGGTTTTGTTTTGTTGGGATGTGAAGTTTGGATAGAACCTTGTTTGTAGTGACAACAGTACCTCCCCGTCGAAGGCAGCACACAGTGTTACACGGTGTTACTCTTTTAGAAAGCCTCTTTGGAGAGCCCCTGGAGGCTCTTGGAATTGCAAAGTCCCTTTTACTCCCAGCTCTGGCTGGGCACTGTGAAGGGCTGTTGACCTTTCCTTGAGCAGAGAGCATCTGAACTCCATAGATCTTTGAGTGCTGTTGATTATTCAAAGTGACTGGTATAAATATCAGAGGATTGGAGACATGAAGCACTGGTTTCATTTATTGTGATGACGGCACAAAAAAGTCTCCTTGTTTCTTCAGATTCCCTTCACTTTCTGCCTGTGCCATTAATCATTAGAGTTCTCTCTTAGAGTTTTTTGAGTTAAAAAATCAACCCCTACAATGTAGAACTGGCTAAAAGAAAAATAAGTTTTGCTTAGACAGTTTACAACATACAGACTTCCTAACCAGAGAGAAAGTGAAAGCCTTAACACCCTTAGGGGAGATCAGTGATTTGACAGGAAAAAAAAATCAACTTTAAAAGAACCCCAAAATTCTCAACAAACCAAACATGGAGTAAAGTAATAAGCAACATTTGTACCAAGCTGCAAAATGAAGAGGTCTGCACACATTAGAGGCTTTTATAACTGTGTTAGGAGCAAATGTCATAAATTTATTGTTCTTTCATGTGAAAGAGATGCAATGGCAGGAAAGATCCTGCTTTCTGCTGCAGATGCCAACAGTTGTCTTAAACACCTCTGTCAAGTACTGCAGCATTCTAAAATGAATGAAGAATGAATAGGTTGCCTTAGATTTCTGTAATTCCTTCAGAACTTACTGATTTTATTATCTTTTGTCAAATGGATGTTTTCCTACTGACAGTTCTTATTATTTACACAAATTATTATACAGCACTTTTTCTAATTGATTCAGGTTCCAAAATCCCTCTCATATTTTATCTTTTTAAAGATTATATCTCTATTTATAGAGAGGATATACAGAAAAGGCATTCTGCTTAGGTTTTAAACTAACATGCCAAGTCTGAAGGTTTGAACCATATGTCACTTAGATATCCCTCTGTGTTTCTGCAGAGTTGATGTGTTGTTCAGGCCCATCTCCAGCCATAAAGCAAGAGACTTAACATTATTCTGCAGGTAAATATTGTCAGTACATCTGCTGCTAAATAGGTGAAGGCCAGAACTGATAGCTTCGAGATTTTGTTTCCAGTTAGAAAGCAGAGGAAAATATGCAGTGAAGGACTGGGATAATTTGTACATATTTCTGGGAAGTCTTAGAGGAGTTTTGGTTTGGGAAGGGGGTTAGTTGGGTGGGTTTTATTGTTGTCGTTGGTTTTAGTGATTTAGGTTTTTTTCCTGAAGAGTTAATACAGTAAGTAAGCATATGCTGACAACTGGTAAACTGAAGTTAGTTTTCTTGGATGAGCATTGGAGCGAGGTCACCAAAGGATATTGCTGCATGATAGACATGCCTGCTCCTTCTGCCTGTGGTGTGTAATGCTTAATAGAGCAAAGTCAGGCAAGGACTGCAAACAATTTGAAATGTTCTGTGCCTCAGAATTTTAATGAAGTCATCAGGGAAGGGGATTTACAAACTGGACACTTACAATGGATGACATGTGACCATCATTCTCAGAGAGTTAATGAATCAGAGGGTATTTTGCATTCTTTTTCTCGATCACTTGTTTGAGTTCAGCCCACAACTGCAGTTATCAAATGTCACTGTCCTTTTAATGCTCTGCTTGAAACAAGTCTAATTTTCTATTGGTTCTTTGGAACCAAAGCTTCTTGTCCCAGGGCTACCACCCGAGGCAGGAGTCTTCATACCATCCCTGGCTGAGACACCAGTGAAAGACTTGACTTTCAGGAGACACTCCCTCAAGAAAGCTGTGTCCCCAAAACACGACGGTACAGGATGCGACCCCATTGCCCACACAAGAGTGGTTCCTTCACTACTGCTAAATGCTAATTTCAAGACTAATGCTAGTATTCTTAGAAAGGTATAACAGTGGGTAAACTGGCAGTATTTGCTCTAGTTCTATCACCTGGAAAATCTCAGCTATCCTTTTTGCCATACAGAATAGGGCAGATGTGACGTAATGTGTGTCTTTTCCTATGAACGGGCTTATATCTGCAAAACCAGTCTTGAAAAGAACAGCTTGTATCCTTAGCAAGCAGGGAAAATAGTCTGGCATATTTAAGAAAAAAAGTGTTACCAATATTGAAATAATTCACACGTTTAATTAATATAAAATGTACATATCTGCACCCCAAGAAAGCAAGGCTTTTGAAAATAGAGAATCTTGTCTTGAAAAATAAGAACATTTACATTTTATTAGGGTTAGGTGCATTGCAGTGACACCAGCTTTGTGTATTCCATCTCCTTGCTTCATTTTTCGTAGTTTCTCATCTGATACCTACCAGTCACTGACAATCAATTCACTGCAGGGAAAAAAAGCACTGACCCTGAGAGTTATCCAGTTTTTGTATTGGAAGAACTGTTCACTTGGTCTGAAAATGCTGACTCAATTGACAGCTCAAAAAGAGTCCAAACCCAGAAAAGCCCTCTAGCCACCTCTGTGTGAGAACATCTGCCAGGCTGATACAAATTAGCTGCATTGCATTTGTTTATTCATTTGCCAATACTGTACAGCACTCTTTATATTGTTCTGCAGTGCAGGGTGTGCTCAGTTGTTCTGTAAGATGGCGTTAGCAGTCTTCCCAAGCTGAAAGTCAGCCTGGTGGGCACAATTCCAGAAACGTGTGGTGGATAATTCAGAGGCTGCATAGAATGTCAGTACTTTCTAATCATCCGTGCTTAGGTTAATAAGGATTTTAGGGACAGATGTACAGAGAGATAAAAGGAATTGTGGTCCAAGGAGTCGGGGCTGGGAGGGGAGAAGTCACAAGGCCTCTGTAAGCAGTAAGGGAGCCTCTCTGCAAAACAAAGATTTGTGATCCATATGTGTTTTGCAATACCGAATCACAATGTAAAAACATAATATTGTTAGGATTATTATAATCCCAGAATAAAGCTCTCTTACTGGGTCATTCCATGACTTTTCTGGCACATAGTAACATAGTTGAATGTGATGGATGGAGAATTCCATTACCTCATTCAGCCCATATCCTAGTGGGTTTGGATGTGCTCTGGATCGTGTGGTGTTGAATTGGATCCCATCTCTCAGAGGAAAATGGAGAACCTGTAACAAGGAAGTTTATGAGGAAGTTCTGTGCCTGCTGGTCCCTTGTGCATTGCTGGGGCAATATCAGTCCCTGTTCCTGTTCCACAGATTAAATCAAGCACTGTGGTTGTTGCCCATTGAGCTGAACTCAGTCTTGTTACAGCCATCCCTGAGGGCCGCCAGTGCCGTGTATGGTCTCAGGTGTTATAGGGCATGAGCTGGGTGCTGAGATGCACAGGGACAATATGAAAACTTCAGGGCATGCACCTTAGGACTTCAGATAACAGGAGCTTGTGAAAAAGCCCAGGTACTTCCTGCTTCTTGGCAAATGGGTGGAGTTTTTGTTACTTAGTCTTTGTTTCCTGTACAAAGCCCCTTGACTTTGTTGGTGTGGAGTGGCTTGCTCCAGTCCAGCATCAGGTCTTTTCTTTTCTTAAATTAAAACAAAATCACATAGTCTAACACTTTGAGCCCAAGAGCGGCCTACCCTTATTTCACTGCAGGACCTTGTTTGAGCTTCAGGAAAGCCCTACTGGCCAATCTCAGCCATTTTCCCTTTGTTTTCTTGCAGGCTCTGATACTTCACCAGCTTGGGCGCTATAGCTTGGCAGAGAAGATTCTCAGAGATGCTGTTCAAGTGAACTCCACAGCCCACGAGGTCTGGAACAGCCTGGGAGAGGTGCTGCAGGCTCAAGGCAATGATGATGCCGCGACCGAATGCTTCCTGACGGCACTGGAGCTTGAAGCCAGCAGTCCCGTGGTCCCTTTTACCATCATTCCCAGAGTCCTTTGAGAGGGCACCTCGATCAACCGATTTTTGGTCTGACTTCTGGGTGAGCAAGCCCAGTCTATGAGACTGCCTGGTAACTGGTTAGTTTGAGAAACTTTAGAGCTACAGGTAACAAACTCCACTCTTTTGCAGATAAGTGGCCAAAGCAGGGAGGTGCCACCACATGTTCATGTCAGACTGAGAGGACAGAGTGGTGAGCCAGAGCCAAATCACTCATATCGCCTGCAGTTTTGCCCTGGTAGTTTTAAAACATCGTTATATTGTTCATGGATGATGTGCCATATTTTGTTCGTGATACTTGAGTGTTACATAAAATTGTAACGGAATCAACTACCAATTGTAGAATAAGTTAAGGTTCAGTGGCAGAACAGACTATTTTTAACAAGGCTGTTAATAAAACTGTTCTCTTCCTGCCTCTCAACCTCTTTTGGCCCAAAGTCAAAATGTGAATTTTCTGTTTCCATCTCTATTTTAGTACAGGCCAGAAAATCAGTTGAGTTCTTGTTTTTAGTTGTTAATAAACTGTGATGTGTGGCTAACTGTTATCTAGAGCAAAGGCTGAGTACAAGAATATTTATATTTTACCAATGTATGCCTGTTACAAAAAATATATTAGTTATTTAAGTTTAACTTTTTTATGTGAATTCAGAGTTTATTTATCAATGGAAATATGTAAAAAGAAGCCTCAAATGGAATATTTACCCACATTCCTTATACATGAACCCACACTTGGCTAAATGGGATGATTATGTTAATAATAAAATGATTTTTAAATGGAACCTTTCCTGTGTCCTGTCCTGGTTAAGAATCTGGGGGAAATAGATGGTTTGTGGACACATTTTTATGAGCTAGCTGGCTGGCCTTGAAGATGAACAACACCAAAAGTAAATGTTCTGAGGCCAGTCTAGAGAAAAGAAGCTGCTATACTCTTTGCCAATGGTACTGTTATCTTAGATTTCGGGTTTCCTTAAATCTTCACTACTCCTTTTTTCTTCCTTCCACTCCAGCTCTTAATGAAGCCGGATTACACTGCTTCTACATAATATATGGACATTTACATATACCTTGGTAGTGCTTGGGAAAAGCATGGTAAATACTTACACAATATTCTTTGGGTTTTTTTACTGTCTTCATAGTTCTTTCTCAACATCTCCTGCACTTTGTGTCCCTTGAAAGAAAAGTTGGCTGGTTTAGTAGACAAATACTTGCCAGAGATTCTCTGGGATGTGTAGAGAAGAGTCATTGTTGCAATGACTATTCAGGGTGTGTGAGCTGGGGTAGTAGTGTCCGCTCATTTACAGCGTTGGGCGCATTTGCAGCCTGGGAAGAGTTCCAGCTTCCCCATTAGACTGGGTGCTCCTTGATACTTGGCTGATTTGTCACAAGAAGTGGTTTTAAAGTGCTTAGTACAGGATAGCAGATGATTCAGGAAAATAACAGCAAATGTTGTTCTTTGTTGCTCACCAGAGCTTACGCACTTCAAACGCATGGAAGATCCTCACTGTGGCAGTGTGGGGCTCCAGTGAGCATCTTCAAATGGCAGAAGACTTAAACCTGGGGAGCTCTTCAGTTTTCCCCCTGGTATTTCATGTGCCTTTTAGGCTGAGGCTACTTTGAAATTGTATGTTTGGCATTTGGACCATATGTTCTCTGCAAAATGGACCAAAACCCTGTAATAGGTAGTGTTTTCAAATCTATTTTAAAGGCAGTAGAAATTGTGTCATCTTACTCACTGCGAAAAGCATCAGTTTTGTTTCCCCATTTAAAGTCCCTGTTTCACATGTTTTCTTCCTACTGTCCTTGGCTTTCTTCTTCTCTTTTCTATTTGCCAACTGTTCTCTTTTCTAGTCCCAGTTAATAGTTTGTGTTCTGGCCCTGCTGTCTTTTGGCCATTACAGGATGCCAAAAAATAGTGCAAAACATTTATTTGTTTAATTCAGTTCTTCCTGAGCACTTTTCCTATCCCAGTTCCATTAGTTAAATTTCTGATACCTTTCACAGGTGTGCTCCTTCATGTATTGACTCACCTTTTACTGTAATATCGAAGCTTTTCTAACAAGGCCATTTGCACCTAGATCTGACACAGGTGGTCTTTCTCGAGAGAGCTTCAGACAAAAGTAGAGAATAGAAGAATTCTGTAACAGAATTCAGTTCTGATTCTTCTCATTCCATTTGAAGTCCTGGGCTCTTTTGATAAACTCCCAATGTGGAAAGGTTAGCGATCTAATTGTGTCATGTCTTTTATTAGTGGAGAAGTTGTCACTGGTGTTGTGCATATCAGGTGAACCTGAATATCTGTTTTCTTTTTCTTGCACTGAAATCAGTTTCACTGTAAATCCACAAGCTTCTACCTCTTGGGAATAGCCTCAGCTACCTGTTTTTAAAAATGGATTATGTCTGTAAGGCTGTACATTTAGGAATTTTCAGGCAGAAGTGGAAATCCTTGCAGCATATGAATTAAACAGCAACGCTTGTTTAAACATAGTTTTCGAGTTAAAACAACGAGTTTCTAGGTTATACAGCTGCATTTTTTTTTTTCTTTTTTAAATCGAGCAAGAAGGCCAAGATATAAAAGTATCTGTTTTAGTTGCTATACAGAGAGATCTGCCTTTTGCAGTCTGCTCTCAGACCACCATAGCATTTCAGTCACTAGTGAAGGAAACAATGCCCCCCCCCCGAGGGCTGTCCTGGACTTTGTGGCTGGCAAAATCTCCATGTGCACACACAGTCTGTGTGTGCTCTTGCTCCCCCAGCCTGTGTCAGGAATCAGAGCTGTTCAAATGATCGATGAGGTAAGTCAGGGGCTGAAAACCACGCCAACCCCCTTGCTCCCTTGTCTCAAGGTTTTACTAACCTTTGGGTGGCAGCCAAGTAAAGGCTTCAGGTGGTTCTTCATCTGATTTACTGCACCAGTAGTAACAGTAACCTGCAGAGGAGAAAGGCAGGACAGCCTCTGCTTGGACCAGTTTAAAACAGTTACTAAAGTGCATTGTCAAGCACTCATATCAATATAGGCATGAGTTGCACAAGCCTGAGATGTCCAGCCTTTCAACAGGGATTACATACTCTTCTCTTAAATCCATAAGACTGGAATAGTGGGTTTCAGAGGAGACTCCCCTTATTCTGCAGTGTGCTTGTGCTACTCAAAATGATTAACATTTGGTTTACTAAGCATATGCTAAAGTGTAGCAGCAATCCCTGTTGCACCTGATAAAAGGTCGGACTCTGCAGTGCCTGCAATAAGAAAACTTATCATTCAAGTAATTGGTAAAAGTTCATCTCTAATTTTGGTGCAGATAACCATTTCTACTCTGCGATTTATTTCATTTCTACTTTTGCTTTCATGATTGATAGAGAATCACAGGAACAAGAGAACCAATCCAAGCAGAACTAATCCAACTGTATCTTTGAAAACTTTTTTCATTAATTATATGCATTTTAAACATCAAAGCTATTTTTAAAATTGCTTTAATTTTCCTTGAAAATCTGCTTTTTCTTGAGTAGACTGTTCTACTCTGGAATGATAGCAGAAGCTTGGATATACTAGAATTCCAGATTTACCTTGCTAATTCTTTGTTTGTTCAGTTGTCAGTTATAATGGTATTTTTCTCACAATTGTCCTTTCTCTTCTCTAGCATCAAGTTAAAAAGCTTATTTGCTAAAATATGCTTTCAGCAAGTACATTTCTCCAGTATTTCATCTATTTAACCTCAGCACTTCCAAACTACCTTTTCTGATCTCACTGATGGGCTGTGATGGACTATGTTACACTTCCACATGCATCCACATTATCACAAAGACTATCTGCTCATGGACAACAGGAAAGACAGAGAATATTCAGCTTTTGTCCTGTATGGCTGTCATTGCTGACTGTGTGAAATTTGCTGGGAGTCTCTGCAAAGCCAGCAGGCGGACTCAAAGAAATGGGACAGTGAAGTTAAACCTGAGGAAAATCAGAAAGCTTTTTTGGAAAGAGGAATGTGTGGGGGATGGGTGTTGGTCAGACTTTGCTCTTCCCTATTGCAGGGACACATGATACTGATATGCTGGATTGTCACCACCTTGGTCACCTGGCCTTTCCAGTTTTTAATGTAAAGCACCTTTGTAGCCCAGGTGTGTAATCTCCCCAGTTACTATTTCAAACAGAGAAAACTGTACGTATTAATTTCTCAGTCCTTTGAAAAGATGTAACTGCTTCCATCTGGCTCCTGTTCCGTGCCCAGTCATGGGACAGACAAGCACCAGGTGCCACTGCCCTGGCACTGCTTCGGACATTTGCAGAGTGCAGCAGCTGCCAGGTGTACTCTTTTGGATGTGGCCCTAAAGCGCGGCAGGAGCCCACAGTAAAGCTCCCAAAGGCAGGAGGGAGAGGGCTTTGGCCTTTCTAAATATGCCTTCACTTAGAAAACTTCCTTGGAGGGACTGAATGTAAAAACCTATTTTAGACATTAAGGGGTCAATGAAATGTGTCATTGCTGTGCTGAAGTCTTTTCCTTTGTGTCCTTACATGAGGCAGGGGTCTCTGTAGGAGAGATGACCCTTCTTCCAGGTATATTTATGTGTGCTTCATCCAGGTATAAAACTCTACAGCCTGCTCCCCCTATCCTCACTGGGAGCAGTATGACTGGCTCTTGGCTCCCTCTCTGCCTCTAGAATTGCCTCCCCAAGGATGTGACACTCTTCAATATGAAATTACTGAAGGCGCCCTGTCCATCTGGCTTGAAAAAATTAATTGATAGACAATTAAATAAGGTAATGATAGTATTTCTTTCTTATTACCACAGTGACATGGCTTTAAAAGCATGCAGGGTTGGTGTTTTTCTGTTTGTGTCTATAGCTGAGCCCCCTCCTCTGTAAGGACAGTAAAGCTGAGAGCCCCTCTGGTTGGTACAGCTGAGGAACAAACATCTGATCAGCACGTGGGCCCTGGGCTGTCTCCCAAGGAGAAAACTGGCCCTGCTCACCGATTTTTAAGTGAATGCTTTTTCTACACATGTGCATGCACATGCTCACAGTTACAGAGAGCCCTGTCACAGGTGCATCTTACACCTGTGGCAGAGTTTTGAGAGGGAGTTCCTGTACAAGTTCACTTTAGCTCCTGTAAAGCTGTCTCCTCTATAAAGAGGCTTTGCTTTTTTTGACAGATAGTTGGTTGTGCCAGAAAAGGAAATTCTGGCCCCAATTTTCACTTCCAGTGCACGTCAGATGTATATCAAATAATGAGCCTGAGACATTGTTATTATTAGTGCAGGCTTTCCAAAGATTGTTGTTTTCCAAACAGCACCAACTACTAATGTAGGACTGGAGAGGGCAACAGAGGCCATAAAACATGCCAACTTGCTTTCCTTTTGACTGTCTTGCAAAAATAGCTCTTTATTGGAAGTAAAACAGCAATCTTCTGACTGAATTTTTTTTTTTTGTAAGGGTCCCTTCAAGAAAGGTTTTTGTCTTTCTTCTTTTTAATATGGCAAGCTTTTAGCGTAACTAACTCCTGTGAGCTGGAATGAGAACCCTGCAACCTTCAGGGCAGGTCCTGTGGCCAAAGGGCCCAGCAAGTGGCTTCATTGACACAAGACCTACATGCTCTTAGGCTAAAATCACTTCTTCCCAGACGTGCCCTTCAGGAACGTCCCGCTTGTCTGTTGATCCCATTGCCCCGCTTCTGCAGTGGTTGCCCACACTGGTGGCCAGCCTGCAGGAAGCCCCATTTCTAGGGCAGGTGCTCCTGGCCACCGCCCTGCCTCGCTGCACAGGGGTGCATGGGCTGGCAGCGCCACGTGGAGCAGAAATCACAACACACTGGTTTGGGAGCAATTGTTTCATGGTGTGTGCTGAGTCAGCTACACTGCCATCTGAGAAATTAAAAATAAAAAATAGAAAGAGTAGGCACAAGCTCCTCTGGCTTATGAAAAGCCCCCAAGAGGGCCCACCAGCAGATGCACACAGACCTTTGTAGTTTCCATCTTGTGCTCATCAGAGAACTCTGGCATGTTCTTCATTGTTTTGGGTTAGAGGCTTCACATGAAGCCATGTGCTGCAAGGCTGAGCTTCAGCAACAGCAAGGGTTAATCAAAACATGTTTTAGATGCCAGGTTTTGCCTGACCCAAACCAATGGCAGCTGCTGTTGAACAGGAGACCTGGTCCCTGTGTTTGCTTTGCTCCTGTTATGTCTGGTTAGTGTGAGGCTACAGGGCGAGCCAGACCAGCCCACTGTGCTCATGGCCTTTACTTTTGGGGTTGTTTTTTTTACTGCAGAGGAGGCAATGGAAATGGGGAGGCGATGTGAGCCCATTTCAGAAACAGATAGCAGTTAGGTAGGTTGGATTATGCCTATTGAGAACCTGCATTTTTGTTTCCCTCACTGTTTTCATCAAAACAAAGGCTGAAGTAGGGTGGCAGTTCCCAGCTGGGTCTCACGCACATGTAAAGTAGTTTTCTCATCCTGGCCACAGAGCACCACACTTGCCCTAAGAAACACAATAGGAAAGAGCATGGGAGGTTTCTGTTCCCAGCAGAGATGCCTTTGCTGTGAGTAGTAGCCTGAGGTATTATGCTAATGATGTCTCTCATTACATTGCAGTTTGAAAAATAGAGACTGGGTGATATTAGAGATGCTCAGGAAGTTGAAATGCATTCGTTTCAACTGTGATGCTAATAATCTGTAAGATAAAAATGTATTACATGCTTATGTGGATGTTTCTTGTTAATTTCTTGAAATTAACATTTCTTGAAATAATGTGGACTTTGCTCACTGTAGCTTAAAAATGCACTATGAGAATTTGTAAATTGGTGTCTAACAGTAGCCTGGACTCATAGCTCCCAGCCTTGCCAGAAGGGCCAGAGGAAAGGAGGCACAGATCATGTAGGTCACAACTGAGAAGACTCAAAACAACTCTCATGGCCAACATACCTCAGAGTGTATCAGCCTCACCCTGTGTTTCTTATCTAGGATTCTTATCAGACCTTGATTCCCTCTCTGTAGAGGATTTGAATGGGAAGTGATGCTATTGCACAACTATTTCCTTTCCTGGCCCTAAACTGGACTTAAGTTGTAATTCTTGGCCATTATCACCACCAAACATTCAGTGCTGCATATAGTGGGTTGCAGTTTTTGAATCATTCTCTTGCCATAGCCCACATTAGGCCAATGTCAACACTGGGCTCTGGCACGTGATGGAGGGACTGTCCCATCAGTCTGGCCGTGCTTGTGAGACAGCTCTGTCAGCATCCAGCCTTCACAGACATTGCTAAATAGGATTTTCACTGGGAGCGATATACTGTGACGTTGGGGATTCAGCCTTAGCTACATTTTATTTCCCAATATGCTGATATTGATGCTTTTCTCATGTTCTGATGCTTCAGCCTCCTTTCTGTGCAAAGCCCACCATGGATCAGTGGCAAGAGCTGTCTCCGTCTTGCTCTCTGTCCTCGATTTCCCATTTCACTGGGACATGCTGAACAATACGCTCCAACGGCTTTTGTGTCCTGATTCCTAGAAGAAAGCATCCTCCCGAGAGCAGCTCACTCGGCCTGAGACGCTCAGGCACAGCGACAGCTGCAGCCTACATCAAGCAGGGGTGGTATAAATAGCTTGCAAGAAGAGAGGCAGGAAAAATTACTTGGTATGGCACTATGGCCAGAGCTGCAGTATTCAGGTTCAGCCTGGTTCTGCAATAAGCTTTGCTTGAGCCAGCATCAGAGTTATACTGGGGGGGACCTAAAATTTCCAGTTTTCCTCATTTGGTAAAATTCATGTTTCTAAGTAGTTTGCAGAAATTTTTCTGTGGTATCAGTGACTGTGAGTGTTTGAGCTTTATCTTAGTCACTGACTTACAAAAAAGAAAGAAGTTTATGTATTCTGCAAGTCAGGAACCCTGGGCTTGCCCAGCTTCACTCATTGGGCTCTGGCAAGGGCCTTACTCCATATGCCATGCAGCTTTTGGAACCCTGTCTTCCTCTATGGAGGACAGCTTCAACAGGGGGGCATTTTCTCCCCAACTCCCCTCCTTACCCTGCTGATTGAGTGCCTCTCTTTGTGCTGAGGGAGCTGTAAGTCCAAACACTCCCAGCCCAGATGAGACGAGATGAGACCTAACTATCTTATCAACTGGATGGAGACTGTAATTTCTGGGCTGTTGTAGCTTAGCTGGCATGATGTGGGCACACTTACACACCAAGCCTGAGAGGACTGCAGCAAAATAGTGCTGAAGTTTCCAGGGCAGGAATCGGGTGCCTAATGGACCCAACCTGAGCCTCTCCAGCTGTATGTGGTGCTTGGTTTATATGACACACAAACTTCCCTACTGACCAGGAGATGCTCAGTGAGTTTTAGTGCTTCACTCCTGATAAGCCCCTGGAAGTGCACTCATGAATAGTCACCTACTTTTGCTGGGTATTCCTGGTGGCTTCAGCTGGGTGGCACCACTGATGCCCGCAGATTACTGTCCAGGAGAGATGAAGATTTGTTAACTAAACCCTAAACCTTGGGCGGGGAGTGGAGGTGGCACTGATGTTTACAGTTTGCGTGAAACAAATCCACAGGCTGATATATTTGAGAGGTTTCATAAGTTGATGTTCGGATGTGGAGTAGTAACCCTCACCCATGACCCCAGCGTGGAAATGGCAGCAAATGCTTGGCTGAGACCTCCTTTGTGCCTCCCAAGGGAGGTACCTGCCAAGCTGAGCCACCTCACTCGCCCCAACCAGCTCACTGCTCCAGCGCCAGAGGCAGACGAGCTGCTGTAGGGCTGCAACCCACCGGTAGCCACAGCTGGTGACAACTCGTGCCTGTCACTGCTCTGCACAGATCACTGTGTCAGGCATTCAGCTTTCACAGCCAAAACTCATGCCAAGGCCATCCCTTAGCAACAAAGCTCTTACAGTGCTTTTGCTGCTGCAATGGTTGAAGATTGGGCACCTTCTCTACCACCAGAGCTGCAAAGTGGTGCACAGCAAAGCTGTCCACAGAGGCTACCTGCAGCAAGGCACTGCACCAGGAACACTGCTTCATGTGAGCTGACCCTGCTGTTGTGAAAGACTTTTCTGGGTGTCACTCTGTACATACACTTATCCTTGAATAATGTTCTACAAGACACATCTCTGTCCTTCTTGGCTGGCATGGCTTGGCTGCTGGCTGACCCCTGCCTTGGAAATACAAGCTTGGTAATATTAAGAAGCACAATAAATAGTCAGCATCCTGCAGAAACCAGTGTGACACAGCAAAGCCCATCCACCAGCTAGCCCTGAGGAATTAAATACCCATGAATGAATATAAACTCAGGCAGGAATAAACTGCTCAGCATTGCCCAGGTCTTAGCTGAAAGCCCCAGCAACACTGGCAAACTGTGCGAAGGCCATGTTATGATGGTTCCAGTAACTGTCTTCTGATAGTTTCAGATGTGCTCAAGTCTGGAGCAGCCTGAAGGAATACCACCACAGTGACTCCAGTTATTACATGGTATGGCACTATGGCCAGAGCTCCTGAGAGAAGCAGGACTGAGAAAGTCTTCACCCAGGAGATGCCACAGCACCTAGATTTGTATACTGACAACATACACGGTCCAGGTTGCTTAGCACCATTTACTCCAATGACACAGGCCTCCACCACACAGTGAAATACAAGCCAGGAAGCCTGAGAAAATTTTTTAAATTACAAATATGGTACTTCAACTATATCAACTATTCCTTGCACACACACAAATTCCTGTTTGACTGCTATTAGCGGAGCACTCAGGCCTTTATATGCTTGGTATTTACAGTTTTCATGGCTCTAACTAGAAGCTTTATAGGATAAGAGAGAAGACACTGACAACCACCTTTGATCACCTTTGACCACATTTGAATGTCCATGGACAACCACCTGCGGGTAATGCACAGCATCCAGGCTAATATCCCCATGTGCTCACTGCAGTGTGCTGCCTGTGGATAGAGGATTACCTGGAATCTGAACAAGGAACGTGCAAGAAGTGCATTAAGCCACCTTCTAGACAAAAAGCTTACATTTCATTAGCCCTGTAGGGTGCAAGTACCTACACACCCACTGCACTGTAAACTCTCCATCTATCTTGGTAGTGAAAAGTGTCTCTGAGTGGAGATCAGAGCAATCAGCCTGCCTAATAAATGGAGTGAGATTCCATAGGCCTGCAAGGGAGCTTCCCACTGGCACAGCATGTGCTGAGGTGCTTTACCATCCCTGCCCAGCATTTTAAACAGCTCTTTCTGCAATGGCTGTCATTACAGGAGGCCCTCAACAGCATGTTGCCCTCTCTGCTGACAGCTGAGTATCCGAAGTAGTGAAATGCAGAACATCCGCCAAAGGAGCAAGCCCTCCTGAATAAATTAGCATCCACCTGGGATATGAGCTTGTACCCCTCGACTGGCTGAGATCAGCTAAGGGACCAGCAAGAGTACACAGGAGCACCCACACCTCACTTCACAAGTCTACAGAAGGCTAGTGAAACTCAAAACACTGCTGCATGCAGGAAGTAAAAAAGGAAGGAAGGAAGAAAACTGTGTAGTGGTTTCCATCACCCTAGGCTGGAAAACAATTCCTCCTGTGCATCATGGAAAGCCCACAGGTACTAGTAGGCATGCCCCCACAAGTGGATGCCACAGTCTTCTGTATCACTGGAAGATGGGAATAACAGAGAAATGTGAAGAGCTGAGCAACTCCTTCTGGCCCCACAGGTAGTCAGCAGTAGCCGTTATGCAAACAATGAAGGCATTTCAGGAGAGTGCAGGATCAGCAGAGACATAGCTGCCTCTTTTTCAGCCTGTCCTCTCTTGAAGTTGGGAGTCTGCTGCTGGAAGAGATCTTGGGGTACTGCATCCCTTTTGTCCATTGTGGGGCAGCACCGCCTTTTCCTTGCTGAAGGAATGCAGCAGGGTCCTCTGAGCAACAGAGGCTCTGCAGACCTTTCAAGGAAAACAGTCCTTCCCACAGGTTTGCATCTTCCTTTGCAGAATTCACTGCTCAGGCTATGGTTCAGATCATGGCTGTGGCTGGTGGCTGCCTCCACTGGCTCGGTGGGAATGCTCACTACCAGGGAGAGGAGGGACCTCGCTGAATTTTAATCACGTTTTGGCTGCCAGTGCCATGGCCAGGAAAATACTTGTTTACGTGATCAGAAACAAGACGTGTTACATATATATGGTCTCATCAACAATTAGTACCTGAGTATTGCAGACAATAACTTCCTGGCTGAACACAACACAAATCTCTTTGTTATGATCTCCTGGAGTGCCTTTACGATCCTGATATTCCCAAAGCTTGTGGGAGGGAATGGCACCTCAGCCAGGCTCCTGATGTACTGGGGAGCTTACAAGCCCTTCGCAGTAAATGCCGCTGTAAGGAAGAGGGAGCCTGTGTGCACCAGGAATAGCTGTGTTTGGTGAGGGAGAGTTCTGTGTCTTCATCAGGAACAACTCAGTGGGAGTCAGTGAGCCACAGTAGTTCACAGGGAAGCAAAAGTGAGTTCTTTGTGTCTGTGCAATGTCAGAGAAAAGAGACTCAAGACAGCCACAAGCTGGGGTTAAATCACTGTTCTCTTCAAGGGTGCCAGACCTCAAATGAAGGTGGGAGCTCAGTGAAAGCTTCAGGATTGCTCTGAGGAGCTCAGACTGCAGCTCTTTGATGGGTGAGGCCAGAGAACAGAGTGGTGCTTAATGGGGTCAGGAAAGGAGCTGGTCCTGGGCAATGTTTTACCTGGCTGCCTGTAACACGGGCAAACCCTCAGTGGCCAGATTCCTGCTGCCAAATCCCCACCAGACCTATCAGGATCTTTGCAAAGGATACAGTGCAACCTCCCTCTTATGGGAGAGTTTGGAAATGCAAAACACCTGTACAGCTGTGGCCCAATTCAATAATTTCTGAACAGCTACACAACCTGTGACCCCATCTGCAGAATCACACATGCTAGATCTCTGCCCTGCTCTCCATGTCTCTCTTTCACATTAGGGAGCTTTTACTTGAAAAATCTTTAATGCAGCCACCTAAAACCAGCCTCCCTTAACAACCCTGCCTATTTAAGTATCTTTTGCAGCTCATCATCTGTCACAAGAAATGCAGTACATTTGGGTTTTTCTACTGCAAGAACTGGCAACACCCTCTGCTTCCAAAAACTTCCAAAATAAGTTGCATGCATTCCAAATAACTTGCAGAAAAGCTTAAAATAGGAACAGTTAACCTCTGAATTTAATTTTTTGCTTTTCATTTTCCTTTTTGGACGTGCTCCCTGTTTTGAGCAGTTGTACTTCCCGTTAGGTCAGGCACTAGACAATAGTTTTCCAAGAGCCTGGAGATTAGAGAAACCCATAAAACAATTCCACATCCAGCAGCACAGAACTGCTGGCACTCACTGAAAGGTCTGCCCTCGAAGTGGCCTGGGTTGTCTCTCTCCTGTCTGCTTTCTTTACACTGATATTTCTCTTCCAAAAAAATCTTCCAAGCTGTCTGCTTTTATCTGCTCCTGCTACTTACCGAGCCTCCCCGGTTTTCTCAGGCTGCGCATCCCTCAGTGTCTTGCTCCCACTCACTGCTGAGATTAATGCTGCATAACATTCCAGAGCTATCACATTCTGGTACTTGGAGCTCATTTCTTTCTTTCTCAAATTCAAATTTAACTTAAAATTAAAAAGCCCCACACAATTGAAAGCCTGTGTGTCTAAGGGGATACACAGATCTAGGACCTAGTAGTGGTTGGGGGTGATGAAGAGGAGGCCATATCAGATAAAATGGGTGGCCTTTTTGATGTGAAGAAGGTTCTTCACTTTATTTAGGTGTAGGTATGCGACTTGTGTGAGTCAACACTCCCGAGCATGCAGTGAAAAGCCTGCCTAATTTGGAGCACCCAGGAGCTTTGGATTGTCCTCTGCAGGTTTCCTGACCAGGTCAGCAATAGGGCAGGGACTACACCAGCCCAGAGTCTGAAGGATGTTAGGAGGTGGAGTGAAGGAGCCATCCTGCTTCACGGACTTTATGTTGACAATGAGTGATCAGCTGAGGGCAAGCCTGGCTGCAGGACAGTAGTACTGTGATTCACCCCCTCGGGCTGGGAGCCAGTTAGGAAACAGTCAGGAAATCAGATTTTCACACTTCTCAGGACACGGGCAGGAGGTGGGTGAGAAACCGAGCAAATCTCAGCAGTACAGAGTCAACTGCAGAGTCTCTCAACCCATCTGTCTCCAGCACCAGCAGAGCCATGCTGGAAAATGGGCACCCTGCTTATGTCTGTCTGCAAACGGGCTGGGTCTGCCCTTCCTGTGCCCCACAAATGAACTGGAGGGTTCACCTCCCTCTGCCCAAGCCAAGGGCCAGCTTCAGAGCACAGCAGCTGACTTCACCACACATGGATAGAGAAGGCACTTTCTACCCACAGTTGCACTTCCCTTCGAAACTGATGTTGCTCCTTTGCCTTTCAATGGAATAAATGCCATGAAGCACTACAATGGTAGTTAAAAATGTACTTGCATACTACGTCACGGAAGAGTGGGCTAATAAGGTAATGATGACTAACGCCAGCGTTTCAAACTGGGGGAACCAAGTTCCCTGAAAGAGTAAGGTGATTAGGTGGCCTGTTGCTATTGAAAGCTTCTACATCAGCCCACTTGGGTCCATGGCAGACAGGTCTCCTGGCCTACAGAGAAAATGCAGATTTACGCAGTGCAGAATTATGTTTTTCCTCCTAGGAAGGGCAGTTCTGTGAGCTGGAGCTGATGAAATCTGCTCTGCTTCATACCTTTTGTGGGCTGTGCTTGCCTGGACAAAGCCTCACTTCTGTGCCTTTCTGGAAAAGGAATTAGGCACCTTATTCCTGCATGTATTGAACTCAGCTGCCAGCCACTTTCAGTTTGTTGCAATAAACCGAAAGCTTCTAAACTCTGGCTGGAGTAAAGTCCAACAGCAAGGAGGTCAAAAAGGAGAGAAGCATTCTGTGCCTTGAAGAGAGCTGGGATATTTGCCAAGATCAAGCATAGTTTATTCTCTAGCCAGTCAAGGGACACAGAAGCTTTTCCAGACACTGTTGTCCAATTCAGAGTAGTCTGGCCAAAAGCAATATTCTGGAGAATCCACTCTGGGCTGAATTTGGACATTATTTTTAGACAAACATTGTGTCCTTCTTTACAAGGAGAAAAACACTACACAATCTATGTTCAGGCACCCACAAATACAGTGCTTTGAGACACATTGCAGTATGAGCAGCCCCACCACTGATTCTCCTTCATGCTGGAGTACAGTCACGGGTGCCTTTCATCGACTTGATGGTGTCCAAGCCATTCCAGGGTACAGAAACATCAATGTCCTGTCAGGGGACTCACTCCACTGCACTCCTTCCCCAAGTCTGGCTTCTGCTGAAGGTCTTTTCTGTGCCATGAGGGCTTTGGGTCAAGGGGAGGCAGCAACAAGCAGCGTGCCTTGCCCTTTGCTGTCATGGTCCAGATGCCCAGCCTGGATCATTGGCTCCAGGCTTCTCTGCAGAAACACCTCCTGCTCGTTATGGTGAGCAGTTTTGCAGTAAGGCCCCACCACTCATTACACACTGCAGTAATTTCTGCTGCATGCTTCTGATTAACTTCTCCACAGTGGTGAAAACAATGAATGGCTTGGAGAAACAGTAAGAGGAAACCAGAAACACTTCAAAGTTTTCTGTGTGAAGTCTTCTGGGTCATGTTACATCATCCTAATAAAGTCTACAAACCCAGGACACCCTGGTGGCCAGGGATTTACAGCAATGCAACTACACATCCTGGCACTGATCCTGCCCCATTTCCACCTGCATCCACAAATTCAGTCCTTCTCCTTCCTCCCCGCTGCCCTTGGTGCCCTGCTCAAGGGTCACTAGATCCTGAGCTTATGCCTCTCAAGATGCTGTTAGGAAAATCATCTGCTGGCTGACAGCACTGCCAGGCTGCCCAAGGCTGCCCTGAAAGACTGGTGTGTTAGGCCAGCTCAGTGCCATTTGGCAACATAATGAGGTCTCCCCAGAAATGCATTTCAAAAGATTACCTGAGCTCGCAGATGAGCTGCCCTCTGGTCACAAACTAATCCTGCTTAGAGGAAATTGGGCACAACAGCAGCCAGAAGGGATATTTCTGATTAAAACTGTAGTAAAACCTGGTCTGAAAATTCTGTCTTTTACACCTTTTCTAGATACTAGCTTGCTCATTGCTTACTGATTATAGAAGATCCTATCACATGTAGACAACATAGAGAATGACAAACTTTTTGTAGTCCCCTTGCAGAGACATCCAGCAAGAGGCAGAGTAGCCATTGCCCCCACTCAGTGATGCTCAGTGGCAGCCTCTGTGCCCACTGCTCTGAGACACCGTGTCCCACTTGGTAGATCAGACCGCATATAAATGAAAAAAAAAGAGGTTTCAGAAGAAAGACTGCAAGTGTCCCCTGGATTTTTTGCCCAAAACCTGGGTTACACCCAATCCTTCAGAACGCAGAAGATACATAGTTGATAATAATTTTAATTTTCCTTCAAAATAAGAATTTGGAGCCTCCTCTCCTAATAGTACATTAACCACAGATATAGACATTTGCAGACAATAATAGTGTTTCTACTTTTCTTTCGCAATACATACAATTGGATACAGAATAATACAAAGGTTTAGCTAGGAGGAGAGTTGACTTCTCCATGTAAAAGCTGTCACAGTGAAAATAAAAATGAATCCAGCAAACAGCACAACTAAACAAACCCACACTGCCTCCGTTGCAGTGGGTTGAGTTGCTTCACTGTGAAGGGCACCAGTGCCTCTGTGCAGGCAAAGCGTTGGGAGCAGCCACAATGAGCCCAGAGGATGCACCACTGCCATGTGCATAGCAAGGAGCTGCCAGCATTTGCCAAAACCACCCCATTTTCCTGGGTGTTGTCCACAGCTGTCTGTTGTCCACGCTATGCCTGAGAGGCTGGAGCGCTGGTGCTGTCAGCTCAGCACGTGTGGGGCTCAGCAGGACAAGAGGCACAAGGCCACCTATAACAAAGTAAGAATGAAGATGTGCAGCTAGTGTTATCAAAGCTCCCCGCTAGCCTGGGGTAAATGTGTCCTGCAAGCACAAGAAGCAAAATACAGTTTTGTTCCCTTCCCAGGTCAGTTTAGAGAGCCAGTGGTGTTTTGCCATGTGAAAAATTAACATGCTTTAAATTAATTTTGTATTAAAATTTTATAATATAATTTTATGTAAATTTATATCTAAAATAATATTAAACATTCCTTATTATTATCTACATACTTCTGGAAGGCACCAGTTTAGTCAAGGACTGCAGACAGCTTTGGGAACCTTGTATGAAGGGAAACATACAAGGAATTGAGTCTGACAACCAAAAAACTCAGTCAGGGGCACTGCCACATTCAAGGCAATGAAGACATGCTTTTACAAAGTGGGGTGTGCAGGTCTCCTCTAAATCAACCAGAAAGCTCCAGCTCCTATCTTTCCACCCCCCCTTGACTGGGTAGTGCAGGTCCAGCAATGGCTTTGTTGTTACCATGGCAGCTAAGGCCTTTCTCCTGGTTCAGGGTCTGTCCTTAGCCAGACACAACATCCAAGCTTTAAGGCCCTCTCTCTGCCGGCTCAGTGGCAATCACCACCGGAAACTCCCTTGGCACAGCTCCGGGCCTCACTCCAGTGACACATGTGGAGTCACATCCTCCCTGCAGCTCGTGAGCCAGCACTACCTTCCACCCTACGTTAACACCACGGATTTTCCTTCCTCCATGTGCTGAAGAGAGGAAGAGCTGCCTCCAGTGCTGTTTATGAAGCATGCACGCATCCAGCTGTCCTAGGATGAATGTATCCTCAGCCTTTTCCTCCTTGGTGACCTAGAATTAGCCCATTTCTTTGCCACAAGCCTCAGTGGTGTCACTCACAGGAACAGGCCTAAACTTTCCCCATTTGTAAAATGGAATTAAATCATAGTCCCCTGTGTTATGCATCCGTTTATTAAGCAGTAAACACTCAACTTGCAGCAAACCCAAAAATAATTAAAGGTGGTCGAGTAGCCATTGCTCAGGCATGGTAGCCCAGTAGGAAGAGATGCTAATGGCAAGGCAGAGCTGTGGACAGCTCCAGACCACCCTCTGGGCCCTCAGCCCAGCCTTCCACAGCTGGGGGCACTTTACTTCTCACCTGTCCAGGAGCCGTGACACACAGAGTAAGGGATAGGATGAGGTTGAGTATCCAAGATTTCACAAAAAATCTTAGTGGTACCCTATAGCTACACCAAAAGATGCAGCTAGTGGGGTTTGGGAGAGGTCATTTTGGGGAGTATTTCACAAGTTCCTGAGGGAGCTGGGCAGGTTTCAGTCCCCAGGCAGCTCAGTGACAGAAAGACTGGAGGAGAGAATTACCAAGCTCTTCTGGAAAGAGGCAGGAAGGAAGTGGGAGTGCAACTTCCTACTCAGGACATTGAGATGTGACCCCTGCTCAATTTTCCTATGACTCAAATGGTATTTTTTAAAGCAGCCCTCCTTCCAATGACTTAAAAATAGCAACTGCTGAAGCAGAGGAGACTGCTGACTAATGCTGTACTAGAAGATATATCTTTCTCTGGAGAATAAGTTGGTACAAGTACCAATTTTTGGATGAGCTAGGCAGGACTGCCAGGATTACCCTGTGACAGCTGACCTACAGTTCCCATGCAGACTATCTTCTAAAATATAGAAAAGATGACTAAACAGATCAACTTCAAAAAAGCAACTTCAATAACAACTGTATTACAATCTACATAAATGACATTCCTAAGGGATCTACATTTTCAGTGGCAAAAATTCATGGAGTTCTCAGATGAAAAGGACATGAAAACTACCACTAGAGACCAGAGGCCTTCCTTGAATCAAGTCCAATTGAACATGAGCACAGCATTTGGAAAAAATGCCCTATCCTGATGTTGTGTGCCCAGTGACCACAACCTTTGACAAGTCATGGCAAGGCGAGGTTCCCCTGACTGTCAAAAACCTGGACTTTATTTCCAGGCTGAATTTGTTGAGATGGACCTTCCCCGCCTTTGTTGTTCCTGTGCTCTCACCTGCCACACTGAGGAGCCCTACAATGGCGTGTTCCTCGCAGACGGGAAGCACCTGCGAGAGACAGCTTGATTTAACCAGAGGCAAGGCTCCCAGCAGCTCCCACAGTGAGCCAGGGCTTCCAGTGCATTTGCCAAGCAGACATTTCCAATTGTGCTCATCCTACCAAGCAGTCTTAGATGCACTGTATCAGCAAGGAAATATCCTCCTTCTTCACCAGGCTCCAACTTTTATATTGCATGCAAGTGTGATCAGCACAGGGGTCATGTGGATGCCCTTCAGATTATTGATAAAGCCATTAAAGATGTGGGATCAAGAAACAGCCCCCGTGGACAGATGCAAACCCACCAGAAAAAGAGATACATACACATACATACACACACACGCAGAGCACATGCCACAGTTAATGCAGGAGATGAGGCAAGATTCCTCCTCCTGCTGATGACCCAACTGGAAACAGGCCTGCCAAACAACAATTCCCTAGTTACAATTACACAGGAGCTCTGTGAGTCACTTTCCAACCCACTGAACATACTCCACTTTGAATTATGTATCATTTTGGGTTTTTTAATCAAAACATTGTGTTTTCTCGAAGAAAATGCCTGGCTCAAAACTAAATTTAAACACGCAAGTATTTTTACCTTTAACCACCAAACATTATCTCAGCAAAGAAAGGGACTCCAGTTAGTTTGACAATGTTTGGCATTTATTAAGCCCCTCTTGCTTCATTTCTAATAGATAATTCCATTCAGCTGTTCCAGTACTTTGCCTGGACCCAAAGGTCATGATAGGATGTCTCATTTATATATTTTAAATATTAGTACATCACCTTTCGTCCACTTTTCTGTCATATCCCTAGTGCTCCTAGCAACACTGCAAATCAACATCTTCAATAATCTCTGCTCAAAATCTCTGCTTTTGAGTGACTTTTACACAAAAAAAACCCCATTTTGTTGCTGTCATGCAACATTTGCCTCTTTATCTAGCTTTCTCTACAGTCCTTGCTCTGAGTATTGGGGTAGTACCAGTGATGTAACTAGTTTTGTCTTGAAAAATGTTTTTTAAAAAAACATGCCTTATTTTTCTGTACTTGGGTCTTACAGAGTCAGAGAATCATTTCAGTCGGAAAAGATCCTTAAGGTCATTGAGTCCAACAGTTAACCTAACACTATCAAGTCCACTAATCAATCATGTCCTTAAGTGCCACACCTACACCTCTTTTAAATACCTCCAGGGATGGCAACTCTACCAGTTTCCTGGGCAGCCTGTTCCAATGCTCGACAACCCTTTCTGTGAGGAAATTTTTCCTAATATCCAATGTAAACTTCCCCTGGCACAACTTGAGGCCATTTCCTCTTGTCCTATCGCTTGTTACTTGGGATAAGAGACTGACCCCCACTTCACCACAACCTCCCTTCAGTTAGTTGTAGAGAGCAATAAGGTCTCCCCTCAGCATCCTTTTCTCCAGACTAACAGAATAATAGAATTATGGTTCAGATTGGTTTCTCTCTTTTGAGTTTCCTTGTTTGCCACACACTGCTGTTACAGGATGCATCTATTTGTCACATTTCAGGTGTTTCAAGAGACTCCTAGGTGCCATCCATGCATTGGTCTCTTTCCCAAGCACTGCCCATCCAGCACGTCAGAGATCAACAGGCACGGGAGAGATGTCTGTACTGGGATCTTGCCAGGAAAGGGAGATGCCCAGGGTAAGAAAGAGTCAGGCTGAGTCAGCATCCCTCTGTTGAAAAACACTCTTCAGGTTAAAAAGAAGCAGATCTCCCTAGGGACAGCAAATTAGCAACCCGTATCTGACACTGTTTGTCTTTCTCCTGATAGATGAGCCATTTTTGCCTCTCTTTCGGAGTAATACTTGGCTGTACTTTCCTTCTAATGAGCTTTTGGACCAAAGCCCAAAATGGATCAAAGCCATTGGAGGGAGAGGCAGGGAAGCACATGACCCAAATCTTTGCCTTTTCTCTATTTTTCTTTACAAACGGAAGTTGCACCTTTCACTGTTGAGGTTAATGTACACAAAGGGGGTTGGTGCTTTGGCTCTGGAGTAGCGGGCGACCCATCTGCCAGTTTACCACTGATGGACAGCAAGCAGGAGGCTGTTGCTGCATCCCCATGGGGAGAGCCCTCCAGAGAGGGGCAGAGAGAGGGTGTTCACCGCCAATAGGCAGCACTTGCCTTTCTAAGAAAATGCATTCCTGCCTGAGCAAACACAGCTCCTGAGGGAAAAACAGAAGGAGGATTAATGGATGATTTTCTACTCCTCGTGTGACACGAGGGCTCTAATCTCAAGGTGGTGAGAAATTTCAGCTGTTGGGAGAGACAGGAGCAAGGCAGGGCAGGCAGGAGACCATGTCATGTCTCTGTTCTTCCTTCCCCGTGTCCCTGGAGTGCGATTAGTGAGTCTATGACTCTCAGCAGACAACTTTGAGATCACTGGGTGGAAAGCATCCCCAATGCCAGGAGCTGTTGCTGCTCTGACAGCCCCGTAAAGAGCCTAAAAATGGGAGACAAGTAGTCCTGCATGGTTACAGCCTTCAGGGCTTGGCTGCACTTTTTGAGCCATTTTTCCCCTTTTCTAATACAGAGCTTTCCAGGAGTCAGGAAATTTGCACATGACTACACGTGCCTGCCATAAAAGAGACCTGAGCACAATTAGGATGCTGATGAAGCTAGGAAAGGACAGCAGAGACAAAACCCGCATCATCCAGCAGAAGCAGAAACAGCAATAGCTGTAAAGAGCCCGCATATGACCCCTACCCCTCACCAAAAGCCTTGTGGCTGCTATAGAGTCAGAGGGGCAATGTGGGCCCCCTGATGCTTGGATGCCCGGCCCCCGGGTTCGGCAGAGGTGGGGGAACGCCGTGGGGCTCTCCAGATGAGCTACTGGGGCTCTGCCAAAGGCCCTGGGCCAGCACATAGGGTGACAGGGGATGCCAGGATGCTGCTGTCTGAAATGAGCACTTGACAGAGACTGAGTGTGATGGGGAGCAATGTGCACTGGGGGATGGGTAACAGGGCACTTGCCAGCCCCCGGCTGCCACATGGCCTTGGGGGGGGGGGGGCGGGGGGGGGCTTTGTTCCTCACTGGGCTAGGAAAGAAGGCCAGGCAAGCATCCTCTCATCGGATTTCATCATTTTTTGCTTCCTGTAGATATTTCTTACAAGGCATAGGGTGTTGGTGGTGCTCCAAGCAGTGTGCTGAGGACCGTCCTGCTCCCAAACTCTGTGAGGGAAATACTGCTGATAGCACTCAGGCTTTTATTTCCAGGAGGCCTCTCCCAAGGGGCAGTTGCTCTTCACTGGGTACATTTTGTGTATTAGGCTACAAGTGTGACTGAGCAAGAACAGCCCTTGGCTGCTGGTGGGCCCTGGGTGCACTGCCTGGTTTGTCGCAGGCTTGCAACACCTCTGCTACACAAACCTGCTTGTGGCATACTCCAGATAGCAACTCAGGACGCGGGGATTAGCTGTATGGAGCACACTCCTACAGACAATGAAGACGCTGCCAGGCTTATTTGTTGGTGATTGTGCGCAGAACTCTGGGACATGCGCTCTTTGTTCTCCCTCTTTCCTACCTTTGCAATGCCTCTTCCCAGCAGAAAACAAACGTTGTGCCTTGTTTGTTTTCAGTGCTCCTGTTGGAGGGGGCAGGGAGCTGCACAGACTCATGTACATAATTCTCTTCCTCTTCATTTAGTTTTCTCTTTCTTAGGGCAAAATAAGAGCCGTTTGAGCTGGAAGCATAGAGATGCTTCTCATTTGCAAATCTCCTCCCTCTACCCCAAAATATAGCAATGTAAGGAATTTTAAAAAAATGTTAAACCTTGCATCTGTCCTCCTCAAATATTGGCTATGTCGAGCATCTAAATAGAAAAGAAACATAATGAGGTTCCATAGGATTCAGAGTATGAAGCACACCCAAGAGAAACCCATCGCACACTAATGGGCATTCCCCAGAGTTTCTGACTCATGAATGTGTTTGGCACTATTTCTGTAGGGCAGGTAGCAAGAGGAGGAAGACAGCCACTAGCAGAGGTGCCTGCAAGCTGACTGCAGAAGTCAGTAATGCCAGAAGACTGGAGAGTGGCTAATGAAGCATCTCATTCAGAAACGACAAGGGGAGACTTCAGGGAAGTGCAGTAGTGACCTACATAGAGCAGAAGGATACAACAGAAAGGCCTGGAGAAGTGAGGACAGCCAGGAGGAGGCAAAGGAATTGTCAGGGCAAGGCAGGAAGACTGTATAAAATAGGATGTAATGAAGCAAAGGAAAGTATCTTCTCTACTGTGAAATAAACAGGCAAGATGCACTGTGAGATGTGCTAATAACTGATGTTTTGATTCTTTCATGTAAAAAAAAAATTAATAAAATTGAATCTATGTTGGGAATTCAGGTCAACTACAATCAAATAACACAGACATTTTGTGCAACCCAAAATGTGGGGGAATTTTTTTATCAATTCAAAGAAGCAGAAAAATTACCCAGAATGTTTTTTTTGAGCCTCCAAAACAGTAAGGAAAATTTCTAAATAAAATATTGATGCTAATTAAAAGAATATTTGAAAGCATCTCAACAAAACACTTTTATGATTTAAAGGGTTTTTTCAGGATTTTTGCTCACAGAAGAAATTTGGTAAAATTGAGATTTAGTTACAAAATGTGCTGCTTTACCTTACTCTACATATTCCAGAGGAGAGAGGAATGAAAAAAAAATAATTCAGCTGCAGCCAGCAGCTGTTTCTAGAGTTGACATTGCCTATTGTAGCTCCCAAAGCAACACAAATATATCTTGTCTCTGTTGAGTTAATTATAGTGAAAAACAAAACCAAAAAAGCCACGTATTTCTCAGCAAAGACCACATCTGCATATGTGATAGTTTCCTGATGAACACAGAAAACAGAAGGGAGATCTCGTGGCAGACTAAGCACTTGTTCTGTGTCAGGGACAGAAGGAGTGGCCCTGTGTCAGTGTGACCACTGTCTCAACTTTCAGTGCTGGCTTAAGCTGATGAGGGGAGTGAGAAGCAAGTCAGTTAAGGTGGGAGCAAGTACTTCTCTTCCACTATGAAATAGCAAGTGTTAAAAAAGAGGGAGCTGTAGATGGTAAAGTCTTAAATTGCCATGGCAAGCTTTGCTGGAGAGTCCCCTCAGATGGAGCCCGTCTGCAGCTGACTCACAGCAGGTCACGTCAGCTCGTCCTGACTGACTGCTGAGTCTACTCATCTAGTCAGTACGGCTGACAGGGGTGAAAGAGAGGAGCTGGTTGAAAACCTTTGATATGGCTCTAGACAGGCAGACTGATTTGCAAATTCGAAGCACAGAAAGACTGAGAACTGTTGCAATGGATTACAAATGAGCTTGGAAACACAGGCATGAGGCAGGAGCAGGGAATGTGGCTGGAGCTGGGTGGGTGATTACCCTGACGAGTTTTCCAACTGTCTCTGCCCCTTTGCCCTACCCTTCCCTTTGCCAATCTCTCCTTTCTGAAAACCGTATTTACTTGGCATGAAAGGAGCTGGGGAAGCCAGGGACTGAGAGCAGTGCTGAAGGAGAGGTCCCAACTGTTAAAAAAACAGTAAAGGGAAGCGTGGGTGGACAGGCCAGCAGCGGAAAGGAATGCAAGAAAACTATCTTTTCACCGGTTGGAAATCCTTGCAATATTGTTACAAAACACAACAGTGTAGAGAGAAATCCCTGTGAAATGTGACCCACATGGTTCAGCTGTGATACTGCGCAGAAAACACAGCACGACCTTTGTTACAGTGGCAAAATAAGAATCGCATGTTTGGCTTCAGACTTCATGCTGTTGTTGCTGTGAATTTCTGTCCAGGCTATCAGGACTGTAACATCTAGAGACATGCTTGACCACCATCGTGGGTGGTAAACCCAACAGATAACTATAGATAGAGTCTGACTATAGGTCCATCTACAATCTACCCCTTACAGGCTCCAGCAGCTGTCAGGAGAGGATGCTCAGGAAAGAGCAAAGCGAGGTTTGGACAGAATGATCCCTTTGCATCTTCCATCTTCAGTGGGGAGCAAGCTGGGAACTTTTTGAGCTTCAGGCTGCTGCCAGGGTTTGATATCCGATAGGCCGTGACAGACCTACCCTTCCTGAAGTTGTCTTATTACTTTCTGAACTTTTGCCCTCCACAATTGTTCATAGCAATGAGTTTCATTGTTTTAATATTGGAACTCTTGTGTGGGAGAAACAGACTTCATGTTGTTTGTTTTATATGTGCCAATAGGTAACATCATTAGCTAACCTGTATTGCAAGGACAAGTGAACAATAATTTCCCACTCACTTTCTCCAAAACACCTGTTACAATATTAAATCTGTCAACTCTACCCCAGTCATCTCTGTTTTAAAACAGTGAACCAGAGGCTGTTTGATTCCCCATGCAAAGAGCTATTCCTCATGTATCATCACCCCAGTTACCCTTGTTAGTGTGTCTCTGGATCCCATCATTCTCCTTGCCAGGTTCAAGGACTGCAGCTGCAAGTAGATGCTACTCCATACATCAGCACCTATGAATCCATACAAAGGCTACTGAGATGCAGTTTTAAGAGAAATAACAAGTGTGACCCAAAGATCTCTTTCCCGAGTTGCACTTGTTAATTTAAAGGATATCCTGTGCATGTAAGGCTAAGTTTATTTTTACAGATACAGTCCTTTTAAGCTATCTGATGTTAATCTCCTTCAGCATGAAAAGTAACTATTCCTATTGGCAAGTTGATGTAAAAAATTGATTCTTACAGGTAATAGCTAGAAAATTTGGTATGAAATCTCTCTTTGGCATTAATACAGCATTGTTAAGTAGAACATGGTAAATCTTGGAAGAAAACACTTTTTAAACCTTTTCTTTTATGGGAATTTCTAATATGTCCATATCCTAACTCCATATCAAAATATAGCTTGGGCTGATGGTTGAAAGTCATCACTGTTGGTTGTGAAATTAGTTGCTATTTTCAGTCCACTTCAAAACTCCCATTAGTCCAGCTAAGAGACATGCCAAAGTCCTCAAAAAGACAAGAACTGAACTGGCAGAGAGAAGAAATTGTCCCTGCTATGCTAAGGTTAAATCTCTGAATAAAGGAACCTTGAGGATGGGAGACTGCCTTCATGCTGCATCTGCTCTCTTTGTGGCTAATGGGAGAACATCCTCTAATTCCTACCTATACCTTTTCACAGGTGATTTAGCCATCAAAACCCATGAAGAGCAGAGTTGAGGTCCCTGAGTACTGTACAGTTGCTCCTAAACACCAGCAACTCTTTTTTTTTTTACAAAGCCATGGGCCGCTTCAAAAATTATGTTTTTTCTTTGAAAAATCAAGCCATCATCTTCCTAGGTATTAATACTAAGCTCACATTTTCCTCTCAGCTTCTGTCCCAGCAGGAATAACATAATCTTCATCGGTTTGCAAATTGCAAACAGCTCTCCTGCACCTACTCGAGCTTCTCAGCTCTGTTTTCCATACTGAAACTCTTCTGGGGAAGGGATGGCAGGGGGGGCTTGCTTCCCTTGAAGAAAAATAAGAAAATGTTTGCATGATAAAGCTGATGCCTGTTGCCTGGTGGTTTAAACAAAAGAACTCTACTGTGGACATTTTCTTCTGTAGTGCAGAGCAGTTTGGAAAGCAGTATAATGTGTCTTGACAGCAGTACAAATCACTAAAGGTCAAGGGCTTGGGGATTAACCACATCCCCATATAATAGGCTGATATAGAAAGGGCAGGACCATAAGGGTTCAGATTTAGAATGAAAGGTTTTGAATACAGCTGATGAAAAAAGATTTGTGGAAAGGGGGGACAACTCACACTCAGGCATGCTAATAAGAACACAGTGCAGAGGCAAATACAGTGCTGTCCCCATTCTTTATTAATGCAGTCAACATCTGGCTATGGGCACCCTAGTCCTGAGATACCTTTATCCTTTCTCCTCAAATTTTCTTTAGCTGCATGTGCCCATCAACCCAACCACTCTGCCCAAGATGGGTCAGCTATCGTAGGTTGCTCAGGAACACATCCATTTGAGTTTTGAGAATCTCCACAGATGAATGACCCACAACATCTCTGAGCAACCTGTGCCAGTGCTTGGCCACCCTTACAGTAAAAAAACTGTTTTCTTGTGTTTTGAACATCTTCTGCATTTCCATTTGTGCCCATTGCCTCTTGAACTGTCAGTGGGCAATACTGAGAAGAGTCTTGCTCCCTTGTCTTCATTCCCTTGCATCAGGTATCTATCTATGCATGTTGGTAAGATTCCCATAAACCTTCTTTAAGGCTAAACACGAGTTTAAGGAAGTCCTTATATTTTAAAATCAGATTTAAGATAAGCTATTGGACTGGAAAACTCGTTGCTTCAGATACTGGATCTGAGAGTTATACGAAATAGTGCTTCCATAGCCACATTAATATTCAGGAGGGTTTCGAAAAGGAGCCTTTTTAGTTCTTTTACTTCAGCTTTGTGATTGTGACATGTGTCAACTGCATCGTCTGAGTTTTCTCCGGTGTGCGTGCAGAGTGGTCCCAATACACCACAGTTCACGCCTTTCCTCTTCTACATGAAGAGAAAACATCAGAGATTGTCTCCTGTATTAGAGATCAACTGAAAGGAGTTTGCACCAGAAAAGCCTATAGAAATTACTGTTCCCCCTCCCACTGATAGAAGTATTTTTCCCTGGAATCAGCAGTGATGACATTATTGAGCATCATCGGAGCGTGGAAAGGACAATGAAGCTTTCAGAGGACACTCTTTTTAAAGCTGTACTCACTGGATAATGAATAAGTTAGTGTTCTTTGCCAAAGGACAGAGCAATTTTTGCAGATCTCATTTCAGTAAATCTGCAATGATACTTGTACTCTTTTAAAAAAAGGGAAAAAAAAAAAAGCAAGACAAGTGAAGATACTATAGGGTACATAAGCCTGATGAGGAAAAATGACAGGAAAGATGTCACTGAATGCCACTATTTATTAGCAGCATGGCTCCATGGAAGAATTATTGTGTAGTATTTTTGTTCACTAATTATGTGCTAAATTACATTAAATTATCACAGTAGTGCCTCATAATTACAGTTATTATGACAAACACCAAACAAATGAGTAAAGGAGTGACCTCTTTCATTTGAAAACAGCAACAGAAGTCTTTCACAAGTGCCAGCTTTCTGAATATGCAGCATTAGTGTCAATTTTCATTTGTGATTTGCAAGTGGAAGGACTTTTTGATTAGCTTTTTAAAGCCCACTGCTCAGTGAAGGTCTCCCCTGGTTTGCTTAGACAGGAATGGATAAAACTGTTCCCACTGGCTGCCAGTCGTTTTTCTCTCTACCTTCCAAGGCGTCCTCCTGCCAACAAAGTCCAAGGTGCAGCATTCCACAAGCATCCTGGAGACATCTCTCAGAATTTGAAATGTAAAATCCATATGAAAGTTAATATTATATACACACACACACACACACACATATTTTAAAATATTTATTTATATTTGGCATTAAGTGTAAACAAAATACTAAATTGTGTCCAAAATGTAAAGCTAGGATTATTGTAGATTTTTAAATTCAATTAATACTTTAATTTTGATGCCAATAACTTACTCCTGCAAAGCCAGATTATAATTAAACTCCCATTTTCTTACAGTGCCTTTCTGCCTCCTTCACTTCTATACAAAATGCCTGATACATGTGTTTGTTAAAAACAGGATGGTAGCTTAGAAGGACTGAAAATATAATCTGTTTTGGTAATTTTCAAGTTCCTCTGTTCCTTCAAAACATGTCAACATTGTTCTCTCATTTCATACCTCATTGACAGAAGAGATGATAAGTCACACTTGTAAAAAATCAAGGAAGAACTTCTAATCATCACTAATCATCACTTCTGTGCAACTTCCAACATGGGCTTGCTGGACACACACAAAGCACTTTACATTTCCATTCCACTGACTGACTGTTACTAACACACAGCATAGTTTACCAGCAGATTCATTTCAGGGAGTTCTGAAATTCCAGTGAGTAGAATAAGTATTTGTTATTTCAAACACCCAAACACATACACTGAAATGGCAGTTCTTATATATTCATTCTGTGCAGGCACAGAATTGCTATTGTTTGATTGACCACTATTAACAAGCACTTTCAACTTCAGCTATCCAGTCAGTCATCACTGGTTGACTAAGAATATAACCTGGAGAAACAGACTCAGCACATGCTAACAAAGAGGTGACCTAAACTCATCAGATGACATTTCTTAGGAAAGATTTTGCAGAAAGAATCAACTAGATAAAAATCTAGGCAGATTGAGTGGTATACTTGGAAATAATATATACCATACATGGCAGGTCTATTTTGTGCATCAGCTGGGGTTTTTTTGAGAATCAAAAATGGGATACCCTGTTATGGCTCCTTTGGGATTTTGAAATTGCCAGGTTGGTGATACTGTTCCTAGCATGGAAGTTTTACTATCTACTATTTATTAGTCTGTCTCAATTATTTATTTTAGCTGTATATTTTATCATCCTCACTCAATCCCAGTTGCTACATGTTAAAAATACATTCCTATGGCAAAAAGATATTCTGCCCTTTTAAGGGCAAAGGCAAGAGACTCAGACTTGTAAATAACAGCTCAAACCAAGAACACGCTTCACAGGTATATTGAAGATAGTGCACATTACTTAGGTACTTAGGTACTTAGGTACCTGCACATAGTTTTTCAGGTTATGGGTAGTGCCTCAATGCTCTGAACTTGGCACACCAAACCACTTGTCCTTCCAGAGACATTTCCTATTGTAATTTCCTATTCAGAGTAATACATTTAAAGAGATGTTATTTTTGTAATGAAAGATGCTACTGAAAACACACCAGATATTTCATTATCATAATCATGTTATGACCCAGTCATAACCTCTCTAAACTCCACCTGACTCATCACTTGAGTAATTGGTTTCATCTAGTCCTGTGCTATTATCAACAACTTTTTATGAAGGATGGGTCAGAGTTGCCATGTCTCTCAACACTGTATTGCTACAGTATCCTGATGTGAACATGAATAGGTTCATCCTTCATGGCCTCATCAATCTATGTGGTTATAATCAGATTACTCCAATGTGCTGTATTGCATAACTTCTTCCAGACTGGAGTGCTGGGTAACTATTCTGCCAACAGTCACCTGGAACAGCTTTATACAGGGCTTGTTCTCAAGGATTTATAATTTGCACTTCCAGGTTAGTAGAACATTATGACTTGGAAAAATTCCCCCAAACCTGTATTTTTTCAGCTTGCTGCTGCCTACATCAATTTTTCTGCTCAACTTGTGGAAATAAGAAGCTCCTAAAACTTTTTGAGCAATTCCTTTTCTACATCCTCTGGGTTTTTTTTTCTGGTCGTCTGCCTTAGTCCATCCTGTTTGCTATCAGATATTTTCTAAATTCTTCCTTTTGGCCTCATACTTTGGTCACAGGTAAGGATAGCATGTACTGCATTTGTCCACATGTAGTAACTTGTCAAATTATATTGTAATATTGTCAAATACTTATTTGCTAAGAATCACCCATCACTACTACTATAAAGAGAGTTGTTTGTTGTTCGAAACATGGCCAGGAATGTATTTTTGATAGTCCATTTTGCAAAGCCCTCAAAAGACACAACAGCAGCCAAGAGGCAGATCCATTGGTACTTGGTAGCTGCAGAAACTTAACAAGGGGAAGCCAGCTCTCTCACGCAGCAGAAGCAACCCCATGAAGTGGCCCAACAGGCTGTGCAACACCCACTGATGAGGTAACCTGGAAGTACCACAAGGCAGGTTTGCTAACAGTGCCAAGGTCTGACTGTGCTCTAATGCTCTGGTAACTGCTCAAGCCCAGAGATTGTTCACTGCAGAGCAGAGCTGACACATGCCCCAGAGATGAACAGGGGAATCTCACAGGTGTCTTTCTGCCCTGTACTGCTGGTACACAGCCCCTTTCTGTCATTTGCTACTTTTCAGAAGAGTTGCCTGCTCTTGTTTCTTAGCCATTAGCCTCATCAATAGATATTTTAGGATAAAAGAACTAATTTCAGCTTACTGGAGAAAGACAAACTTCTATGAACCAGGAACCCCCAGAGCAAATGATGCAGAATAGGGACAGTCCATTTCCAGGGATTTTTTGAGAAATATATAAGTACTAATATATACCTATAATTTTTATACATAACTGTGCAGTCAAGGCCAACTGGAAGCTCAAAAAGCAAAAAGGGAGGGCATTATCTGAAAGTAGTGCACTGACAGCTTGTCAGCTGAAGCATGCTAATGTGTCTGTACTTGTGGACTGACTGATGTTTTCATAGCAGAAATGACTGGCAGAGCTTGTCCACAGCTTCAGGCCTCACAACTGCAGCATCTGTTCCAATAGCTTAACTAGGCTGTTAAAATCCCTCTCTCTGTTTCACTGAGGGAGACACCCCATATGCATTTAGCTAGCAGGTGTTAGGCTACTGTTATACTATATTCAGGGTTGTTAGGGATTTTTTAAATGAATAGTTCAAAATTCAATGGTTTGGAAATGTTCTTGTCATTCTTATAAATAACGTCAATGCATGAAGTAAGAAAACATCATTAAAAAAAAAAAGTATTTAAAACCCCTTGAGAACCAGACTGTTGAAGAGACTTTTAATTTCCACTTTCCTGCTAGAAGTCCAAAGCAGGTTGAAGGTTACCTCCCTACCCAGAGACAAATGATAGGTGAATTACACAGTAATAGATGTATTTAAGATTTGGAGACTATTTGTTCTGGAAGATCTCTGTGGACAGCGAAACACACAGAAAATTACTGTTACAGTTTAGGGTAGGCAATTAAAATAAAGAAAAAAGCTTTCTTCCAATGAAAACTGGTAAGGAGGGTAGTCAGGAAACAAAATAAAACCACTCTCAAATTGTCTGGAACACGAGGCCTATTGATTTTGTAGCTGTGTACATGAGAAGTCAGAATCTTAGCAAGTACAAGCAGGCAGCCCTCTGTGCATGTGTGTGTATGTGTGTGTGTGTGTGTGTACTCACCATATTAAGTATCACATCCCAAAGACAGCAGACTCCTACAGTACAAGGCCCTACAAACTCTGTGCTCTACAGTCATGGAAGGCAAGCTCAAAGCATGGCTGCTAAGGATTTAAACACTGTCCTTCTTTCTTCCAGCACTGTTCTCACATCCCCCTCTGCCTTTCCCCTTGGATCTTCATTTGTAATTTTGCAAACTGGAGGTTAGAAGCTCTCACACACTGCAGGAGAGATTTATATTCTTTCACAGCATAAGTGGCAGCACGGGTGCTAAGCAAAGGAACTGGCAGCTCAGGTGGCCATGAACAGGTCAGCTGGTGAATTAGAAGCATGCTGCCTCACTGAGGGCTTTGGGAGGGAGAGGCTTGCTTCAGGAGGAGGAGATTTGGACTCATTTTGTGCAGCCCCCACCTATTTAACTTCTTCTTGCAAAGATCAATTCACCTTTGGTCTTGCATGGAATGCCAGGGCAGCCATAGAGCAATGTAAAGGACAAAGAGGGACACTTGCACATCCTGACTGGCCTGTGGAGGAAGTATGGGTTTTGACATGAGGAAGAGGGGAGTACTCCTCATGTATTAAGAGTTAGTATTTCTCACTAGTTCTTGTCCCTTCATTCTGCAGGTCTTTTTCCTCCTGTGTTCTGCAGCTTATTCTCACTCTGTTGGACTGATTCCCAAGGAGTGGCCTTTCTGTGGTGTTGTTACAGCTCAGAAATGTTAGTCACCATTTTATCAGCGTTAAAACGTTCTCAAGACAATCCTTTTAAAAGAACTGTCACTCAACACACTCTCTAGTAATTCTCTCTGTTGCAACAAGTCAGAAGAATAAATAAGACATTCCATTCATGTTACTTATCTCACCTTGTTCTGTACCCAGGACGGGAGTGAGTCTGAGGGAACATGCCCCAGTTGTAAGGTGTTTGTGTTTACATTGCACAGCTCGGTAAATCTGTTCAACTTCCAGTAAGAAACACCTTTGTTTGTTGTTCTTTTACAACACTCTGAATAATGCTCAAAGCACTCTGCAGAGACATATTTGAAAGATTCAGTTCTGATTTAACTGATGCCATTGCAAATCAAGAATAGCTTCACTAAGTTGATTTTATATAAGATCTACATCACATTTGTATGCAGTAGTGATAGGAGCTTTATGAGTACTTAGATAGAGGAGTTAAAACACATGAAAAGTCCTATACAAATATGATAATCAATTTATTGGAGATGTTGATGCCCAAGTTATCTTGAATAAACTGAGTAGACCAGGTTAGATTCTAGCCCCTTGAAATCTCTACAGATATTGCCATCAACACAACCAACTCAGGATTTCACAGTATATACTAGGGATTGCTTGCTAAGAGAATTCACATGTGTTTTAAATCATTCTGCAGTGGTGAATAATTAATACCCAGAAAAGATTCAGCATTTCTTTCTACAAGGAGGCTGTCAGAAGCCTACTGGATTTGAAGATGCTGCTCAAATATGAATAATCTCGTGTTGCAGCAGCATTTCCTACACCTGCAACAGCGGAATCCACACTCCCTCTTTCCTTCCTTGCCTCTGTGGTATCCCTACTGTGGGAAAGAGTTTATATTTAATAATCCTACTAACAGTGGAAGTTGCAGATACCATATCTTTCTCTACCAGATGATGCTGCTGTCAGAGTGGAAGGGGGAGACAAAAAGGAGGTGACAAGATCCTACACTGCCCCACAGAATACAGATGCCAAGAGGGAATTTTTATCTGGGACAGTTCTCCAGAGAGAGGCATGGGAAATGAGAAAGGCAAAGAATAGCAACACTTGAGAGAGACAGAAGAATACATTAAATTCAAGCCAAATTTCCAGTAAATACTTTGCATTTATAACTGTTTTTACCCATATCTGCTTTCTCTGCCCTAGAGATACTGTGCGAGTGAGAGGAGAGCTAAACAGCATGACTGTGAGCAGAGGCAAGCCATAATAGTGCCAGTTCAGATGAGCTTTATCTTCTGAAGCTGAGTAAGGCACCCGTCCTTCAATGAGGAATCTTTTTTAATTAGCCCCTCTCTTTTACACTATTGACTTCTATTCTTCAGATTCGGAAGTAATATCTAAAGCTTCCCGTTGCTCTGCAAAGTTAAACACACACTGAAAACATGGTAAAAACTCCAGTAGAAGAGCAAAAGTTATTGACTGACTTTTCATAGGACTGGAGAGTGCATTTGTAGAGAGCCAATGTGTGATTGAAGGAGACTGCCATGCTGTCTTTTAACTGAGGGATGCCTCACCAGGGTCTCATCCTGTAATGAATCAGCTTTTAATTGATATCTATGTCTTGTTCAAGGCATTGCCTTTCTGATATGCTGTACAACACACAGCAATGTGATAGTCCTTTTGGAACAGTTCACTGATTTGAAATATATGCTTTTAAGATATCCAGTGGTTTTGCTTCCACTTGTGGCTCAAACGGAACATCAACTTTAATATTTCTAAAAAGCAAACTTTTTTTGTTTGTGTTTAATGGCATGGGAAACTAATTACATGTGAGAAGACAGAAATGACAGCCTGTCACGGGAATCTCTTTACAGCTATTGAAAACAGCAGTGAAGCACAAAATATTAGTAAACTTTCAGTGTGACAGTTCAATAGTGGATAAATGGTCATGAATGTGCCAGAGCTGGCTCACCCTGACAAACTAGACTGCTTGGATACTGAGTTAGGTGAGTGACTGAGGTATGTTCTTGTGGGAGGGAAGTTTTCCAGTTGCAGCAAGAACATAAACCAGTTTGAATAGCAACAAGAAAAACAGTGAATGAAGTCACCTATTAATTTAATGGGATATCATGAATATAAAATTACCAAAATATTTTTGCCTGTCACACCACAAGATATCAGACTATTAAAATGGAATATACATATGTCTTCACAGAGAGGTGTCATATAAGTTATTGTCCTTTAAATACCCCAGATCACGATCACTAGATTTAAACATCCAATTTACTTTGAATCCTTTGAGATCATAAATTCCACAGGTTTGCATATGTTTTATAGTTACCTTAACAAAATTAGCTACATATATCGCTTGCCTGCGTGCTTTAATCTGTTTTTGTTATGCCCAAACCACAAAACTAACCTGCTCACTTCCTCTTCCCTGTGCTCATTTGTTACCGTGCAGTCATTGGTCAAGCTGACAATACTCCAGAAATTAAAAAGCCACAAAACCAGATTTTATAATTGTCCATCTAGACGGAAACTGGGGACAGCCTGAAGCATTTGATTCCACCCAGGCCCCTATCGCCTTGTATGCCTTGTATTACCTTTGCAGGTCCAGGGCAGTTTTCTGAGACAACAAGGCTTTGGGACAAGGCTTTGGGACAAGCAGTCTGAGCGGCAATGAACAAGTCTTCAAGCAAAGAAAGGTTAATTTGGTTTGCAAATTAAAGATTCTCAATAAAATCTGAATGATTAAAACATTCCCACCCTCCCTATGGTACATAATTTACAATAAAAAAAACTGTATCAAAGCAAAATTGGAAACCTAGAAAAGAAAGAGGCAAAGTGAATCTATGAAGGAGTTTAGTTTATGTGCTCCACAGCATTAAACTAAAGTTAAAACTCTGCAGGGAACAGTAACTAACAGAACTATATTTTTTAATTATTAGATGCACTGACATAATGACTTCATGAGTCTCAAGTGTACTCAGCTTGCGCAGGCTGTTTGGAGTTCACTGCTACCTAACTTGCAGATTCAGTGAGAAAAAGGAGGTGTTTCTTTCTGAAGCAGGTGATAAAGCTCTAGTAAATTTAGATCTTTCTGTACATAAGGCGAGAGCAAACTCTAAGAAAAAAGAGCAAAGTATAATGTTAAATTTGGCCAAACTCTGCAATGGGAACTCAGCACAATGATAGAGAATCCCATTTTGCCCCAGGTAAATAACAGTCAGTGGTTAAAAAATTTAAAAGTCATGATTCAGATCCAAGTAATGACTGCCTCCAAAATCACTGGAGTTATGCCAGTTCCATGTGACTGTATTTTGGGCAGGATTTGTCTACTGAATGCTTTGCCTAGACCCCTTGTGCCCTTAACTATCTGTCAGTCAAGTAATTTAGCAGGTATCAACTTCCAGCACTGCAAATCCCTCAGATCCCCAGTCATCCCTGCCCAGACCTCAGCTCTCACTCTGTTTGTTCCCCTCTCTGCCTCTCTGGCAAGAAGCCCTGAGGGTTTTTTCACAGTGTTGTTCAAGCAGGTAAGGACTCACTCTGCTTTCACATCCATGGCATCCTTCCCTAGCAAGGGGGATATGTGGCACAGGGAACCCAGAATCACAGAAATACCTGTCAAACAATTCAAGCATTTGGGGCGATGCACTGCTAAAAAGGCAGTGCTATGTATGCTGAGGTTCACTGCTCAAGTTCATCAGACAAACATCACTTCAGAGGCAGAGGTTAGAGTACTAAGCCCCCTTGGGAAAACGGGGCAGAGGATAAAAGAGGACACACATTGTCCTGTTTCTTGGCAATTCTTCTACAGAAGCCAAATCCTCACCTGATCCTACACAGGAAACAGGTCAGAGAGTGGAGTGACAAATGCTCCTTAGATACTTGGAACAAATAACTGATGACTACTGCAAATGATCGCAAGGGCATGCAAAATGAATTTTAATAGCAATTTAAGTATGAACTGACACATTTGCATGGTATTTCAGACACTGCCACAGAAGTGACTCTGACAGTTGTAACTCTAAGAAAACATCCATGATAGAGTGAAACTAAGGATGTTCAAATATAAGGCCTAACCAGTAGGGTCTGAGTGCCCCATATTCAATTTGCTCTAAAGGGGATTCCACGAACATAGTGTCTCCTACTGTTCAGAGACGTCAGCAATATCTGAGAAGCATAATGCAGTGAGTTAGGCCAAAGTAATTTCTTTTTTTCTTTAATTTTCTTTTTTGTCTTCATTTGCTAAATTCTTCACATATTTTGCCACCTGGCTTTACTAAATTTTGGCTAAATTCCAGTTGAGGAATTCTCTTTTGTGTTTCTGTTTTCTTCTCCTCGAAACTGAAACAGCTGCAGATTTCTACTAAGCAGAAACCTACAGTACTGAGAATGTATCTCAGAGGTGTGCTGTAAGAAATTACATTTGTAAAGAAGACAAATGTCAGGGGAAAAAATTCACAATGTATACTATTTCTTTTTTATTAAGTTTAAATGTATCTTGCTTTTGTGGTCTTGATTACTGTTGCCATAAGACCAGTTACTTTCTTTCCTACTTTATGGTGTGATTTTAGTGGCTTTCAAACCTACAAGTAGTCCATAATCCTATGTTAGTTTACTTGGAACTGGTCTACTGAGACACATTAAATGACAAAAAATTATTACCTACATCAAAGGTGAATGTTATCAAATAGAAATTGCAAGGGTTGGTATTGATTTTGGGGCCAGAAAGTCTGGAGAGCTTAATATCAGTAAAACTCTGGCAGGTTCAACAGGATGCTCTTGATTTATGCTGGAATAAGTGGAAAATTAATCACATCTCCAATTTATCACCTGAACAAAGGCAAAATAAACCATCTTAGAATTCACAATTCACTATATGCTGGATAAGAGAAATCCTTGGAGTAATACAGTCTACAGCAAAGCTGAACATCACAGCATTACAAAAGGGAAAATATCTCTACACTGAGGACCAGATATTACTCCAGGTTCTCCTTCCTGCTGAAGCACAACTTGCTTTGTTATTGCAGGGTCACTCGTATATGTGACTGCTGATACACAGAGATCTTTCAGGAAAAGAATTAACAAGAAAAACTACAAGATCTCACTATATTAATTCCTCAAAAGCAAGTTAAAGGGAGACATAGGTCACAAACATGAATAGTTTATATGCAGTTGCCTGTAGCCAATGTGGTGGAGCAAGTCACTGTCAGTACTTCAACCTCACTGTGGTGAGATGTGTCTCCCTTTGACAGCAGAAAGCTCCCTGGTCCTATGAGCATTCCAAGGCTGAGCACAAGGGCTGTTGGATCACTGGCATGCCAAGATGTCCTGCATTTCACCTAAAGAGCCCATCTTGATGCAGAAGGTCCTTTCCTGCGCATGGCTAAGGAGCTGCTGGCAGCTCCATGGGGACCATTTCAGCCTGGAGCTGCCTTCCCACCGCCACTTCGGTGCTGGGCATTGGGATTCTTCCATGCTTGTTGCACAGCTGGCAGCAGCAGAAACAACTAATGCTGCCTTTTATTGAGTGGTGAATGTCGGAGTGGGTGGTTTTTTCCAAAATTAGGATTTCCCCACCATAAGCTGCCTCCTTGATTTTCTGGTTCATATCAATCGTTAACTTACTTCCTCAAACAGGTTCTGTAAGGGCTTTCTAGCAAAAAAAAGTGTGTATATATGTATTTATATATACACATATATATATATATACACATATACGTGATTATAGTGAGAGTGTGTGGAGCAGGGCTGACATTCACCCACGCATTGGCCTCTCCCTTCAGACACTGCTGCCAAGAGCCTGAAACGGTGCCTGTTTCCCCATCACCATGGTAACCTTGAGTGGGAAGCAGCATTTCCTACAAGGCATTGCACTGAACCTCTGTGAGATGCTGCCAGGCTGGGGGTGACACGGGACCAGGAGCAGTGCCCGCCATGTGCTAGCAGCACCCCTCAGCCTCCCACAGCTGTCCTGCTTGCCAGCCACTGCCATGATCTCTCCTGGAGGCTCGTGGGCTCCAGCACTTGCAGATGCCCCAGGCCTGCCCCAGCGTGGGGCTGGTGGAAAGCGCGACAGCCGCCTGTGACAGCTGCTGGGCATGGAGGGGCTGGAAGGAGGGACCCCAAGCAGCTGTCCTGCTGCCTCCTACCTGCTCTGCCTTCACCCTGACCCACCTCAAGGGGCTTTATGATATGGGGAGCAGTTTACCTGAAAAAACTCCAAGTAAATACAAAAATTCAAACCATGGCAAGCTTTTGACCCCATTTTCTCTGAAATATTTGGTTTCCTTGCTGCAACTCTGGCAGGTAAGACTAGCTAATGTAAGGGTAAGCCATACCTGACCAATCTGGTGGCGTTGTATGATGGAGAGACTTCAACAGGCAATAAGGGAAGACTGACCCACGTCATCAACCCAGACTTCTCTAACGTCTTTGACACGGTCCCACATGACATCCTTAACTCCTAATTGGAGAGATATGGATTTGATGGCTGGAGCATTCAGTGGATTTGGCGAGATGGATGCAGATAGAGAGTTGTGGTCAATGGCTCTATGTCCAAGTGGAGGCTGATGATGAGTGGTATCTCTCAGGGCTCTTAATATTTTTATCAATATCATAGACTGGGAGATTGAGCACATCCTTAACAAGTTTGCAGCTGACACGAAGCTGAGCAGTGTGGATGACACAACAGGAGAATGGGATGCCATCCAGGAGGACCTGGATAATCCTAAAATAATCCTGGGCCCACAAGAACCTCAGGAGGTTCAGTAAGCCTAAGTGCAAGATGCACCCAGTCAGGGCAATCCCAGACATGAGCCCAGACTGGGAGATTAACTCACTGAGAGCAGTGCTGCGGGATGAAAAGCTGGACACAACCTGGCAATGTCCATTTGCAGTTGAGAAAGTCAAACACAACGTGGACTGCATCAAAAGCAGCCTGACCAGCAGGCCAAGGGAGGTGATTCTGCTCCTCTACTCTGCTTTTGTGAGAACCCACCTGGAGTGCTGCATCCAGCCCCAGGTCCCCAAGATAAGAAGGGTGTGGACTTGTTGAAGTGAGTCCAGAGGAGGGCCACAAAGATGATCAAAGGGCGCTCAGCCTGCAGAAGAGAAGGCTCTGGGGAGACCTCAGAGCACCTTCCAGCACCTAAAGGAGATCTAGAAGAAAGCTGGAGAGGGACTTTTTACATAGGCAGATAGTGATAGGACAAGGGGGAATGGTTTTAAACTAAGGAGAGAGAATTTATATTAGATGTTAGGACAAAATTCTTTACTCTGTAAGGGTGGTGAGGCACTGGCACAGGTTGCCTAGACAAGTTGTGGATGCTCCATCCCTGACAGTGTTCAAGGCCAGTTTGGATGGGGCCCTGAGCAACCTGGTCTAGTGGAAGGCATTCTTGCCCATGGCAGGGGAATTGGAACTAGATGTTCTTTAAGGTCCCTTCCAACTCAAATCATTCTAGGATTGTATGAAGCTATGATAGTGCATTTTAAACAGTATGTAGGTTCACTGAAGTTATTTTTTACTTCCTCCTCTTACCTCTAATTAACATCTAACCACAGTAATGGAAATTTTAAAACCTTATATTTGCTTTGAAGCACATACACAAGTCTAAAATCTGGATAAACAATTAATAAAAGCTCATCCACTCTCTATTATACCAACCCACATCTGTAGCTTTGAGAGTCTGATGATTACTGTAACTGCATAAGTTTGAAACTCAGTGTGACTAGGTATAAATACATTTTTTAAAATTTAGATATTTCTTTCTTGTGTGAATATGTCTCTGTGTGTATGATCTGGTATTAGTGGGCAAAATGAGTGGTGAAGTGAGAAAATGCATTCTCACAGCTACCTTAGGCACCATTGTAGAGAAAGCCTGCATAATGTAAATTGTGGTCTGCAGAAAAATGTCCAAGCCATCCAGTGACTAAATACAAATTACCTGCTCAAAGCAAACCACCACCAGTGCGCTACCTCTTCCTATCAATCCCCTTCTAAACCTTGTTAGTTTTCCCACAGAGGAGTGCTGAAACTGAAACTCAGCCCTTACTCAGACACAGTGAATCCACCTAGGAAAGAGATGCTGTGAATTTCCAGCTGCTGGAAAAAATGTTGGTTATGAGGTTGTACTGGAAAATTTGGTACCAGGGAATTCAACTGCAGAACACAGATTGAAAGGATTTCATTGACTCTGTCACTGGGCAGAATATTTTGTTTCTTTCCTCAGGCCTCTATATTTATTCCTTATTTCATTAAAGTGACTACCTCAATTTCTTGCCTCTCCTTCTCCATACTCTTCCATCTCTTTCTGGCAAGGTCCTTCAGCATGGTCCTGACACCCCTGGAGAACAGGTTCTCATCTCCCCCAGGGTTCTTGCCAGTGGAACATCATGCTCTATTTACACCAGCAATTACCCTCTCCTCAAACAGAACTTTGCAAACTTTATCTGGAACAACTCCTTAGTTAGAGGAGAACACTACTGCGATCTTTGCTTTACTACTCAAAACTAAGAGGAATTTTAGAACATAAAAACTAAGGAAAAACAATTTCCTAGGAATTTGTGCCTTACAGCTGATACAAGTCCTGCCTAATAGGCACAAATTCTGGCTCCAGTTGCAGGAAATTCATGGTTGCTTTTGCCTGTGTGAATTCTCTGGTGTATAAAATTGGGGGTTTCACAATGCATTCCTTCTGAGTGGAGAAATTAGCAATGTCTCTCCCCCCTACTTGTATGACAAATCACACAAGGAATTCATGACATTTAAATTCAATGTCAACTGTGTCACACTGACTGCAGTTGGATGTGGATTAAAAAGCTAGACAAGGTGAATAAAAGACAGACACCTACCTGTCTCAACCTTCTTTTAGTTAGGAAATCCAACTGATATCTAAGTTTGTCAGCTTGCCTAATGTGTCCTATTATAGCAAAATCAAAACTTACTGGAGTTTGATGAAGGGGTTGGAGTAATGGCACTCTTGTATTAAATGTCACTGATGCCAGAATTGTTTACCTCCCACCAAAACTTAAGCCATTTTGTTCCCAACTATTATGGATATTCCTTACAAAAAGATACAAAAGTGTGGTTTGCAACAGCACAAAGGGCACCAAAATCCTCACAATAATTTTCTGGTCAAAATGATCAACATTCAATTCCTCATGCTATATTTTTATTGGGTTTGCATGGCCAGGCTTGGGTAGCAGGCAGGCCTACAGGGGTGGCTTCTGTGAGAAGGTGCTGCAGCTCCCCCCCATCCGACAGAGCCAATGCCAGCCAATGCCTCCGGGATGGACCCACCACCAGCCAAGGCTTTTGGCCCAATCAAAATGGTGGGAACACCACTGTGATAACACATTTAAGAAAGAAAAAAAGTTAACTTCAAAGGGGAAGAGAGGAATTAATTATAATTTCTCTGGAACTGGGCTCATAATTCACCTAAAAATCACTAAATTCAACAAATAATACTAGTATTTTTATGTTATTTCCTGGGTTCTGAGACTTCAGCTTTTAGCCTTTTTTTTTTCCATTTTTCCCCTCTATAATAATGAAAGCTAAATCTTTCATAAAAAAGAAAAATTCACCAACACTTAATTCCCAAGAACTTCATGGATGGTTTTGCCATTATATCTGAAAAGGCCATCCTCTTAGATGTCTAAATATAGCAGAAGGCTCAAGACTCAGAAAGTGATTTGCTGATCGAAGATGCTTCAGCCATTTCTGAAAACAGATGTGTTATAAACTATCCTGTGGCAACCAAATTAACTTTCAACTTCTTTCTCAAGCTGGGCAGAAAGCTAAGAACTGACTTTTTAGTCATTTTAAGAAACCTAAGTTTTAAATATTTCATCTTTGTCTTGCTGCCAGACAAGATTTAGTCTCACAAATCAGATTTTGGCTGCAGTGAGTCCGAATCATTCCCTGCCACTGCCACTTTACAGATATATTTCCCTTTTTTGCTTGGGAGTACTCTTTTTCATCATATATTTAAGTTCATTTCATGTCTTTCCCAAATAGGGAAGTTCAGGATGAACAGAGTCTGAGTAACTCTTTCATTGCAAGAGGTTTTTGCACCTTTTGTTTTGGATGTAAAAGACAATGAAACCTAAATAAGGACCACTGACAACCATAGTTCACCAAGGTATCTGTGCTGTAAATACCAAATCTATACATAGAGATTTTTTCCTTAACCAGAGGATTGCTTCCATCTTTTTTTTTTTTTTAAATGAAACTTCAAAATGATAGATCCCAATTGTTGGCACTAGAAAAACATTCAATACAGTTAACTGTTTATCATATTTTAACAGCAGCCAAAACACAACTTCTTCAGTGAATAGCGCCTATTTCCTGATTTCTACCCCAGACTGTCATATTTCAATTATCTTAATGAGAGAACAAAAAAGCCAAAAAGTATTTTTAGGCATGGTACTGTCTGTTAATAGCTGCTGCCTGCTTCTCAGGCAGAAGAACAACTCTGGCATGCAGTTAGGCACTCATTTGCCTGTCAGGACTTACACAAGGCTCATCACAGAAACCACACTTAGAAGGAATTACAACATTTCTAAAGACCAATGAGATTATTAGAGCTATTTAAACTTGTCTCCTGACCAGCACAGATGATGCAATTCCATCCAGGTTGCATTCAGATTAGTAGCCCATGGCTTTACGGCATTAAAAACACATCAGGTTATCACTGGGAATCTCTTAATCAAGCAGATTTACCACGTCTAGTTATTTCCTGATTCTTCTCAAAAATCACAAATTCCAGCCTGGGTTCTTGTTTGATGCCACATTCAGAACAAATTGCCCTGCTGTCCAGGTCTCTCTGTGTACTGTGGTTAGGTTTTTTGTCTCATGCTCATTGTAGGAAACCCCATTTATTTGGGTATCAGTGATGATTCGCAAGGGCCATTTAATAACCAGAGATCAGGTTTCAATCCTTCTTCTTCTAATCAAGGCAGAAGATAATAGAGCAGTTGCAGATCATACCTGCCTGCTCACACCTTTCGATGTCAAGGCATTAAAGGTAATCCTTTGCATCCCAATAAAAGTCCACATTTGTCTAAGCTACAAAAATTATCAGTTATACATGTTAAAAGTATTTTCCTGTATAAAAAGGCTTTTTATCTTGCTCAGTGCAATATTGAGAAGCATTGATAGCATAACAGTGGTTAGAATAATACAGATCAATGAAAAAAGTATCAGAAATCTACTTAATTTTGTTGGTTTAGTGCAAGAGCACAGACTCTCAAACAGGTTTCACTGCAAGGCATCAAGCTGTCACCCCACTTTCAGGTAACTGTATCCTTTCAGATGCCACAGTGGAAAGAATCCATGTTTAAACGGGGGAACTGTTGTAAAAGGGATTTGCTGTAAAGGGGATTGTGCAAGCAGGCCAGTCCAGCAGGTCCAACAAGGGAAACAACACACTTATTTTTCTATCAAGTAAGGCTCCACTTGTGCAATTGACTAAAGATGACTTAAAGCAACCACTGGTGACAGAAGAGCCATCACTGTGGCATTACAGTATTCCAGCATCCACGGCTCATGTGGCAACCCCTAGTGACAGCTGGACTGGCACAGTGGCCTGCTGCAATGGCTTCAGTCCTCACTGCATTCTGGGGACAAACAAGCAAAGCTGATAATACTGTAGTTTCACTCCCCTTCTCCTTCCTCTCCTCTGCTGCAGAGCCCTGATAACCAGGACCCAGGCCAAAGGAAAGACATCTGTATTCAGCAGTAACAAGGACAAACCCTGTGTCCTTTTGCTGACACAGAGTGTGACCAAGAACAGCAGTGAGCTTAAGAAAAATCCCCATGAAAGCTGCATAGATTCAAGCAGAAAAATGAAGAGCATTTTTCATCTAGCATGCATTCAGCTCCTTCAGGAACATAACACCACACTGATGTGTTGTCAAGAGCGTGGCAGCTTCTCTGTAGAGATACTTGAGTAAGCTGAATCAGTAAATTTTATTTAACTGTCAGCCCTTCCTTACAGCACTGAATCAAAGTCAAGAAACAAGGCTTCATCCTCATCTGACTCTCAACAAATACTGGCTGCTGAGGTACTTCAGGGAGACAGAACCTGAGCCAGGTTTTGGAGGAGCACAAAGAGAATGAGTAGCGTATCAATGATGTCTGATTTTCAGAAAGAGCTGAGAGCATCCTAAGAAAGTAAAGCCTAAGAAAGAGAAAAATGGAGGGGGGCAGGAACAATCAATGGCAGCAACTTTTGGAGTTTTTCCTGTCTGAAAGTTTGCATACTGTCAACTGAATTCTTAATATTTTAATTTGGTCTTTGAGACCAAAACATGAATGCACTTCAGTTTACTCAGTCTAAACTTGCTTTCTGAGCAACCCATTGAGACTCTCTGCTTCAAGACAAAATACAGGACAGTAGTAGCCCTCCATATCCTCAGCAGGTTATCCTGCTGAGAGGTAGAAAAATAGACTGCACAGTTGCACCAGCACTTGAATCTATTTCTAGTGATTTATTTATAGGCAAAAAGGCAGGAAAACTGTACTCCTATCTCCATTCAAAAATACCAATTGGCTATAAATGTTCCCAGCTTTCCATCAAGGGATTTTTTTTCCCTCCTCCCAATTGCTCTGCAGTTAGTGCTATCTTGTACTGTCTCTCTAGATGTACCCATTGGAAGTGTATGTTGTCAACAATGAAGAAAGCAAATGCTCTGACAGGCTGTTCTCTACCCCTTTCATCTCTTACGAGAGAAATGCTGGTTATAGTTGGGTTAATTATTACACTCAGTGTTATCCTTTTGGGAATCAATGACAGGTTACTACCAAGACTGTTATTGCAGATAAACCTTGAGGGCTCTTCCACTTACCCTACAGACAGAAGTCCTAGAGTGGCTCTGTCCTGAGCAGCCTTTTTAAGGAATTTTTCAAATGTAAATTCCTTCATTTTGGTGCAATCCTTTTCTGGATGGACAGGAAAGTTTTGAATTTGCTTCAGTTCATTCTCTGTGTTTAGTTGTTTTATGCCTCTGAACTGATGGCCTGTAACACCCAATGCCATTTTTGAGATTACATTCACATGACACCTTGCAAAACACAAACTCTTTTCTTCTGAAAATTGTTTCTGCTCACATGTTATTTGTCTTCAGCCAAAAAGTAAAGTAATTCATTCCACAAATCTGCATTTTTTTCTATACATGAGACACAGAGCTAATCTTGGCATGTTTCAGCATCTGGATATGAAAAACTTGCCTGCCTCAGAGGCTTTTAGAGGTAGAGCAAATCATATGCATTACCAACATTAAAATCCATTTTACCTTATATTGTTTCCAGCCCATTCAAGCAGGCTATTATCATAACCACTCAGACACAGTCATTTCTTGCCTTCTGCTCCAGCTTTGTAAGTGATCTCTGGGAGATGGTTTTGGAGAAGGAAAAAAGCTAACAATTTAAATCAATTATAACTGTCTATACATTGATCTGGCACAGGTTCAGTAGCACTTTCCTTACGACTGACCCAGAAATAAGCGATTATATAGAGAATAATTTATTACTAATAATCAAATGTTTTTATTATGTTTATGCCAAGCAGGTATTGGCATATGTGTAGCGGCTGTTGTGGTTCCCGGTGCCCGGCACCGTACCAGGGTGCCACCCCATTCTGCGGGCAGGTCCAGACTCGGCAAGCTGCCCAAACCTGATGCTGCCAAGCCGGGCGAGCCGGCGGTGGCGTTTCCATCGGTGCTCCCTTACGGAAGCAGCCCTGCCACGGCGGAACGCAGCCGCAGCCCCGGAGCTCCGGCTGCGCCTGAGCCACCTCCTGCACCTGTGCCGGCAGGGCGGGGGCAGCTGGGCCGGCACAACACCGAGGTGACCCCATCGCAAACCGTGCGGCAGCTCACGGCTGGCGATCGCCATTTCTCCAGGAAGGAAAGCTGTCCTCGCAGCGCAGCCCAGAGTGCCACTGTGTGCCTGTGGCCGGCTCCCCCACGGGAGCAGAGGGCGATGCGGGGCCACCCGGCAGTGGTTCCCCGAGGCGGCTCTTTGCTTCTGAGGGCAGAGGGAGGCGGGAGTCCGGCAGGCTGGTGGGGCTGGCGGGTCCCTCCACAGCCACTGCCCCTGCCCCTGCCCGGCTGAGCCGCTGCGTCCCGCCCCTGCACCGACACGGCTCTTAAAGAGATGGCTAGGAGGGTATGGCTTCCATACCGATGAGGCACCTAACGCAGCCCAGTCAGCTCCTCTTTCCCCTCACATTACCAGGAAACTCACATGAAATGAATTACTAAAACCTGTGTGCAAAACCCCTCAGGGAGGGCCGACTCCTCTGCCTCACGCCACCACGGAGGGCAGTGAGGCACAGACGTTTCCGCAGCAGCCCGCTGCCTCTGCTGTGCTTCATGGCTGGCAGAAGCATGGCACCGCTCCCCAGGGTTTTTTTAGCTAGACCAGAAAACGCTTTTTCTCCTTCCTCCATTTGCTTTTTCAGCCCAGGCAGTAGCTCAGCTCACAGGGCAGACAGCCCCTCCAGACAGACTCCATAGCCGTGGCCACTGACCTCCCACTCCAGCATGTCTTGACACAGCTCCCCTGTCTCTTTTTTTCTTTTTCTTTTTTTTTTTTTTTGAGATATATCAAGTAAATATCAGTTTTTTAACACCTACCTGTGTTTTTTTGACAAGAACGATCATGACTTTTGGTTGTATGTTGTCCATGGAACCTGAGTATTACAGATCCCTGTATGGTTACAAAAGATGTCCACAAAATGCACAATCACAGTACATTTTAATAAAAAAATCAGTTTTCTCAGTTTTCTTGCACAAAAAGCTCCTGCATGCTCCTGGTTTTCTGCGATAGGTAGCCATTAATTTGAGTTTTTTCTGTGTAGAGTGGATACACTTGCTCACAGAAATCAAATACTCAGTCATGCTTTCCCTTTAGCCACTGCTTTGGGCAATTGCTTCAGCTACTTAAATAATTTTGCTCAACAAGGGGGCTTTGATGACAAATGTCAGACAAAAAGACAGAGGACAATATTGCAAAAAATACTTAGGTTTTTGTAGATATGCAGCAGCATCAATCAGTATTTCAAAGAGAAAATGGTTAGAGAGGAGCCTTGTTCCTCCATGTAGAAAGCTCAAGCACTTTGGTGGGATACAGCAGTCCTGTGGAAGGTCTTTACATCCTTCTAGACTAGACAAAATTAATAAAGAAAGGTTTCTGGTGTGATTTTGACAGTTATGAATAGGAAATTCTCTTCCGTGAATATGCTGCATCACTTAATTAAAGCGAGTTATTTTTGTGAACGTTTTTGTCCATGAACCCTTTTCTTGAATATTCATTCATGATGGGAATGAACAGAATTTATAGGAATTTATTTAAAATCTGAGTGACTATGCTTGAGAATTTTTTATTATATTCATTACCTATTTGTTATGTATTTTTATTTCTAGTGTTGGTTTGATTACCTAAAGACAGAAACAGATGCACAGTCACTTGCACAGCGTAACAATCGTTCAGTTATTGCTGTAAATAATTATTCATGTTATATGAAATCCCTCTAGATTTTTTTCTACAGTGAGTTTGTATCATTGATTTGAAAATAATTGGAAATCCAACTGAACAGGAGCAGATTCTGCCCTAGGTCTGGTTCTGGTGTACATTTCTAAAGGCACATGTGGACCAGAGCTGAGTAACTAGGAGACAAGAACAATCCCTGCTGTACCTCCAATACTGATGCCTTATGAGGTCTAGAAAAGATGGCAGGGATGAAAGAAAAAGCGCCAAGAACAGAAAATATTATGTAGCATATGCTGCTCTGGAGGCTGTGGGCTGATTGAGGCTGTGGAAGCTACTCTGATGTATGCCAGTAGTTTTCTGGTCCCTGATATAGCTTGAAATCCTAAGGCACAATGATGCCTTAAACTTTCCCCAAATTCCTAGGCAATGAAATAATTACCCTAAAGGTTCTTTGCCTCTGGAGATGAAGCATGGTCCCAGCTCAAGAGTCTTCTCTTATAGCACTGGAATAATGCTCAAAAGAGCTAAGCAGAAGTCCCAGGGCATTTGAGCAGATCCTAGAGGACTCAGACATCAAGTTAGGACAAAGACAAAGCTTTCTGATCTTCTCACTCTATCAAACTGCACTCTTTCAGAGCCTGAAATAGCAGAGCAATGCCTAAGGGTACCATGGTGAGGCCTCCACTGGTATTACAATGCATCAGTTATTTCAATATTTCTAAAAATATTTGAAAGAAGACCAATCTCAACACAGCTTGGTATAAAAGAGGGCGGAAAAGAATAAAAAGAGGAACCATTTATGTATGTGCTTTTACCTTATATTTCTATATTGAATTTATCATTATACATATTGTCTGATTTTTACTTGTTTCATTATCCCGAGACAAGACTATTGAGGCCTGGTTACATGAGCCTCACACCTGGGTTTGTATGAAGCATAGTCCCGGGGTACTGCTGTGGGGAGGTGAGAGTGCTGTGAGAGAGCTTGTGTTGCATTAGCAATAGCAGTAGCCAAAGGGAGTCCATCTTGGCCTTTGCTCATTTACTTCATTTCCAGAAAAGACTTTTCCTACAGAACAAGAATTCAATACAAAACTAATAGACTACAGTAAAATACAGGACTGGATGGGGACTCCGTCTGAGAAGATCTGTCTCATTGGACTTCTGACTGTTGTTTTTTTTACCATGTAAGGTACAGTAGCATCTGCTCTCCTAGTGACTGGGGATGTGGCCAAAGCCATTAGAGACTGACATGTATCTGAGAGAGAGGCCCTGGCAGGGCAAGGCATGCTGCAGACTGCTCCTGCCCTGGTAACTCAGTGGCAGGGTGTACCCATGGGATGGGAAAGGACCAGGAGCCTGGGCCTGTATCTTTATCACTGCTTTCTTTTTCTTCTAGATTTTGCCAATCCTGGTCCCATTCCCGGTCCCATTCCCATGCCATGCGTCGTTGTCCTTCCCTGCAGCAAGCAGTCATGCAGTCGGGCTTTGAGTTTTAGTTTCTCGGGGTGGAAAGAAAAGAACACGGCATGGCAAGAATGAGCAGCTGAACACAGTGTGATACGCCACATTTTCTGAAGAACAGGCAGCGGCATTAACTGTAATGCCACAAGTAGAATTTTCATCTTGAAAGGACAAAGGAGATGAATTACATTCGGATATGAATGACAAAAATATCCACGATTCCACTAGACAAGGTTGAAAACATTTTAAAGGGCAATTTCTTCCCATGTTTTTAGTCGAGGTTTAATGTTAAGCGTAGAAGAAACCTCCACTATGGGCAGATTTTTCCATAGCCTTTCAATACATATTCCTATGGCTTCCCCTGAGAGAATTGAGCTTTGAATGGGGAAAATCCCAGAAGCAGGGTACTGGCTAGCATCAGCTCTGCTGGAGAGTGAAAATCTTTATTCCCAAAACCAAAGAGGATCTCATTACTTATCTACTGTTCTGTCTGTATTGTTCTGTTCATAAGTCAAACCACCCAGTTCATCAGGCTGGTGGGCACGTGTTCACATGGGCATATTGGTCACTACTTAAAGACCTCCAGTAGCCAGGGTTGAACTGAACACATTTACCAAGATTAACTGGTCTGACTGCTGTCAGTTTGTCTCTAACATGTTACAGGATTGCAAAAAAAGGAGAACACATATTTTTATGTATTCTAGCACCCCAGATAGATATAGATAGATAGATAGATATATACGTATTCCCAGGCTCACTAGATCTTCTCACAGATGGAAGCATACAAGGAGCAACACACAGAAAAGCGGAGCAGCCTTGCACAGTTCCTGCCTTGCACATCTGCACCTTTAGGGAGAAAAGAGACTGAACTCTGAGCCTGTTTCTGGGTCTGCATCTCCTGCTCTCCTGTACCTGCAGCCTGTGACAGGAATATCTGGGCACTGAGGAGGCACCTCAGAGCTCTCCAGAAGTTGAAGCTTCCAAGCTGCATAGTCACTTTTTAAAATCCTGGCAGGGAAGGAACCAGAAATGCAGAAAGACGTAAAAGCAGAAAAGGAATAGACACTGGGAGACCCAGCTGCCATACAGAAAGTGCCTGGTACTGAGTGGCAAGGTCCTTTTCTGTCAAGATACTCTCCAAAACAACTATACTTAGGACAATTTGCTGTATTCTCAACAAAGTTATGCAGAACACTTTTAATCAGCTCCCTGATTACTTCAGTGTTTGTATGATTAAGCAAACAATAGTCACCCAAGACCCATGCTTTATAAATACAAAAATATCTGTCTTAAACGTATATTGTCCACTGTACCCCACTGAATAGTTTACAGTCTTTCATATTCTTGTTGGAACAAAACCTTTTAAGGGAAAGATGTCTTTCAGTAATGTATAGTGGCTAAGTAACATATCCAAGGTCACTCAGCTTCATAGCTGGCCAGGAGCATTTTGAGCATCCAAGTTAGTGCTGTAATCAGTGAGCAGTTTTTGCAAAAAAGCATATAGCCTCCTAAGCTGTGCAAAACCAGATTTTCAAGACGTAATAATCTGCAAATGCCTCCAGTTGCTGTTCTCTTGTCACCAGTAATGAAAGCAGCTAAAGCAGATGTAAATTCCCTACACCTAACTTTCCACAAAATGTGTTTTAGGATAAAGAGCTGTCCAAAGGAAAATGAGATCTGTGCAACTTCTAGAAGGTTCTGGAAGCTATGGTTTTATGCTTACATTCTGTGTTGCTGTAGTAATGTCCCTTTCCCATTCAAAATTCACCCCTCTGCTGAGATCAACAACACAGTAATGGTCTTTTTGAATGCTATCCCTTTGTCTTTCCAGTTTGGAAATAATCAGGTAGTCTTATGCCGGATGTACTGCCCTTGTCATTGTACTGAGGACATACTGAAGAAAATGGTAACCTACTTTCCTCACAAACATGGTATTTGGAAACTAGGGATTTTTAGGAAGAGGAGGCAACACCCAATGATCACTGGCCACTTACTGGTTCATTCTACCCAGCCAGGCCTTTGGGGTGGTTTCCATTTCTAGGCAACGCAGCCTGAATCCCACTACAGGGATGCAATCATGGACACTCCAAATCTCTATAGCTGCCTGGCACTGTCAGCATGTTCTTACTCATCCTGCTTGCATAATGCGTTGCTGTAGTGTTGTCATTGAGCACTGTAATAAATGGCAGAAAACAGCCTCTGCTTTGCTGAGCTGCTCTGAGCTGAGGGCAGGAGTTGTCTCCCCAGGCCAGCATGGAGCCCTGTATAGCTGGATCCTCTGACTGCAGGATTTCCACTATGACTTTGATCCTGTTGCAGGCACTTCTGTAATATCTTTTTTTTTTTTTTATTTAGGTCCTGCCTGAGGTCTGTGTTTGGCTCTAAGGCCTTTTGACTGATGGGCATCCCTGCTAAGGGGTATTATGCAGGCACAATACTCTTCCCCCTTCATGGTGTGCACTTCTCAGTGTAGTGAGAGGTGGTGCTGGGCTCAGTGCTAACGTGTGCTGTCCTCATGTAGTGGAGGTGGAAATATGGCACAAAAGGATCCTACAAAGTTTTGCATCATTCTGGTGAGGATAAACCCCATCATTCCCAAAGTAAGCTGTCCTTGGTGGATAAATACGTAAGTTAAAATACAGAGATTGGCTCACTAAAGAAAATGTTACCTTCAAGAAGTGTGGGATGATTAGTAACAGGGAGCTTATAGACCTCATATATCTTCCATCTGAAACATCTTAACCTTTTGTGTTCCTTCTGCCTATGGATAGGTTTAGCCTGGGTCTCTTATGAACAGTTTCTATCAACAAGGAGCCTGGCATGGCGTGCTAAGAGAAGTATTTATATCATTAGTGGCACTAATTAGTGGCATCATGGGCGTACGCTGCCCATGCACTTTGAAGTTGATGTGTTAGCTGCAGGATGTATCATGTGCTTTCCACTGCTTCTGAAAGACTGGCCAACATTTGAATTCGTAAGGATTGCATTATTAATGTTATTCTTAGATTTTCCTCAGTGGGATACCTGGTGTTCCCACTAATCCTGTCATTGGCAAAAAGCTGCAAATATAGGGCTTTTTTTCCCATGGAGACACCAGGAAGAAATGGCTACTGCCAATGCAGGCCATGAACTAACTTGTCAGTCCTTGGTGCTGCTGGATCTCAGAACTTCCAGCCCATGGGGGCTCATGGATGGGGTCACGTCCCAGAAGACCACACCTTCTTCAAATAAAAGGTTGTATTTACGTGTTTCTGTTCACCACAAATATTTCCTTGTCACATTGTCTGCAGCACATTGGTGACTCTGTCTACTGTGAGATTGTAACTTCAATGCTGAGGAGCAGGAGCTTTTTTCTCTCAGTGATGAGCATGTCATGCTGTGGGTTGGGATAGAATATAAGAGTGGAGGAGGGTAAAACTGCCATAGGTAGATTATTACCGCTTTGAAATGTGACCTGTACACCAAACCAGATTTCTAGACTGAGAAAACTGTATTGGATATTTAATATCCTCGGGTGGTCATGACCTCTGTTGTGTGTTTCATAGCTTATAAGGCTTTACTGCTGCCCAAGTGTTCCTTACAGCTTCGGCTATTTGATGGTAACTGTAAGCTCAGACTTCACCTATAACTCAGTCTTTCAGGCCACTGTTCACTGTGAATCCCATGCAGCAAAGCACATCTTCAAGAAGATGAGCAAGAATTAGAGGATCTAGTATTATAATTTTTTATTTAAAGTCAATGAAATTGCTCATGTATGGTGTGCAAGTACCAGTTCACTGGGTTTCTACTCCATCATGGATTTCTTATTAGTTTTAGAGGCTATTTAGAGGCTAATTAGCCTCTTTCTTGGAGCTTCTTCCTACAAGCCATTGCCTTTTGATCCGGCCTGTTGTTAAGAATAAAGTCCAGATAGCACAATCTAATATTTCAGGATATTTTGTGTTTAAAAATCCAAGTTTGTGGCAAGGACACTTTGCTAAATTAAAATAAAAGAATAAAATATTGTCAGACTCCCTTAATAACTGGGTATGTCCCTTTCAGCATATTTCTCTCTACTTGTCAGCTGGAAAGGATAAAATATGACAGATTTTTTCATTTGGCACACAATAGACTCTGAGTTGTTATGTAAATTACGTTTCATTTAAGTTCAACTTTAGAGTAAAGAAAGACTAAGTAACTATCTAAATGAAGAAGGAAATTTGCAGGCTTGTGGGAAATACTATTAATGAATACGACCCCACTAGCAGAGACACTATATAATGTGGTGCAGAGACTGATTAGAAATCTGACCAGAAAGTCAATCTATGTCATGTATTTTTAATTGAAAAACGTCAAATTTGGAGTGTATTAGGGAAAAAAGTCTCCTTTCAAAAAATACAGACTCAGATCCCACAGTCCAACCACAATAAATTAAGATAACAGCTTTAGAAATATCTCTTGAGTCTTTCATATGGCTGTGTTACTAATAGGTTGTTGAGACAGGCTTTTTCTGAAAAATCTTTTATGAACCTGCTGCACAAGCCCTTTTCAAATAAGAAAGTCTACTTCCCTGAGGACACAGGCATTAGACAGCACTGCAAAACTGCAAAACTGCTCAGCATTATCCACTGCCCACCGACATGTTCCTCCCCCCTTCATATTTGCCTGCTTAACGCCCTCTCCAGGATGTCCATGCTGATGGTGGGGGATAAGGGGGGGCAGGCAGGGGCAGGGTGCAGTGCATGTTCCAGATTTGCTGTTGTTTCCACCAAAAGTTTACTCAATGTTTACTGTCAGGTAGTGCTGTGTATGTGAGGCATTACCATGTAGAGTGGACAAGGCTACCGGTCAGAGCAACTGGCAGAAATTTAGTTCCACTTATCATAACTCATTGGTGTCAGTGGTAAGACTCTTTCTGACCTCAGTGGAGCCAAGATTTCAATGCAGACAGTCTAAGTCTGATCAAAGCTGTTCTACATGAGACAATGCCTGAATTATCAGCAGAAACTAGCTATGAATCCTTCTTGAACAGATGAAAGAAATAGTGAAAATATTTGTATCAATGCCTACAAAGACAAGCGTTTGGTCATGCACTCTGCAGACTGGGAATTCATGAATTTCCGCTCAATCCTGCAAAAATAATTGAGTGGCATTCGGTAGATTATTTAACCTCCATCTAATACAAGTTTTCCACAAATAAAGTGGGAATTGTTACAATCTGAGAACATAATTTACAGCTCTGAGGACTAACAACATGGCTTGAAACAGGCCTGGTGTAGGTGAAGGGCTGCATGGGATTTCTTCAAGCCATGTCTTTAGTCAGTACCATGCTGTTGAGATGCAAGTTCTGCAGAAGATATATAAATGTACATTTCAATTTTTAGAGAAGGCATCTCTGTATACACCCAATATTGGAATAGAATTCAAGCACCATTATGTTAGCGTCACTACCTAATCTGGTTTTCTCTTAGCAGTTAATAAAAAGTCATGCTGGAAAGCTCCACTTTCTCTACCATTTACTTTCAGACTCTTTTTGGTTCATTTTGCCAGCATAGTCTAAATGTTTGAGACTGTGTATGCAGAAAAGAATTGCAGCTGAGAAAAATATTAAAAACACCTTGACAAGCCCTGATTCATTATTAATTTTTTGGCACAGAACTGTCAAAAAAAAAAAAAAAGACTAGAAGCTAAAGTTATGGCTTTAAACCTCAATTTCTGTCTTTATTAATACACCAGGTACAGTTTTTCGTAAGACAATGGTCCATGGTCCACAGTACACTGAAATGGGGTCCAGCTGAAGCCCTAAACTATGTATTTTCCACGCTTTGCAATGGACACTTACAGCTCAACACCAGACACACTCTTGTCTTCCCAACTAGTTTTGTTTATCAAAAATGTTCTCCCGTTGATAGTTTAGGAATGACTGTGAATCCCACAGTCATTTTTCTTGTCATTTGTTTTTTGGTCTGAAATAGGTATTTAATCTGGTATAAAATAGGCAGACTCCGTTGCTCCCGGTTACCTACTAGTATAAATTCTCCATATCTCATTGAAGTCCAGGGCCTGTTTTTTCCTGCAATTACTACAGTGTCATTTTACTGATATGAGTGGAGAGCTGCATCTGGATCAGCAGTAGCCCTGCAAGTGTGGAAAAGGGTTTCTCACAGATCTAAATCAAATGCTGAGCCGGATTAACACTACTGACAACAAGTAGGTTATACATGCACAATGACACCCCTGTCAGTCACTCAGAACTATACCCTGTACAAAACAATACATCTCTGTCAATTATAGTTCAGTAATGTATTATTAAAATACTTTCTATAGTATATAAAGCAGGAATGAAAACAGTATGATGTGCAAGGGATTAAAACTATTAAAGATTTTAATTAGCTGAGTATTATCATGAATAGTCTTGATCCTAGAAAATGATGGAAAGATCTCTTTTTTTTTTTCCCCCAGAGCTTTAAGCCCTCCATCTTACTCCTCCTTTGTCAACAGCACTAAAACAGTGAGTGAATACCCAGAAGTAGGTCAGGATTGCTAATATCCAAGGATACCATGTTTCTGTGGTTACCTTAGCGCTCCCTCCCTTTCTCTCCCTCCCTCCCTCTCTGGAACCAAAGCACAGCCCCCATACCGTCACTCCACACCAGTGCTGCATCACCCACTTCAAAACTGCTGCTCCTGAAATACACCCACGCTACCACGCAGCATGTGCACCACAGCTCCGGGCTAGGATCCAAACCTGTGATGCCCGTAGAAAGAGCTGTGAGCTGCAGGGTGCTGAGGCCAGGTGCCACACTGTGTCTGTCAGGCTGTCTGTCCTCTGCCATGCTGCATCAGCACCTTCCCTGATGATGGAGAGGAGGCAGTGCAAGAACTGCCAGAGAACGGTACCCTGGGATCCATGGCCCAGCTGCACCTGATGGGGTGCTGGATGGGAACGGGCACATTGGCAAGTATGGGGACACCCCATCACCCCACAACACCACCCAGAGCCAATCAGAGAAATTAAGTGCGCTTCTTCTGTGTCACTGCAGCCCTGATGCCCTCACGCGTGACTGAAGGGGATGTTTCTCTTCCAGGCATTCCAGATAGGATGACATAAAATAGACTGGGGCTGTGGACGTGGAAACAGAGAGGCAAAGCTTAAGGCATAAACACAAAGCAAATCAAACTGTGGCAGCTGTGTACAAAATGGGCCAGCTCTGCATGTGAAGGCGTGAGAAAGGAGCAAGCAGGCTGTGCTCAAAAAGACAGGCTTGTGAGATGTGACAACTTTAGCCCTATTTCATCATGGGGTAAATTTGCCAGAAGTGGGGCTAGGCCACGGGGACTTAAGGGCTCTGCATTGATTCACGTTTGGGCAGGCTTTGTACCAAGCTTTTGTTTAACTGGGATGTTCTTTCCTTGTTTTTTGACAGGACTCATGGAGTGGCAGAAGTAAGACAAGCAGCCTGGCAACTGTCGTTTGTTTTCAGCAGTCTTATGGAGTACTGTGTCTATTAAACTTGCCGGCTCTAAATTTGGGACATATTTGCCCTTATTTGTTGTTGACACCAAAGTTCATGCCAACCAGCTCTCTTCTCAGACTATTCAGGGAGCCCCCTCAGCAATGGGAGACACGCTGGGCCAAACAAACATGTTTGCAGGGTTTGGATTAGAGCTCCTGCTGGTACACACCAGCACGGCCCAACGGCAGATGTTTTAGGACCATATGACTTGAAGCAACTGAATTACTGAATCCAGCCATGATTGCAGACTTCATGTAATACTTGTTTAATCCAGAAGGGTCCAGACAGCATCTACTCTACACCAAGCAGTTCCCAGCACTATATCAGCCACCGTCTGACAGTACTTGCCAAGAACTGTGTGTCAATTTTAACCATTTTGGGTACCTGCTGAGTGCCAGATTTAAGGAACTTTCCACTTTGACAAATTAACACTTCTCTTCTGTCCAATTTTCCTTAACTCATATAAGCTTCAAGTCTGCCTTCCTGTTGTTGTCAGCCCAAAAGAATACCATTGGAAGTAGTCTTGATTTAAACTGAGGCTGTAAGCATTTTAAATTTTAATTACAGTTACTCACCACATGAATGGGAGGATCTCCAGGATTTGGGCTAACTGCTCTGCAAATGTGTATAGATCCATCAGCTTTCTACCTATGAAGTGATAGCAAAGGATGTAATCAGAGAAAGTGGGTGGAATACAAAGGTTTTAGCTCTGGTGGATACATAAGCTGTTCATGGAATTCTAGGCAACAAAACACCACCAAATTATAACACAAACCATCAACTTTCACCCAATACCATCTGCAGCGAATCAGAAAATTTGTGTTTGACTGAACCTTCATGAAAGGAGTTTGGTTGTCAGCTGACAAACACAGAGGTGAATTAGAATTTCATTCAGAAATAATTCCTACTGTTAAAAAGCTAATTAATTTTAGTTTCTCTTTTAAATTTTTCTGGCCAGCTTCAGCTTACAACTATTGTTTCTTACTATGCTCTTCTCCGCTAAATTAAAGAGTTCTTTAATACCTGGTATTTTCTCACTGTGAAGTTATTCACACCATAATCAGGACACTTCTCAGTTTTCTTTTTGGTAAGCATAACAGGTTAAGCATTCCGAGTTTTTTAATAGAAAGTATTGTATCAAATTATAATCGTATTTTTCTCAAAATCTTTTTGGAACTCTTTTCTGCAACTTCATCAATTTTTCAATATTCTGTTGAAAATGTGGATGCTCGAGCATTATCCAGCAGACCACTTGAAGTATCATCAACAGCGTTTGCAAAGGAAAAATCTGCACTTTATTATTCCTCTCTCTACTCATCCAAGAATCACATTTAGACCTCCTTTTATATTAACATCTGTTATCTAATGAGTTGCCAAGCCAATTCTTTATGGAGTTTTATCTATAAATTGTCCAGCTATACTGATTTAAATTGATAGCTAAGTGACATACACCATTTGGCATCTCCAGCTCCTGAAAGTCCAGTAGTCAGTTCAAGGGCTCATTTTTCCATCCATATGTCCATAACATCCAGAAATACAATTGTACATGCCTGTCTGTCTGTCCTCTCTCAGGTCATCCAGTCCGTTTTCCCCATCATGCCCCAGAACGTTCTGGATCTCTGTTTTCCAAATCTGTACATACAATCTGTAGTGCTAATGCAGCTTTTCAGTTTGCATGGTTCTGGCATTACACACAGTCTCTGTGATTCAGCCAAGATTTCCACAGACGATGCTATAGGCTGCCCATACACAGAGCGTGGGGTAATCCTCTGAGCCCAGGAGGACATAGTGAGCAGGGAAGGAGGCACCCTTCAGACAGAGAAACACTGTGAGGGAATTGGACAGAGGGCAAAAATGTGTAGCAGCAGCAGCAGACAAAATGGGCAGGGGACAGGCAGACAGGGAGGATTTGCTGTGCTGGTTGCCTTTTTGAGTAAACTTGTCTTTTTTCCCCACCATCAACCTCTGTTCTTCAGCTTGTCACTTACTGTATTACCTTTTCCCCCACCCTACTTTCCCCTACAATGTCCTTTCTCCTGCTGCCTTTTATTCCCAGTTGACTCATTCTGACTTAGACTCACCCTCCCCTGCCAAAGCTCTTCATGGAAACAACATTCCTCCTGCTGCTTTCACACCCCTCTTTTTGGTCCTCTGTGTCACCCCCTTGTCCCTTGTCCTCCTCGTTCAGGATATTAGAATGCTTCTGGGGCAGGGGCTGCTTGGATCCTTGTGCAACTGGGCCCCTGCACTTGCTAATTTTATTTTAGCCGCTCTCCTAATAAATGTGACTAATCGCAATAGCACTGTGATGTCTAGTAGGAGAGACTGATGAAATAATTGTGTAGTGAGGATGAAACAGCCAGGCTGATGGTGAAGCAGAGCAGGCATTAGCTGTACCAACCTTACATAACATTGCAGGCTGAGTGAGAAGCACCCAGAAGGAACTCACTCACTTTTTATCTCACCCCTTCCTCCCCCTTTATAATGAAAAAGAAAAAAAAAAGAAAGAAAAAAAGAAAAACATTATTGTATTTCCTTTACTGCAGCTGCATGCCTGGGTGCAGGTCCCTGGGCTCGCAGTGGGGCGGCAGGGACAGCTGCCGCTGTGCACCGGTCAGGACTCACTCCAGCTCTGATCCCACGCGGTTTGCTGGGCACAGAGTCAGGTGTCACTGTTAAAAAATGGTTCTCTGCCTTCTGATTCATGATGGCTTTTTCTCCATCTTGCAGTGGATGTGAAATATAATTTGAGTTTCAATATATAGCTGGGGTGGCTTTCTTCTCTTTTTAATTAGTTATAACCCTTGCCTGTACTGATGCTTATGTCGCTTTAGATGGCTGATATCTGCTAACCACCTTTCTGAAAGATTACAAAAGACCTGTGAAATTGAGAATGGGGAGATGGACGGATGGACGGATGAGGGATGCCTCTATTACAAGGAATGAGCACAGAAAGCTTGGATTAGGGTGAACAGCTGGTGCGGATTCAATAATCAACTGCTCTGAAAGAAAAGCCTATTTTTTCTCATCTCATGGCATTAGAGAACAGGATACCAGAGCTGCCAACCTTACAATTGAAATCTGCCCACACAGAATAGCAAATTCCCCTTGGCTTGCATTTAAATGCTCCTGGCTCAATTATAACTCCATACAGTCTTTAATACATACATGTGGTCTGCATATTATCCTGCAAACAGAGCACTGCACTGCTTCTCTCAGCATGTCTCTGCCTTCATTTTAACACCAAAGGGAGGGATGGGGTGGGGGGAGAGAAAGGAGGACAGAGAGCTTATCGAGTTTACAGCTGCTGCTGAGAATATTGGTTTGATTTTCACTGCTGGTCAGGATTCATTTCCACAACAGGCAGCAGGTTGGGGCAGTGAGTGTTGGTTTAGCAGACTTAGGAGGTCATTCTTCGGGACAGCCCTGTGGGAGTAGCCCTCCCCTCCAAGGAGCCAGCTGGCAGCTGGGAGCCATCCTGGTGAGCTGTGGCGTGAGGAAGGGCTTTGACGCTTTCGGCTCTCAGTATCCAGAGGGGAACAGCGGAGCTGGCACAGGCATCTCCATAGGAAAAATGAGGGAGCTTGTTGGCTGTTGATTTTCCCAGGTATTTTGGTGATGCTAAACATGGCAGGGTTACCAAGACTTTCTCTGACCCTACTGGCAGTGGCAGTAGCTACAATGCAGTCTCCCTTCCCTTCATCTGAGGCCAGCAGCCAGCCCTGGGAGGCCAACATAAAGCCCCTCACTTTGTTTCTGCAGCACCTGAGCCCTCTCCTCAAGCTGCACACCTGCCCAGATGCCAGGGGTTCAGCTGTGATCTAGAGAGCAGACAACCACCTGACCATGATGGTGACAAATGGGACAGCAAACAGCTGCCAGGTGGGGCCATATTTCTTTTCATTCTGCCAGATGTGAATAAGAGGTTAACAGCTCAATACATCACACTTGATCCCATCAGCCAGTCTCTTGTCTTTTCAGAAAAGTAGAGGAAATATATTGGTTTTAATACCCTCTTTATTTTGAAAGATCAGGATAAAAACAGTGACCAGAACTCTTGTTATCGCATAGTTTCGATCTGTAACAGGATACTGAATATTCAAAGGGAGACAACCCAAAAGCTTGGGCTGCAGGTTTGCAGCCGACCCTATTAATAGCCACATCATGTTCTTGTTTATTCAGTGGCCTTTTTTTTAAGGGAAAACACAGCTCATCCCTGCTGCCCCAAATGCAAGGAGAAGACTGGAAGGGGCTGCATGAAAATGTGTCAGCCTGGGTCCCTCCTGTGCTTCTTGCAGAAAGGAAAGGAAGATATTAATGCAGATGATTTTGTTACATAAATACATGTTGTATCAGGGCCATTTTTAGCGTTTGTGGGGGTGTGAAGAACTTCTTCAAGCTGCGTATCTATTTCATAGGATTCAGCTGAACTGAGGAAAAGGACAGAGAGTTTTAAGGTAAACTATCAAGATACATTTATTTAAGCCCACACAATTCTGTACAGAGCTCCACATGACAGAAACAATATTTCACTAGCATGTCTCTGGCCTCAGTAGTGCTTTTTAATGTGTTGTAACTCAAAGACCTCTTAAAATAATTGGATAAAATTAAGGACAAATTTGTCATCAAATTTCAAATATTGTGTCTGCCATTTGTCTTCAGAGAGTTTCAGTTTCTTTAAATTCCAAAGGGCTGCAAAACTTAATTAAAATAAAATTTTAAAATCCAGAAATCTAATTTTTAATTTAATCTCAAAGTAATTTAAACTTCAAAGAGATAATTTTCTTGTCAGGAGGGAGCCCATTTTTGAACAAAAAATAAAATCTGAGGGTAATTTCACAAATCAATTTCATAAAATACAGAACATCTCTTGCTTTCTGAGCAGTTTTCTATCATCCCTTCCACTTCAGCTCCATGTCCCATTCATACCTGAGGGGTGCATGGGGCTCACTTCACCCTTCCTGATGTGTTCATCCCTACGGAAGGTAGAGAGTGAACTGTGGCCCTCAGCAGAACTGTGCCAGCTAGGAACATCTTACACCCAGCCTAGAAATGGGCCTAGGTTTAGCTGTGGGTATAGTCTCAGGGTGGCTGGGGCTGGCGTGGGCAAAACCAGATATTTCCCTCCTTCCACACTGCAAGTGTCCGGCTACCAAAGCAGCAAGGAGATCCTCTGAGGGGTTTTGGCTGCAAATGTTTCCAAAAAGCATTTTCTCATATTATCTCAGTGGCCATCTGAGAGCATTTTCCTTCTGGAACGCAGTTCTAGGGGACTGTGCTTTGCTTACAGGAAGGCATTGCCAAAGGGAAGTTTTCATGGGATTAACTAGTGCTACATTTTTTGTTTCTCATGCTCCAAAAGGATCTGGTTGTTTTTAAAGGGTTGGGGTTTTTTTGTTGTTTGTTTGTTTTCCAAAAAGGACATAAAAAGCTTACATTTCTAAATCATCTGACCTTGGTAATCTGGTTAATTTCCACGCAGTGCCTACACTCCATGTTTCTCAGAGCTCACCATGCAATCCACATGGCAGATCCCAGCTGGGCCACAAGGTGCTCAAATCTGATGGGAAGAAAAGAAGGTTGAGGAGGAGAAAGGTTACCTAAATAAGTCTAGTTTAATATATTGCACATCCATGCCAGCCTTGATCCAAAGTATTTTAAAAACATGGTAAAAAATTAGGCCGAGAGAGGAGTCCATATTTTGGGCACTTCACCATTTTAGAACTCAACTTCTCTGCCACCTGTGAATTACTGCTCTAAAAGATTAATTGAAAGCCACTCTCTGAACTGGTGGTTGAAGTGGAAAAGAAGTCTTGAATTAATTTCATTGGTTACAATAGTTCTTTTTGGTGGTATAATGACAAGGAAGACTCAAACCCCCACTGGGCCCCCATATTTACTCCTCAATGCTCCATTCGCTCATTCTGTTGATGACTATATCTCAGATTTATTTTGAGGACACTAAACTCCGGATGAAAATCTCTCCTGCTGGGAAGGGAAGAAAGGTTTAACGTAATTGCTCAGCATTCATCAAAGGAGACAAGATAAATGCAATACATCATAATGATAAGGATTTCTGGGTGACCCCTTAGACTCTAGAGCACAACTTTGGTAACAGTGTAGGAGGAGGTTCAGGAATTCAGAAAGACATCAGAGAGGTCGTATTCTGTGGGGAACAATAAAACTGCTAAAACTGTCCTTTACATAGGCTGACTGCCCAAAGCCATGGCTTTTCTTTCTGGAGCAGGAAATAAAAATATTTGGGATATACATCTTGAGCAAAGAGTAAAATTCATTTGCAGTAATAATGCATTCAACATGAAAGAAATAAAACAACAGATGTCTCATCATTTAAGAACGCTTGAATCTCATTCAAAATGAGATATACACTGGAAAGAGGCATCCAGTACCAGCTACAAGGACAGCTGAATGGAGAAAATAATACAGAGACAGAAACCTTTTGTTTCCATTAGAAACATAGAGTATCTCCAAAATGTTTGTTTACTCTAACTGCTTGCCACACAATAATACCACAAAAGCACTTTTCAGTGTGTGACAGCTGAGACTTAAGAGAAGTTGCAAAAGCCAAACCTCACAAAACCAGTCACTGGGGCAAGCAGGTTAAAAATTAACTAGACCTCTAAACAATAAAACAGATGAAATCATCCTCTTAGACTGACACTCTGCATTACAAAAGAGAAAGTAAGGAAAATATAGAATGGAAGGAACATGCAGTTCAATGTCTTCAGCATGTGGCTAGGAAGCAGGAAGAGAGCAACCTGGGATTTTGTGAAGATTTCACTGAATTGAGTATCTGTAGCAGCAGTCCCAGCTCAGACACAATGCCCCTGAGACTGCTGGAAACCACCACTGTGGTATCACCAGTGCACCAGGCACCTCACCAAAGTATCCTTCTGCAGTCATAGCAGCAGAGGACGTTCTGAAGGGTCAGTCAACACAGCTAAAATCTGTATATAACTACCTGTATTTGTACATGCCTGTTCTCTTCCACCTAACTAAGGTGCTTAAGTTAGGGCCTTTGAAGCTCTTGTGCCACTCTCTTAAGTAAGAAAGAGAAGTAGGATACTTCAGGAGGTGGCTCTGGCTTTGTTTCCAAGGGGCAGTTTTTGCTGGTAGCTTAAGCAACGTAATCTTCACCTCCTCCTCACTCACATCAGCACAGGTAGGTAGTTGACAGTGGAGCAATGTTGTGAACTGGGTTAAAAGAAAACTCAAAAACCCCCAACCAGCCAACTAACACACCAACCAAATAAACCCCACAGAAATTAGACAAGCCTACAGTTTAGCGGATGAAACAAGTAGTGATCTGATAATGACACCATTTGTTCTCCAGAGACATGTTTGTCCTCATGGCTTTAAGAATACAGAATCAAATTAAGAATACAGATGGGCACAACAGGTACTGAACACATTCCACAGGGCCTTTCTTCAGGGAATATGAAAGTTTGAATGATTGCATAAACAGTTACAAAAGGGAAACACTAGGAACAGGTGAATCCCAAATTCATAGTAAATTTATGAGAAGTGGAATGACCTTTACTCACCTTCCTTCATCTCTCATCCTTACAAGGAGAAAGAAAAAAAAGTTGATTTTACTATGTCATGTTAGCTCTTTTTCAAGAGACACAGTGGACTGTATTTTGTTCCTGTAAAGATATTGCCAGAAAAGGTTATATTTGTACTAATGTGCTGCTTTGTTCCCAGCACTGTACAAGAAGTTACATTATAAGGACACAGACACAGTATTTATTCAATCACTGTAATATGTTATATTCCTACTCAGTAATATTTCAATATACTCGCACAGGAGTTTAGAACTGAAAGTTTCCTTAGAAAAATATCTTCCTCTTTTTTCCCTCATGTAACTACACTAGACCAGTATCCTAAGCGATAATATATACTTATATGTATAAACATGTATTATGCTGTTTTGCTAGTGCTGTACATGCTTGTATGCACACATCTTTGCCTGCTCAAACAGGACCTGTGGCCTAGCTGTATTTGTTACACCTTTCCAATTCTATTTGATAAATTCTCCCTTTAAAATCTTTCCTCTGTAACATGAAAAGTCAATGCCCTAATTTTAAGTCGCCCTTTGAAAGCAAGCCAGTATTCAGATGGATATTGACCCTGGGCCTGCTGGTTGTCCTACAGCAGTGTTTGGAAGGCTGCTGTTCTAATGAATGTGTTAACATTTGATACACACACTAAGAAAATCAATAGCACTATTTTTAAAAAGCATGCATCTTTACTAAGTACACTGTCACTACCCCATTGTGCAAAATTTACTAGAAACCTCCCTATATGACTAAATTGCTGCATCTAGTTAATTTCTCTGCTTGTCTGCCAGAATGCATATTACCAGACTTCAAGGACATCCAAAGTCAGCCTCTAAAGCAGAAAAAATATGGTTATTCAAGTTTGAAGTGTACGTGGCAGTCAGTACCTGAAACTGTCATGCAAGTGTTCGTTTTTCCTCATTTCTGCCCTGGTGTTTGCACATAAGACACCTAGGGGACCCAACGGTTTTCACATCAGAAATTCCTTCTTCTGTGGTTTTTGAATGAATTGGGTAACTATGGGCAGAGAATAAAATGTTTTTATAATCACTGTTGAATAAATTAATCCCTGCTCTTTAGCTCCTTGTCTTCACTGGGCAAATGCATTGCAAAGTTCTTGAATCTCAGCCTTAGATCTGCTCCAGCCCATCTAAGTCACCCTGTTTTCCAAACAGCTACTGAATTCATCCCGTCCATGTGAGTGAACAGGCTAAAAATCTGTAAGGGAAAGGAATATGTGTAAGAAGCAAACCCAGATGAAATCCAAATGCAGTATATATTCAAGCACTTCTAGTCACACTGACTTAATTCTAGATGTGGAAATGTGTCTTCTCCTTAAGGAGCCGATTCAATGCTATAGTATGTAGGCTTGAACCAGGGACCAAATATAACACCAAAGAATTCAACAGTTAAGGCAAGATAGAAGATCAAACAGATAAAAATCTAATAGTACATTAAACTATATCTTCAGTCTCTGAAAAGTTTCAAAATTTAGGAGTACAAAACTCTGTGAATCAATCAAAACTAATTACTTCCATCATTTTACTCTTTAGGGCTAGTTGATTGCCAAAACATGGCACCAACCTCATCAGACAGAATAGAGATTTCTTCATATGCATTTGTATATGCCTGTAGCAGACACAGGTTAGCTGAGAAAGGAGCCAAGCAGCTTCACCAGAGGAAAAATTTAGATTTTTCATGTGACCCACGTGTGCCAAAAGATGAGCTGGTGACCTTGCTCAAGAGAGCATTGGCTGGAACTCAGGAAAAAGAGGGAGAGTTTATGACTTAGGTCTTTCCCGACTTAAATGATTCTATGAGTCTATGATTTTAAGTGAAAAAAGTTACTTTTTTCTTCTAGTTTGAGCAAGCAATGATCATGATAGAAAATATATTACTTGTTTTTTTAAAAAATTACCGTATATAATTTCAACACAAGGGCTCCAAAAGAAAACATAATACTGAAATGTTCATATAGCATATGGTATCCTTCCGAAGTCCTGTAGAACTGATACAGAAAAGATAGAATATTCTTAGCAGAGATTCAGAGGATATTCACTAAATGGAATGTTTGGTAATTCAAAGAATATTTTTCCCCACAATGAATAATTACACAGGGAAACTCATTGTTGCAGACTGTTATCCATGTGGAAAATGGAATTGAAGTGCAGATTCAAGGGAAGAATAGGCACTTTAATGGGTTAAAAGTACATCATAAGCACAAACTCAAATATACATTGTGTTCCATGCAGTATTTCACCATGAGGGATTAGGAATGAGATTTTCTTGGTGGTAGATTACTACTGTTGCCCTTCTGTGCTTCTTCTTGCTTTGTCCTCTTAGAGGCCTGGTGGGTGTCCTTGCCAGTAAAAATACGAGGCTATCTAGGTCACAACACAAAGTCATTGCAGCAGCTCTACCTCTTCAAAACATTACTCTCTCTTTTGAGAAAGGGATAAAAGACAGCACAGGAAGCTTTAACAAGTGGTTCTTGCTTCTCTTACAAGAGCGCCGAGAGGCTCTGGGCTATGCTGTTCTGCAGGCTGCCCATAGCACCACAGAAACAAGCATGGCACGTGAGCAAGCGTGTCCGCAGGTGGACCAGTGCTCGTGGCACAGACCTGCACACAATCTGGAGCAGCCAGCACAGCCAGCAGGCACAGCCGTCAGCCTTGTGGGCATCTCGAACTGCACCTGTGTGAAAGCCTGGGCTGAAATCTCCTGCCTTGCTACCAGTGGTAGTGAGCTTAAAGCTGTGATGGCAATGCCCAGTGCTGCAGCAGTGAGCTGTAGCATGCTGTGATCCTGCCTATCTAAATATCATTATCCTCACTTTCAAAAGACACCTAGGATAAAAAAAGAAATAAACCGAATTACTCCATTTATCTGTATATTAGGTGAGGAATCGATCCCAGTGCTCTTGGGCCCCAATGGACTGCTTTAACTCTACGTTCCCTCCTGCAGAGACATAAAATTAGACTAAAGTGGCCTCTATGCATTTATAAATGTCTTATACTGGGAATGCAGAGAGGAAAAAGACTATTCTGCCCTTCACACATAAGCAGTATCATGTAAACAGGAAAGAGTGGGAAGGCAATCTCCGCTACAGGCCTTTCTAATGAAACTGTACTTGTGAAACTAGATCCAATAAGGAATCGGCAGGAGAGCACAGGAAACCATCTATAGCTCCATGGCTCATTCTGAACCCACATTATTCAAACTAAGACAGTAACCTTGTGCAAGAAGTCCAGAGGCTGGTGACTGGAAAAGCACCCCACACTGTTGTCATGTGAGCAATGAAGTGAGGGGAAGCCTGCAGAGGCAGAGCATCCATGAATGTGATGGCAGGATGGAGCAGCAATGAGGTCTGCAGAGAAGCGTATCTGTAGTTCACTGAGCTACCACAAACTCAGCTCACTGAGCTACCACAAACGTTTGCTGAATTCTTCCCCACATTCTTCTGCCTCATATTATTTAATCAGCCTCACTAAGTAAAGTCCTTCACCAAAAAATCTGGGTATTATGGATTGTTCTGTGGGCAAGGGACCACATATGGGTATCTAGCACACAGATATTAGGTTAGCTTCTGGGCAGGTATTCATCAACTCTAACCTGGTAGAATACCAGGTCTTTTTTCTCTTCAGCTGACTTGCCTTTCCACATATAAGTGATATAAATGCCTGCATTTCTGTGAAATCAGTAGGCAGTATCACTGAGCACCCAGAACATGGGCTCTGCTGACTCTTTGAGCTCCTTCTGCTCCTGAGGCAGTTCATTCAATCATGATTCATTTTAAGTAGATGATTTCCACCATGCTGGACAATTTCTTGTTTTTTTATTACATGATCCCTCCAACTACAGGGGATATTTTGACACCGTGCAAAATTTCGTTATGTGCATGGATACGTCCTGCAGGTTGTAACTATCTCTCTGGATTTATGATAATCAAGGATGTTCCAGAAAGGGAAGAACTTCATTATTTATAGGCTCAGATTTTTATGAGAAGTACATTACTGCTGGTAAGTGTTTCTCTAAGATCTGATGCTTTACCCATTGCTGCAAGAGGACTAATAATACTGGAAGGCATTAATCTGTCTTGCTCAAAATCATTCTGATTAAAGCACTAAGAAAATTTCATTCAGGCTCAGTTAAGACCCTTCGTAGAGTGAAACACCTAATAAACTGTACCTAAAGAAAGATGGAGAGAGACTTTTTACAAATGCATGTCATGATAGGACAAGGGGGAATGGTTTTAAAATAAAAAACGAGAGTTTTAGATTAGGCATTAGGAGGAAATTCTTTACGTTTAGGGTGGTGAAACACTTGAACAGGTTGCCCAGAGAAGCTGTGGATGCCACATCCCTGGAAGTGTTCAAGGTCATGTTGGATGAGGCTCTGAGCAACTTGGTCTAGTGGAAGGTGTCCCTACCCACGGCAAGTGGGTTGGAACTAGGTGACCTTTAAGGTCCCTTTCAACCCAAACCATTCTATAATTCTGTGGTATGGATAAAAGTAACAGCCATCCAATGCAATGGGCCAACCTCTGGGCCCAACAATGGGTTGAGCAGAGGGATTCTTTGGTCAAAACCAGCACAACTTCAATGTGTGTCTGTGAGGGAAAAAACAAGAAAACCTGTACAACAGCCATGGGCCATGTTGCAAGAACATCCCCAAGGAGCCAGCAGGAAGGTCTATGGCCACAGAATACAGAGAGATTGGGGTTGTGAAAATGGCTTGCGTGCTTTTTATTTCTATTAAAATTAGACAAACAAGATTCTGAGGTCAGTAGCTGTAAATAAAATGCCTTTTTAAAAGATTAAATCTCATTGGAAACTTCCAAAGGGAAAAAAAAACCCAAAATTTAAAGGCTCTGCATATTAACTAGCCACTCAGAGGGTCAATGGTGCCAGAAGAACACCTGGTCACATCCTCCTGCCTGTGTTAGAGGTACTTCTAGCTGGCAGCCTTTTCCCCTGGCACCTGATGGTGAAACAGCTGCCAGTGTAGGATACCAACTTGTTGTTAGTTCCTGTGGGATTGATGGAGCATGGGCTGTATCAGAGTGAGCAGGATGACAGTGCACATCTTTTTCCACAGGATGATTGTGGAATATAAAATCTTCAGGAGAAAAAGAAAGGCCCTGGGTTTGCTCTATGTGAGATGTTTTGAATTGCACAAATGCAAGTGACAGACACTTTGGAAGTTTCCACTTTGTATTCTGCTTTCATCTTAATTAGTTTTAACTTATTCTTCCAACAAGGGAAAACCCAAAGAACACCGATCAAGAGAAGAAAACTTCAGTAGTTCTAATAGTCCCCTTCACTCAGCTGTTAATACTGTACTTAGAAGCATATGCATGTAGTGGCATATCATCTCTAATGACCAGCTTTCACAGAAAGAAGTTAAATTCATTGTTCTGACAATTAAGGAAAGCTACAGCAGGATCACACACAGGGTGAATTAAGCCCCTGGATGCCTTAAATCTGTTCCTCACAAACAGTGAGGAACAATTGGATGCTGGTTCTTTATCAGCCTGAGCCCATCCAACTGCAGGATTCTCGGGCTTAGCTGTTCTCTGGTCAACTCCTGTGAATTTGGACATTCCCCTTTGGCCTGCTAAAATTGAAGGTGAATATCTTTCTGCCAGTTAGGCATGCTGAAATGCCAGGGTACTGGAGCTGGTTAGTGTTGGAGCTGTTTGAGGATGGAGGCAGGGTCCCATGGCCAGGAGGTAAGGAAGAACATGACGATGGCAACTAGCTGGTATATAGCTGAGGTGCTTGTCGGATTACAGCCAGAACAGTGAAAAGCAACAGCTTTCTTTCTGTGGAATGAAGGTGCTGATGCCAACTAATAGAGCTGTGGAAACTTCTCAGGTGGCTTTCCATGACCCAAACATCTGCTGCAGAAGTGTGACAGAAGAAAAAAGTGGTCTGACTAGCATCTAAATTACTTTTGTATTAACTGGCCAAACTTCTTGCAAGACATGCTCACTTTTTACAAAAAAAACATGTAGTGAAAGACAAGCAATTATTTTGCCAGCTGCAAAATATAGTCACTGCAAGTGGGCACAAGTGCAGATGAAAACAGCCAGCACCAGGAAGCATTATACCCCCTGCCAAAGAGCCCCTCTTCATATTTATTATATGTTAAGACAAGTTTCTCTCTGCAAGCTCCATTTCAGAGCCTAGAGGTGGGTGCAGGATTGATTGGCATACTGTGACAGTGCCAGTGGGATGGTGGAGGAATCCTGACACTGTTTTTTTGCCTCAGACCAGCCCTGCCGAGTGTGGAAGGACAGGATTTCAAAAATGGTGAGCACTCACAGCTGGTGCCAATGGCAGGTCAAGGTGCAGCTGCCCTGCGGCTCCTGGTACTGGATCCTGAGGGCATCTCCTTCTTCCCCCCAACAAGTGCTACCTGGTCAGCCTCTCCATTTCCAATTAAACAGAATATTCTCTTTACAGTGATGTTCACTACAACTGTACGTGTATTTTGGACCTTTCTGCTCCACAGAAACATGGCAGTCATCCCCTAAATGAATCTAACCCCTCAACAGCCTTCTTGGGTAGATACTGTGTCATCAGCTTTCCCAAGCAGAAGTCAAGTGCTTTGCAACTGAATGCCCTGCCAAGGCATGAGCATGTCTGTGGCACAGAGCAAGGGGAACCAGCCATGCACCAGGAAGGCAAGGACTCTGCTGTGTCACCAGGGTATCATGGCCTCCTTCAGCCCCTGCTCCTGTGCCCCGAGGGTCAGCCCCACACTGGCTCTTCCTGCAGACTTCAATAAGCCTACTGAGATGTACCAGAATGGGATTTGCCTTTGCTTTGTTCTACCAAATGGATGTAACAGCAACAGAAAAAACGCACAGAGAGGATTTTCCAGCCTGTCATCCAAGTAGAAAAGGAACAGGAAAAAAGAGAAGGAGAAAGTAGAATAACAGAGAGAGTCAAAATGAAAGCAAGCAGGGAAGATAGGGTGGAAACACACTTTTGACTTTTTGGCCCACGTTCCTCACTATTTCAGCAACTGTATCACATAAATCTTGATCTCAGACTTGTTTGACTTCTTCTGAACCCTTCCACTCTATTGGAATTTTGGAATCTCACTCCTCTCATTTCTAGAATCCTTTTAATTTTCAGCCTAATTTTATTCATAAATATATGTCCAGATCTTCTTGTGGAACTTTAAGATATAGTCTGAACTACAGCTTAAGTAGTTCTCCCTGGATGTTGACCTCACAATACTGGTTTTATGCTTAGCTTAAGCTGTCTCTATGTCTGACCTGCTGTTAAATACCTCATAACAAATATATGCACAGACAGGACATTCCCTGGTCAGAAAGGTGTCCCTCTGCCTAGCAGCTGAATCACACAAATCCTCTTGCAGCTCTGATTCAGGATCAGAGCTAGGAGATCTTGATCCCAAGAGCTAGAAGATGGGGTTGACCTCTGCAGAAGCTTCCTCTGGATCACATCCATCATACCTTAACAACACAACCACCTCCTTCCTTCCCACTCACAACCTGCCTGGTGCAGAAAAGGATGTGCAAATGTTGTGCAGGACTGTTTTACAAGACCAAAACTCCCTGGTATGTGCTGTAACACCTGGGCTGGAGAGATTTATACAGCAAATTTACTGTCCAGCCACACACCACCTGGGCTGCATGCGTGTGCTGTGTCTCCCATGAGGGACACCCCAGCCACATGTACATGTGCAGAAAAGCTGCTGAGTCTGTCTGCAAACCCTGGTGAATCTTCTGGGGTTTCTGGACATCTTATTCTGCATGGAAAAAGAGGGTTTGTCCCTTGGAACATCAGAAATCTTCCTCTTAGACTACCTTTGCTTGGTTACAGAAATAAGTATTTCATAAATACAAATCAGGAAACAAGTAGGAAATAAATAATACTGTTTTAGAAAACCATAAAAATATGAAAATTACCTAATCCTTAGATTCAAGCCATACTAGGGGACCAGAGGGATATATAATTGCTCTGCTGCTCGGATTATCTGATGGAGTAACACTCAGAAGTACTGCTTGCCAACTGCATACATAAACCTGGTTTATCACATCCCCAGCAAAGTAGATTATGTTTTTGTGGTGCCCTTATCCACATGTTCAATCAACAGGACCTCATTACCTTCCTCAGTGACCTTCATATTGCTCTTCCGAATTAAACAGCCTTGCATTAGTCTCCAGCTCTAGCTAAGGTACTGACTGCAGTGCGAGTGGTGCGGCCTCGGGAGGAGCTTCATGGTGACATCAAGGTCAATTATCTCAGAAGAAAGAGGAAAAGCCCAGCAGAAGAGACCTTCACCTTGAACGTGCTGTGCGTGACCAGGAAGGCTCAGCCACTCTAAGCTCTTTGTGCTGCTACAAGTAGCATCAGTCACCAGAGAGAAAGGGAAAACAAAGAGCAGAGTTCCCCCAGTGCTGCTCTAATTAAGCAGTTAATTAGGTGTGAGCTGAGATGGAAGTGTTGCTGCAGCCTGTGGGTTTGAGGTCCTAGTCCTAGTCAGAACAAGGGCAAGGGTACAAATTTTGGCTCAGTTGGAATGAAGCTGGAAACTTATGATTTAATCTGGCAAGATTTTCTCCAGCATTGAAGGACTTTACCAGTTTCACAGGTGATATGAACCTGTGTTATAGTAACCCATCTCCTTGATCTCATTTGGCATTTCAAACACTGTCAAGTCTGAGGGACTTCTGCCTTCTGTGTTTTAATCCACCTGTCTTTGGCAGCCTGTGGTTTCCCCAAGACAGACTTCAGTTCCTGGACAGGCCTCAGAGACCCTTCCTGCTCACCTGAGTCCTGAAGAAATGGCAAAGGGAAAATGTTCTCTATTTTACAATATTTTATCAGGCATTGAATAAAGACATATATATTTTAACTAAGCCAAAAATATTTAATGTTTAAGTTTGCAATTATTGATAACTATCTTAAGACAGAAATCCCTAGATATTTTAAAACTCTAACCATGTTGTCCCAGCTGTGTTATCCATAGAGAATATGATACGGCTATGTAAAGCTGCTATGACTGCTAAGCGTATTCAATTATCTCTGCTAGTTTTGTCCCCCCTCCCACACTCTCCATTCATTTCAGTGTTCACTAAATGTTTTAAGCTTGTTAAGTGAGTTCATGCATGCATTACAAATAAGCACTTTGGGAAAAATTTATGGCTATTTTATCCATCTCAATGTATGGGCATGAACGTACCACTAATCTGCACAGAGCTGTGAGACATTGTCCCTTTTCCTCTTACCCTCCCCCTTCGGAAAAGAAAAAAACCCAAACTTTGGAAAACGGGATTCATGCGACACAGGGATTTCTACAGGGAGCCCATGGAACAATGCGCGCATTCGCCAGGCGTAGTGGGCTCCCATTGTCTCCTCTTTCAGCACACAATAGAGGCTTTGCCAGTGGGGAGGCTAAATGGGGAACAAATGGATGGACAGTAAAGATGATGTCGGCAGAAAGTGCAAGAACCTCCTTCTGCTTCTGTTTCTTTCAAAGGCTTGAAAGTGATAGTGTGCATAGTAATTCCTCTCCATTGTGGTGTATGTAACGTTTATATTCATGCTATGCTTGCTGAAGAACTGCTGGCTGTGGTCAGCAGAGAGGCCTGTACACATGCCTTTATCCCACCAGCCCCTACGAGATCAAACAGTATGGCATCCATGAGTGAGGAGCAAAACACCAGCTCTTATGTTAATGAAGATTACAGTGAAGAATGGAGGGATGAAAGCCTGGCTGCTCATCCACTGACAGCGATTGGGGGATTTTCCCTTTCAGCAGTGAAGTACCCAACTATGGCTAAGTTTCGTCAGAAATTTCTTTACCATCCATTTCAGAAGTTTCACAACTGAGCTGGAAGATTTACATGGAGATAAACTCAGGCCTCAAACAAATGTAAAAATGGCTGTTACTTATTTGTGAAAGCCCCAGAGATGGAACTACTAAAGCAGTGCAAATATACGTATGAAAACTTACCTAGTCAGAGATGGTACACATACAGAATTGCACAGAAGTCAGCGAGTTAATTTATCCCAGCTGATAACTTAGATTGTGGAAATGAACACATCTTTTCTTTCTGAGCACTTTTAAGCCACATTATATCTATTTGAAGCAAAAGAATAATTTTCTGTTAAATTCTGTGAGATGACTCAAGAAGTCTGTAGAGAGGTGATTAGTTCCCATTCACTTCCAGAAGACTCTTCCCCCAAGGATTTGAAGTGGCAGTCAGCAGCAATAGCAGTTCTTCCATCCCTCCCTCCATCAGTCTCCTCCACAAATTTTAAGTTGTAAGATTTTAAACACTGCTATTGCTACAAGTGAAGAAATAAAACATTACTGAAGTATCACTTTTCAGACCATTCATCAGTCCTCAGTATATTTTTGGACTGGGAAAAAACCCACCGACATTAAATCTTTTTTTCCACTAGCCTTTTGTTTTAAAAATGCTTAAAAACAAGATCCATTCCAAGATCCATCTCAAGAATCCCTTGAAACATATAAAAATCATCTTCCTGTGTTTAGAGTCGGGCAGTAGTAGGAAGATGGAGTGGTTTTAACCTGTGTATCCTCACCAGCTCCACCCTGGGCTAACAGCGATCTCCTGAGGATGCCGTGGTGGCCCTGCATAGAGCAGGCTCACAGCCTCCACCTGTGAAGCCACAGATCTGAAAACTGGTTTCACCATGGAGAAACCACAGATTGTAGAGGGGCTGGGATATCTCTTTTCTTACTCCAGTTGGCCCCTCCAAGGAAAAAAGGTAGCCCATGGAGAAACTGACAGCACTGCCAACATGCTACCTAATGTGAGCATTAAACCTGTCTTAAACAGAGGAAATTAATACCAAGCACCTCATTTGAATGGCGTCTCGTTTGGGAGAAAAGCCAGGACATATAAAGGTTTGTTTCCTCTGCTCATCACTCACATGACTGTGCCTTTTGTTTTTCAGCCTGATGAGAGGCAAGGATAGAAAATCAGCCCCAGCTCTGAATTTCCTGGCTTTTGTCAGTTGATGTTACACCCATAACATTATTCAAACGGGGGGTTTTGTGTGTAACAGATAAATGTCGACAAAGCCCTGTCTAATGCCTTTTAGGTTGCTAGGAAACCTGGCTCTGTAGCCACCACAGAGATATCTCTGGCTAGGGGCTTAGATAAGCTCTGACTTGTTTTGATTAGGTGAGCTTTACTGCAGAAAAGACAGCAGCATGCTTGACATCGTGAAAATATGACCCGCTAACAAACTCGGGGCACAAAGATCATTTATTGCTACGATGGCATCCATGGGAGGACACTTAGAATACTTTTCTAGCCTGCCAAATCACTTCTCCCCAGAAAAAGCCACACCTCCCAATTAAGGTCTCCTCTGGTCCATTAGGGCTTGGGACTGCTGCTGCTACCACCTCTGTGTTAGACCATACTGAGGTGAAAAGTCATTTTCAGCCTGGCTTAATTTCACATGTCAGGAGAATGGGAGTATTTGTGGTCTGGTGGGCAGCACAGATAACTAAGAACTAGACTACCTGCCCTCTGCTCTCAGCTCTGCATTTTAATGATTGTGCTTTGAAAATAAATTTGAACAACTTGTACCTGTGGCAGATATTTGTGCAACCCCATTAATGGAGGGGCTAGAGGGAGTGAGCCCCTCTGCTGTTGCTCGTGGTGACCCAAGATCTGCTCAGGGGTGCTGAGGCTTTTCCCCTTTCTGACTCTGCCTGTCTCAGCCTGCTTATGCTGGTCTGTGCCCTGCCCTTGCAAATGACAAGCCCAACAGGCATTTGGTGAAATGGTGGAAGCTTCATGCCCTCTTCATAAGTGGTTTCCACCCTTCACTTCCTTACTGATAAGAAGTTTTTGCCTTTTTCTACCTTACTGCAATGCAAAAACCTTGCTTCTTGTCTTCTCCACAGCATATATAACAGGTTATCCCTTCCACTCTGCAGTGCCTTTTATATATTTGAAAACAGTTCTCCTTTCTTCCTCAGTCAACTTTTCTCTAAACAAGACAACCTAAACTTTCTCCATCTTTTCTCACAAAGCGTATTTTCCCTAAGCTCTTTAACTCCATGGTATATTACCTGTGAAAGCAGGGCAGATATTCTGCAAAGTTATCAATGAAACCAGCAATATTGAGGTGAAAGCACCAGTCTGACCACAGGCTCAGTCATGCTGTACCTGTGAGCTATGCAGTTTCTGTCCAGATTGCTGGCAATAGCTTGGGATCACATTATCTGCTCTTTAATCAGAAAGGCATGAGACAAGCTTCTGGGACAGTCAAAATTACATGACAGACCCTGGGTTCATGCTGAGGTGTAAGTAGAACTCAGGATGTTCAGTTTGGTCTAAGTTCATGTTTACATATTCACATTTAATAAAGCACATGGCTCAGTGATATACTCTTGTGTGACAGACATATGTTGTACCAGTCAGAAGAGACAACCAGCAGCATTACTAATGAAGTTTAAAAAGGCTCTCCCTCAATTCCCACCCAATTACATGAAAAGTTTCATTCACAAAGTGTGTAATCTATCCATAATTATAGCATTTTTAAAGAAATTTCTGCTCATCAATCTATCTCAGGTAAAGCTATTACAGGAGCTAAAATATGATCCAAATGGTGAAAACAACCAGGCTTTTTCCAGCCTGGGAAAGCAAGTCTCAGAATAACGAATGCTGTGCTGAGAACTCTGCAGTTGAAGTGTTTCAGTTGGGAGAGCTCGGTACAAACAGGTACTTTCCAAACCATTCAGTATATTGGTTAATATTAACATTAGGCATTGCACATTGAATTCAACAGTCTAAGAAGCAATGATCTGGTATGCTCCCCTGCACTCATAACTGAGCCTTGAGTTTGTGTACTGTGTTCAAACACACCAGTACGTCCTGTGACCCTGCTATGAAGGAGAAAAAAAGGCCTGTTTACACTGTCTTTGCAGCTCACACCTGGAGCAAGCCCTGGTTCCCTGGCAGCCTGTACGGCATGGCCTGCGTCCCTCAGGAACACACAACCGTGACCACACCGCAGTGCTCTGAGAACAAACCTGGCATCTTACCAGCCTCCACTGCTGTCTGCAGCTGGAGGTGAGCATCTCCTCACTCTCCCAACACTGATGTCAGAATGCACTTGCCTCAGGCATGGCAGATGACCACACCAGCATCCTCCTCATAAAGTGACCAAACGAAATAAAGGAGTGCAGAGGCTGCTGCAAAAACACATGCTCGCTTCTGCTCTGACCACGTCTGCTGCCATTGCTTCCTCAGTACATAACGTCAGTCCCACTACAGAAAACCTCATGCACTGGGGTGCTGGCAAAGCCAGCTCAGGCAGGGGCTATGGATGGCTTCACACAGATGCCTGTTAGAGCCAGTCTTGGCCAGATGGTGTTTGTTGCCCCAATTACATTCCTGTCTCTTAACTGTCAGCCAAGCTGTGACATAGCAAGTTGTTATATGGAAGTGTTTGCAGGGCCTGGATGTCATTGTTGGCAAACAAGGGCAGGAGGCTGCTGTTGGAAAAGGCTGCTTGTGTGTGTGTGTGTGTGCGCATGTTAGTAGTACCCAAGGCATGGGGTGAGGTGAGTCTCTTGTCCTGGCCCCTGAGCTGCCCACCTCTGCTGGATAATGGCTGAATCACACAGCATATCTTTCCTAAGCACAGTTTTACCTAAACACATCCTATTGCTCTCATGTCTTCAGTAAGTGTAACTCAGACAAGACACATACCAGAGCCACAGGCACTGCCAGAAGCAGAGCTTCATGCCTGGGGCCCCTCCACTTGTCCCGAGCATGGCAATGAAGATGGAAGGGGTGAACGGATGGCCTCAGAGAGTCTCATCTGTTGTAAGGCTTGTTAAGGTTTTAGACATCTCAGGCCCAGCAAGATGCTCAAGTCCCGGGTGACAGTGCAACGTGGAGCTTACTGTTATGGCACATCAGTCCTGAGCTGGTGTAGCTCAAGATAGATAGAGGCATGTATGCCAAGCTGCTCCAGCATAATCACTGCCATCACAGCTCTTTACATGCACAGCCTTTGTTTTGATGAATTTGAAGTCAAAGTACTTACTGCTGCAGGCCAAACCCACAGCATGAACTGGCCTCAGTTCTGTGGTATGTGGAGATCCTGGAAGTGCTGAATATGGAAGTCCTGAAATACTTTTTCCACCCAAAAAGCTTTTAGATTTTTTATTCAGTAAAAAACACAAGTGGTCAAATAATAAGAGGATTGATGTAGTTCCCCAGGTTTTGAGACCAGGGCCAAGTACCATCTGAGTACAGATGGATTGCATGGATGCGCTCAGAGTCATGGATTGTGTTCACAAGGTCTGAGAAGAACAAGTACAAATTTTGCAGCTGTACTGTGCACATTAGCAGTTTTGGCAACTGCATGCATGCTCTTACAACTCTACAGATGACAGCAAAACCTGCATCCCGATGATACAATGGGCTCTGCTGTATTTGAAAGGACCAACATGACCAACTGACCCACATCACCAACTGACTGTACTCTTTGGCATATATCATCCCTTGAGAAAATGCAAATTCCTTGGATTCACAAACACACAGAAAATCAGTGTTGCCTGTGTACTCTCAGATGTGTTGCTGTCACGGCCTCTCTAGAGACTCATCCAAATGAGATGCCAATCACTTGCTCCCCCACTTGCCCTCCCACTTCCTGCTCCAGGGATGAAGTTGAGAATTATGCGAAAAATGTAAAAATCATGGGTTGAAATAAGAACAATTTACTGGAAACAGCAATGAGATAAGAAAATGAACAGTAACAGTGACAATATTAATAACAAAAGTGTGCAAAAAAAGAGGGTGATTTACATGCAAAATGCTCACTGAGCCCAACCTGACATGATGACCACAGCCAGTAGCACCCCACCCCAAATGCTCCATCAGCCATGCTTGCTTCCAACTGGAAACCACATCCCTTCTAAGAAGTCCCTTCTCAGAGTCCCTTTCCCCAGCCCATGACATAAGATGGTATCAAATAACACAGTGCCTTGGCCATACCCTTATGCTGATCTGAGCCAGAAGCAGGACAGTTTCCCAGACTCTTTTTGAGTCACCTCACCTAAAGAGCTCAGGCAGCAGAGAGATTAGTTGTCAAGAGATCACAACATTAAGAGGGGATGTCCCATGCCCACTGTTCAGGTCTTCCTTCCCTGAACTGAGTGTACAAACATGATTCAATAACAGACAGCGTACCTTCCGTACAGTTTTCACAGCTCTTAAAGATGGCATCTGACACAGAGTAAATGGCTGAAGTTCAGCTAGAGTCAGTGAAAAGTTTGCCCAATTTAGAAATGGAGTTCTCCTCAGGAACACCAGCCAGACCCACTCAAATTTGTGAAAGCATATCTAATTTGCACGCTTTTAGTGTGTCTGCTATTACTTTTGCCACAAGGCTGAAGTTTTTAATTAGATTAATGATCCATGGGTCACTGTGACCAGTGATTGATGAGGTTCTCAGCAAAATCAATTTACTGTTTCTTTCCACCAAGGGTTGCTGCCACCCTTTTATATCCCAAAATGGGTCACAATTAAGACTATGTAGTTTGATCTGGTTTTCCCTGACCAGACATTTCAATTCAGTGCCTGCAGTTTGTTGAATACGGTTTTCCAATAAGCTCAAGGGAGCCTAATGGTAGCAGTGTGTTAACCCACCAATGCCAATTTGCAGTATTGGGTATCAGGATATGCAAATGAATTAAATTAGATCTTGTTTTCAAAGGGTATCATAAGCTGTCCCTTGAGCTCTATGTGCTTTTGGACATAATTTGATACATTAACATTTAATTTCTGCCAGGTGGGGTTCACCTTCCTCTGAGGTAAACAGCTTACAATGTGACACAGATCTTGTACCTCCATCCTTCCTCTGCTAATAAGAAATACAAGATCCGGTTTCTCTCCCTTCCCCCACTGCTTTCCACCCACGATGTTTTAAAATCTGACAATAATGTGAAAAATAGTGTTGTATGGCTCTGTTTTCACTCAGTGACTCTCAAATTATGTTTGCTACCTTGATGTGCCAGTGCTGTTGGGATCTGAGCAGTGAGGCTCTCCTTCAAGCCCGTACTGTTCTGGGACAGCTGCTTTACCTCAATCCAAATGTAAGAACAACTAAGAGGAGATTTTTGCCCAGCCGTGGACTTCTGCTGATCCCATCACCTACTGGAATGGGATCTGGGGATATTACCCAGTCCAGTGTGAATACTTGCCACGTGTAGGCCCTCAGGACAGTTCATAGCTTTGCAGCTTACCACACAGTTTGATTAATGAAGTTCCAAGTGACGGGACATAACAACTGCCAGTATTTAAGATCACAGGTTTTAAAGGTCAGTAGGGACCACTAGCCTTCATTACACCAGAAGCCAAATAATTTAATCCAGTAAATCCTGCCTCAAATTCCTATCTTGTGGTCAAGCTGGAGCGTATATTTTCAGGAGCTGCGCCAAACTCAGTTTACAGATATTATTTTAAAGAGGTATCCCACTGAGCTCCCTGTGTCCCTGTGATCCTCCTTGTGTGCAGCACCATGTGAGACACACATCTCCATTCTCACAGTCAAGTTTTGTTTAAAACACGGCTGGTTTTGGTCAGAGCAGCATTATTTGCTGAGGGTTGCCAATGTGTTCTGCCTTGCTTAAGTCATGGTTTTATGATGTAAATTAGACAGATAATACTGTCTGTAAACCATACTGCATGATCAGATGGCAGACTAAGCTTAGTGAGATAGAGATTTCCTTTTTAATTAAAACTGCAACGCTTCTGTGTGGTGGATTAACACTGAAAGGGTCGCTGGAAGAAGTGAATTAAAGTAGGATCTGAACAATGAGGAAAAATTGCTCCAAAATGGCCACTAACAGCGTAACAACTGTGTCACTTACCAATGTCTTTCTTGCAGGACTACTAAGATTATATTATGTTAACCCTTTCCATTCCTTAAAGATAGTATAATGTCATCCTTGTTTTATTGTTATGAAAATTGGGATGTGGAAAGTTAAAATAATAATGAAATCATATCTGGCTTCTTTGGTCATAACCTTCATCTTGACAATGAGACTTTGCTTTTGGAAGCACCTGGTAGCCAGGTTCCTGTGGGAGTCGAGAGATTTTTTTCAACAGCTCCAGAAATCCAGCCCCAGCAGCTCTTTTTAGGTAAACCATGTTTTTCATTCAGAACGTGTACACTCAGCAGTTCAGCTGCCATGCGAACACGGAGCTTTAATTCTCACAATATCCAGCCCTTCTGGCCAGCTTGTCCCAGAAGACTGTCAGCAAGCAGTGCTGCAACAGATGCCACACTTGCACAGATATATCTTAGCTTTTCAGTGAAAAGAAAATTTCCTTTTCCCTGAACTCTACCAAGTTACAAGTTCTTGATTCAGACTGATGCAAGCCCATCTTCACATAGGCCTGAAGATGAATTTCTCCTTATTAGACTCTCTTTGCTGTTCAGATGACATCTGCTAACAAAGCCGAGTATAGTAGGTGGTTAAATCCAAATCTAAAACTTGCACTTCAATTCTTTTGCTAAATACTCTGCAGTTAGACATAAGCTGAGTAAGGCAGAGACTGCAATAATGTATCACTAGGAAACATGTAAGGAGAAGAAATCTGAGCCATCCTTGTTTCACAAAAAAAAAGAGCAGCAGAGACACATACCTGAGAAATACAAGGGAAACTAAGAAATCCTGAATCACCTGCTCACAAAGAACAAAATTATTATAATTAAATTCCCACTTGCATATTTACAGATTAGAAACGCAATGCCTAACAATTCTTAAGCAAATACCAGCTTTCTTCCAGAAAAAATTGTCTGTTAAAAACAGCAAATCCAATGTGGTTATAGATATTACAAAACAGAGCAGCTATTTGGTAATAAACCTCAAGAAATAATCAAATATTTCTGTGCTGGCACAAAAGAAATAAAGAAAAGGAAAAAGCATAAACCTGGGGGGGGGGGGGGCAAAGGAAAGGAACTGACTTAATCGCCTATCATTTCCTCCAAAAGTGACTTTATCCTGCTCAACCTTCTATATGAGACAACCTGTAGGAAAACCAGGAAGCCTCTAATACTCAGGCTGCCAGGTCCTCGAAAGGAGGCTGAATTTAATTTGAATACTTCAGCAGCACAACGGCAGCCTCAACCTTAGAGAGGGCCTCTAGGCAAAGGCAAGGTTATTTTATAACAATAATAAATAAAATTATGCTTACCCCTTCAAGTACCTCAAAGGAAATCAATTTTTAGTTTTTTAGAGTAACTGTGAACAAAAACCACATTAAGCAGTATAGACCACATTTGAGACTAGTACAAGCAATGCAGCTATCCAGACATTTAGGAATTGGAAAGAGAGCCCTAAAAAGCGTGTTTTGCCGCCAGCTCTCCTTGTATCCCCTATTACAGAAATCCAGGAGATTGCAGATGCAGGCAGGCTGAGGGAGGACCCGTCTCCACCTGCGATTACCTACCCCCATCATTTTCTGCCAGTAAACTCTGCAATGCAGCAGTGAGTACTCTGCACTTGGGTAAGTGTTTGCTTGTCTCTGGATGTCTGTGCCAGTGAACGTGTGCAGGCAGCAGGGAGCTTTAATAAAGCAAACTCCGCAGTAGACTGCAGAGCAGGCTGATTAACAGTTTCAGTGGTACTGGGGGGTATGGCAGAGCACTGTGCCTCCCCTCCTCCACCCAGCCTTAAACCTGATAGATCAAAGCTTTGACCAGCATCAGGTGGTTAAAACACAGTTCATTAACTCATGGTGCTTTCTGCCTGCTCACCGTAGAAAGGCTGCAGGGGTTGCTTAGGATGATCACACACAAAATGTGTTTACTGGAGTTCAAAACAGCTTGTCTCCTTCCTGCCAAACCCCCCCTTTAAAATGATATTAATTAAGAAAGCAGCTTTAATGCAACAGGCAAATGGCATGTAATCAGTGATTATAGCAGCAGGCAAGGACATGATTTTTCAGAGATTCAGGGAGAAGGGGAAAAATGCAAGATCTTATCTTCCCTACACAGCATCACCTGGACCTTTTACCTGCCCACTCCCCCTCCCTGCTCTCCAGGTCCCACGGGTGGCATCTGCCTCACACCAATGTCTCTGAGGGACATCTGAATTAGGGAGAGAAAAATAGTTTTCTTTCTCCTCCTGTAGTAAACCAGCTGGGGAAGGAGATGTGTTTCCCCAGCCCAGTTTTCAGACCAAGGGAAAAAGAAGACGATGCAGCAACAGAAGTGTGCAGAGTCACAGTCGCCCCACTTGTCCTCGTGGACCAAAGCAGGGGAGCTGGTTGGGCTCAGCACCTTGAGGTGGGAGCAGGCCCTGAGCGGGTGGAGATGCTGGGTGCAGGCAGGGTAGCAAGGGGCAGCCTCCAGCATGGAGCAGGACCAGGGCCCCAGTGCAGGGAAACCCTCAGCAAAAACTCAGCAGGCAGAGAGTGATCAGCAAGCAGATTCACGCAGCTGTAGGTTGTTTCTGAGAATGAGATTGAAACCAAATTAATAAATTGTCCCAACTACTGTCCCCACACTCCCACTCAGTGTATTTGCTTTTCTGCCTTCTGTCTTTGCTCCTGCCCTCCCACGTGAAAAAAATGTTATTTGTTTATATTCCTTGCAGTCCTTTATAATGCCTTATAAAACCACTACCCAGGCTTCTAGGCCAAAAACCCATTTTGCAGCTGTAGAAAATGCAGCTTGGAGAGTGAGAGTGACTCAGTTGGGATTTTATAGCCAGCCCACATCAGAACCAGCTTTTAGTACTCATCTTCTTTGGCTCCTAAAATGAACCTTCTACCAGCACCAGAACTTTCCACTGGAGCTAAAGTTACCCATCACACTGAATTTGCTATCTTTAGTCCCTCGGTTGGGTATTCGTTTCTTTGTTCTTCAGAGTCCTGGATGTTGCAGGATGTAAAGCTGAGTGTGTACTATTGTTCACTTCAGCTTTGTGCTGATGAAAGAACAAGCACAAAGAAAGGAGAGAAGAGGAGAAAAGGGGGCACCTTCTTGTATAAAAGGCTCTGAAATCCCATATGGAAAAACTCTGTAGAAGTGAATAAATGTGATTCTAAAAGCCTATTGAATTTAAGAGAGAATGATCTCCTTCCCACATGGTTTTCTAACACCATATAGACTGGTGCAGTCTTTGAGCATCTAGAGAAAAGAGATCAGACTCTTTTCAGTGCTATGGATTTAGCTATATAAAACTAATGCTTTAATTTCCACTAGGTACCTTATGGGAAAGGCCTAGAAAAAAGGATAAAAAGAGAATTAGGAAAGCAATTTTAGTTGGTTTGTTTTGAATTTTGAAGTGGTTGCCGAATAGCAAGCATTACTATTGCTTTCTTCTGTTTCTCAGCAGTATTGTATTTGTTTACTTTGTTTATAGTTTGGGATTTTTTGTGGCAATTGCCACTACAGTGTTGGGCAGGGAGTTTTTAAAATAGTGTGAATGCTTTCCTAGATGTTTTTTGATATGAGTGGCTTATCTAAATCTTTATCTTCACTACACATGGAGGAGGCTGTGGTCAGGGGAAGGCAAAGTCGGTATTCATAATAATTTATCTGCTGGATGAAAAAGGAGCAACTGAAACAGTGGTATAGATCTAAAGATTCTTAGGGGAAGGAGAGGGCTGCAGAAGGCAGCATTGCAAACAGAAGGCCTTTTCCATGTAGCTGTTGTGGGAGGCACAGGCTGTCAGTCTGTCAGAGAGAGCCACAGCTGTGCCAGATGTGCGGTGATATGAGCACAATGAAATTCAACATGGCATTCAGGTAGACTAATTTTTCCACACAGGATTCAGGGAAACTATTCCCAAACCCTCCTGCACATATGTGCATGTGTGTAGGTATGTTACATAAAAGCAGTGTTTATGCCGGATGCCCAGAGGAAACATTAAATGACTGTGTGCACTGTTGATGATGGACACTAGAGAGCCCAAAGGCAACTTTTCAGTCATAAATTTATGTCAGTTTTTATATGCTACAACATCTGGGTCCAAAACTGGAGCTAGCAATCTAATAGGACAGCTTGGTTACGAGCAGTCACTCCAATGTCTTGATCCTGATCACCCCCCTTTTTTAGATGATGAAAAGCTTGGCCCGCTCACTTACAGACTGTTCATTTCAGCCACCCACAAGTCATGCCATCTTGCTGGCAGGGGTGAAGTCAGCCCTGAAAGTCCTGGGTACAAATTCTCAGCCACAAGAAATTCCCTGCTGGTGCTGAGGAAATTATCTGTCAGTTGGCATGTGCCATTTTCTCTGTCTCAGTGAGCCATCCCTTTGCTGCTGGCATGGGTGTGGTGAGACACACAATGCCATCCCTCTGGAAAGTTCCCTTGACAGGCAGATACCCCAGAACTGCCAGGCTCTTTCCTGGTGGGACAGCTGGGGTAGGAACGGCTGTGCAACAGGAAAGGGGAGGTTTTATGTCCCCGCCTCTTCCCTTGACCATTCGGACAAAGCTGGGAGCAATCAGCCTTTCATCTCTCCAGGACTTTGCTTATCCAGCCATAAAACATGGATAGCAATCACCTTCCAGAGGGATTGGGAAGCTTTGTTTGGCAAAGCTAATAAAATGCCATGGCTGAAAGGGAGGGTAGAAGGGCAGTGTTTTATTTAATTATTGTTGGTCCTTGAAAAGTGTAGAGGGAAAGGGCTGCTGCAGCGAGCATAGTGACACCTTGGTAGCTTACAGGACTGTCCTGGGCTGCTTTGCTCCCACGTACACCAGAAAGCCTTTGTTTTCCTTGTATGCTGGGAAAGCTGTTTCCAGAAATTGTGTCACCGCATGGCAGCCTGCACTCAGCAGGAAACCACAGAATCAGATAACCTACTGAATCATTTGCAGCTTCTCACCATTTGGATGGCATTTTTCCATGTTTGTACGTTGTTTCTATCTTATTCTGGGTCTCTGGGTTGATAGAGACCCAGGCTGCTGGACTGGGCTGAGTCCTGCCCTGAGCTATGGGGCCAGGCTGTCATTGCCAGTGTGTATGGCACTATGGGTCCTGCCATATGGGTCACCTCATCAGACACAGCCAGGAAGGAGAGAAGTGATGGTAATAACACTGTAACTCAAGTTAGAACACCTTTTGTTTTACGTACAGGGCTCTTTCTACAGATATCACTGGGTTTCGGTCAGCTCCCAAGTGCAGCTCCTGCTTTCAGACTGCCCCAGCTTTCCCGATGGCTTTCAGATCTCTTACAGGCAGCAGGGGCAAACCAGGAGCCATTCCTGTTCCTGGGCCCATTACTGTGCCATGGAGGCTGCACAGATCAACAGCGCGTTCAATTAGGTGATTAGGGCTCTGTCTCAAGCATCATCATCCACACTGTGAGTGCCGATATGATTGGACTTCATTGAGTCAGTTCTGGTTTTTAATTAATTATGGATTTATAAGGTTATTAATTAACCCTGTTAATTTTGCTGTTCCATTTCTTAGACAGAAAATCTGAATTAAAGTCTCTGGACTTTTTCCTGTCTGCAGAAACAAGCAGCTGTGCTCTTGTGGGGTGGAGTCATGGGTTTACGCTCTGGCTCTTATCGATGCAAGCACGCTGGTATCCATTGCTTTGGTATTCACCTCTTTTCTTACCTTGACAGGTTTTATGAAAGGCAGTGATGAAGCGTTTGCCAGCTCCTTTCATGCACTCTGACAGAGCCACTGTGTGTCACAGTGTGAGCTTGTCTTCCCACCTCTTTGCCCCTCTGATGTTTTGCTATCTGCTTGCAAAGGCAAAGGTTTTATTCTGAGTGTGCATATTACTGTCGCGCTCTTGGTAAACTCCAAAGGATATCTGTGTATCTCATCATAGAGTCTGACACAATATCCTTCCCAGATACTGTTCTGTTTCATTAATATGTTTCTCACTACTGCCAGAGCCCAATAGAGTTGTAGGAACAGTGGCTAGAGAGTGCAAAAGGCAGTAATGAGATTTATGTTATGTGCAACTTTATGGTATTGAAGAGCTTTATGTATCATCTCTCTGTATCATTCCCTCTCAGGCTGCTGCTGGTTGAACATGTTCTGTCTGACTCCTGCATCAGCCACACTGTGTCTTGATTTCCACTTAAATCAGTCTCCTACCACTTTAACCCTGGCAGCCTTTGAAATCAGGAGGCCACTGGAACAATAGGCAGAATTTATACTGCAGTTTTCATCTTCACAGCAATTTTCAAACAAGAATGAATCAATCTTTAATGGTCCCTTACGTGGGACATGACAAAAGACCACAAGGCTGGTTTTACAGACTGAGCTCAGAAAACCTGAGGGATTTGCTGAAAGCCACAGAAAAAATATGGCCTGAACTGCAAAAGAACAAATGAACTTGTACTACCAATTTTTTACATCCACATCATGTTCCCAGACCTTTAAACTACAAGGCACTTCATTTTCTGGGTCCTCTATTGCATTACTAACAGCAGAACCAGGATATTTGCTGCCACCTCACTGTATCAATGATATTCACTGATGTAACATAGTCTTTCCATGGAAAGGGAAATTAATTATTGGGAGTTATAGGGCGTATGATGACCCAGTGCCTGGCAATGTGCAATGCCTTGGTGAAGTGCAGGATGTACTCAGGGTGGTACACCGGGAAAGGTCTTTGTGTGGAAAATGATTCCTCAGGCATCGGAAACACACTCTCTTCCTCCCCCACCATTACAAAATGCTACCAAGTGGTTTCATCGTGGTGCTGAACCTGCTGCTCCTCGCTGCTCTGTCTCTCTCCTTCTGTTAACTGAGCTGAATAATACGCGGTTTCACCACTGAACCACAATGTATCATGATTTCAGTCTAATATTAGTATGTGGCTTTCTCATTCTGCATATCATGGTACATCTGCACCTTAGAGATTACTCTGGAGTTTGGATTATCCTTTCCAAACCCTGTCCACATAATTTCCTCACCAGAAGGGCTATCAAGCATTGGAACAGGCTGCCCAGAGAAGTGATGGAGTCACCATCTCCGGAGGCATTTAAAAGACATGTAGATGTGGCACTTAGACACATGGTTTAATGGTGGACTTGGCAGAACTGGGTTAATGGTTGGACTTGATGGTCTAAGAGGTCTTTTCCAACCCAAATTATTCTATGACTTTATGGTCTTTTATATTACTGACATGAATCTATTGTGCTATGACAGTGGGCAGTGAAAATTGGGTTATGCTAGTAATGTGGTAATACAAGAAGTCAGACTGACTAAAAATGGTTAACAAATGTGAAGAACTGTTGGAAGTTCTGGAAGGTAAATATGGTTTAAATTCTAGGAAAACACTGAGGGAGCCTACTAACTGCAATTCCCGCTTGGACAACTGTATGCTCCCTGAGCTTGGATGAAGGAGTTGTTATGCTTTGCTGTAATAAGCTTCTGAAAAATTAGTTAATTTTTCTATGGTTCAAAGGTGGGTTATGAAATGAAATTACTAACCACATAGAATATTCTTACCCTGTAAAATGAAAAGCAGATGATTAAAAAAAAGTTAGCTTTCAGGTCACTGAGAATTCCAACGAAACCAAAAACATGCCCCAATGGAACCAGAGCAGGCAGAGGTTTGTAACACAGCTTCTGCTTTATCTTGCACTTGGAGGCAAAAAGGACTTCTACAGAATAATGCAGTGGCCTTTTCCCAACCCCCTATTTCCTGAGTACTCCCAAAAGATGAAGGGCCAGGAAGAACAAACAACATCAAGAAAAAGCAGGTTCATCATGTTCTGGCATAAGTGGAAATAGTCTGGAAAGAGCTCTGTCAGTACAGTTTTCCCTCAACAGATGTGACCCCATATTTTCATTTGGGCAAAGGAAATCATTCTAGTGAAAGACAGGGAATTTAACAAATACTTCAGGACAAAAGCACATAATTTGCTAGAAACTAATGAATCATATACATAATTTTTCCCTTTCATTCTTTTTATTGATGCCCACACCCATGATCCACCTCACTTCAGTTCATTAAAGATCAGAAATCCTGTTTAACCTTCAAAGTCAAGGATATTAGAAAGACCCAAAGCTGTCAGCAAATCCTAAAAGAATTGTACTGCTTTTCTCAATTTAATTTTTTAAATTAGCTTTTCTTGTTTTTCCTATTTGCCATCAAAGCTGTGGGAGGTAGTGATGCCTTTTCATTCTGACTTTCACTTTCCTTTCTGGTCCATTCTGAAACAGGAAAACAATGTGGGTGGCAGAAGTGCGGCTTCCACCACTTCATTAAAAGAGCATTTATTTTTTTTAATTGAAATGTCTTGTGGCATCTCTCATTACACCTATTAATATATGACCTCATACCATTCTTAACAGCATTTGGATATTATTGTTTGATTCAAATCTATGCACTTTTGATTTAATACATTAAACTCATCTAATTCCCATATATATATATGTATTGCTGCTAGCCAGTCGGTAGCTGAGTAATATATATCTACATCAATGATGTTTTAATGAGACATTGTTCTAATATATCACCAAAAAGATAGTGCTCACATGATAGATTAGTGCCATACATCACTGTAGTGAGGTGTTTTTTATGATATATTGCCCAAACAATGTCATTGGAAAGGAAGAAGAGACACATAAGAAATGGTAGGTTTTAATTTACTACAGTTTTAAAAACACTTCTAATATTCTTAACACAATAATAGCTGACCTAGTCTGAAGTGGAAGAGAAATGATATTTAAAGAGAGGTCTGAAGCAGATATCTGAATTGCAATCCAGTGGGTCAGAAGGCATCACACAGACTCTTGAGATAAGTCATGTATCTATGCCAGCAAACAGAAAGAAAGAATGTGGAATGAGGGGGAACCTAATTTTTTGGTTTTCAAAATGGATATACATCTGATTAGAGAGGTGGGGCTTCTTTGGCTCCTGGCAGGATGCCTTGGTGGTACAAACTCCAGCTGATTCCAGCTGTATGGATCCATGAAACACTCTCTCACTGGAGCTGGGGGTGAAAGGAGGTAACATTTTTGATGGGGTATTTTTTTTTTTCCTAGTCAAGTAATGCTGATCCACCGGAAAAGAAAAAAGTTCAACAGAAATATGGCTGTGTTGATGAGGCATAAGCTCAGGCTAAATGTTGGTTGATAAAAAAGGATGATATTTAGGGGTAAGGCTCTGGGCAAAATGCAGCTGGCTTGATCCAACTCTACCACTGTTTGGCTTGGCGTGACCAGCTCTGCCCTGATACACTGCTCGCTTTGTGGCTTTGGGGCTTCCAACTCTTTGCCTTTTGAGCTCACAGCTGTGATGCAAGACTTGAACCTATGGGTTTGCAGCATGGACAAGTGGTTTAACCTTTGCAGGAGCAGACGTTTGATTGCAGAACTGCACCCTTTGTGTGCTTGTGCAGACACACTGGACAGCTGCAGTGTGCACAGCTCTGTGGCTGGACCAGCTCCTATCACCTGGAGGGAGTGGGACCTCAGGGTGCAACAGCGGCTTCCATGAGGAAAGTATTTCAGCATGAATGCTGAAGGCTCTGATAACTAGTAACATATAGCAAGAGTGTGTGTTGGGACAGCAAAAAGATAAAGGTGAAAGAGGAAACAAAAATGAGAGAGCTGAGCATCAAGCTGGCATGGACAGCAGTCAAGTGAGCCACCAGGTTGCATGGGGCTCTTGAGCAACCTGGTCTAGTGAAAGGTCTCCCTGCCCACAGCAGGGAGATCTAAATGATTTTTAGGTGCCTTGAAACCTAAGCCATTCTGTGATTCTGTGATTCTATATACCAGGTAGGACTTGTGAAAAATGCCCTTACCAAAGCACTCCTTTCATCCTATGGCTGCATATATCTTAGTGCGCCAAATGAAGATGTTGCAAGACGAGAAATCCCATAAGCTGCCTAAAACTAAAGCTGGTGTGCAAAAAGCATTTGTTTCTTCAAGAAAAATACTGCTGCATGGGAAATACGAGTGCATTGAGTTGTTTGATAATCCTTTTCTTATATGTGTCCTTCCACTGACATCAGCTGGAACAGTGAGTGAATAATAAGGGAAAAAAATTATTTATATTAAAGAACAAAATCCCTGTTCACTGTTAATATCAAGTTATGTAGTTAACTTGTATCTATCATAGAACACAAGACTAAGCAGATACTGTACTCCAGGCAAAAAATATTAGATGTTAATTAAATGAAGTAAACATCTCATTACATGTCTATTTTTATAGACACTAATGAACATTATTGCCAAAGGGGTGAAGGAAAAAAGACAAATTATATGGTAAAATGTATTCCTTTACAATTTTGAGTAGTAAATCTTTCCTGTGATCTAACAATGTACAATAAGAAATCCTACTATATTAAAATACCTCTAAGGATGTAAGAAAACTGATCTCTGATCAGCTCAGCTAGAAATTAGACCACACATTTCCTCTTGGTTTTTTAAAAACTCCTACTCTGATTATAATGCACCATTGGAGAAGACATTGTTATTTATTTTAGGATATTTCACACTAGGAGAGCAGAAGCTCTCAACTGCAAGGCAACCTTGAAAGAGGTATGGACATTTGAGCAAAAAAGACCTAAATTTTAGAAGTTTTCTTTAACTTCTGCTGGCTCTTTTCAGGCAGAGCAGCATACCTTTATTCCTACGTGTTCCCACAGGTTGCATGGTGAGATTTGTACTCATCGTGCTCTGTTTGACCTGTGAAATTCAGGGCACAAAGTATTTTTGCTCAAAGTCTGCCTGGTACAGAGCTGGGCCTTTCAAGGTGCTGTGTTTCACCATCGATTGTGGGATAGGGCTTATCCCTCCTCATATCTGGTGTCTCCACCCCATATTTGAGAAGGGCTTTGCTCCCCACCCAGGCTCTCTCCTGTCTCTTCCTCCTTTCCTAGTTTCCCCTTCCCACCCTTCCTGCTGTCCTGACATGCCGTCAGATGAGGAAGCTCCCTGAAGCTGCCCAGTGCAAAGCATAGGTCTGAACTGGAATGGGGCTCTTTCACAGCTGCTGGTACCTTCTCTCCTGCCCTATCTGCTTTCACTCTTATTTTGCTCCTTGGTTGTAGGGAACACAGCTTTTGCTCTGCATATTTTTCCCACATCATACCCAGCACTGTTCTCTGTCAAGGATTTGAGAGTTTCCAAGGAATCAGTGACCTCTCTGCAAGCCTGAGGAGCCTCAGGAGCTGCGTTTATCCCGGTGCCCTGCTGCGGGCAGCCAGCTCTCCTCTCCCTGGCAGGCTGCAGCACCACCAGTTTCAGCCCTGGGTTTTGACCAGCCGTAATACGCTGTACAGGAGGAGGCACAGCTTTGTACATTGCTCATCCAGCAGAGCTTGCCTGCGTGGTCACTGGTTATTCACAGGAGACCCTGCCTTTGTGTCATCCCAGGGCCGTTTTTCTCTGAGGTGTTGGATATAAGGCATTGCTGGAGGCCAGATGCCCAATGTGGGTGATCCAACCCTCTTCACTTCTGCCTTGGAAATCAAGATCAGTCATGGCTTATGGTCCTGTGAGCCAGATGGTTATCGGGGCTGTTGAATTCATTTCTTGATGTTTCTGTACATAAATTTAACAAAATGGTTTTACCTTCCTACAGCTGGCACATGTGCCTAACGATTTGATCTTTTGCATTTTAAATATTTATTCAGTATTTAATTTAAACCCCTGAGACTAATCCTGGTGCTTTAACTTAGCCCTCAACTAGTTTCACTGAATCATCTCTATGACAATTCAGTGATCTTCAAAATATTGGCTTTGTATATTAGCAGGGCCCCATCCTTTCTTTATTGGTATTTTGGGGGTATTTTGGAAAGAGTACTGGTGATTTTTTTAAGTATTACAAGGCATTAAACTGTTGTTTCTGTCTTTGAAATTATAGATGGTCTCCATAGAGACACTGAAGTTCTACATTGCTCTCTCGAATTGCCTGAAGAAGTGGCACTTAGAATTACATTCGAAACAATGCTAATTAGCAAATGCTGAATTTTAAACAAGCTTCACAGCAAGGTTTTTGTTTGATAGAAGCAGCAAACCAGCAATCGACTGACCAAACTGAAAAAGCTGAACTACAGACAACATGCTATTTAATTATTCATTAGACATTTTACAGGGTTAACTACAATAGGCACCATTCCCATTTTGAGGAATCACCAAGCCAAGTGTAAGTGCCTTAGAAATCCAGCATAATAAATAGTTGGAAAAAAATCATCAAAATGAAATTAGCTTCCCAAATTACAAATTTGTTGAGGAGGGGACAGGCGTGAACAAACCTCTGTAGCCATTTGATGAGAATGACCCAGCATATGTGCAGAATGGAAATAACTTGTCAGGAGCCTAATCCTGCAGACAAAGCTACTGTGAGAGGGTTTGGGTGGAGGACAAAACAGACATTCCCAGTCTAGGATTAGGCCTGTCCAGTGCAAGGTGAAGGAAGATAGAGCAGAGCTCCCCACAGGCCCCTCAGTCTCCCCTTTCTGCCCAGAACCATGGGTGTCTCTGATTCACCTGTGCGTGTAGGGGCAAATGCCCCACAGGGACGCTGGGGGCCCTGCACGGGCTGCCTGGGAGGTAAAACCAGACAGATATTTTGGTCACAGCAGAGGTTGAAAACTGGCAGTAGCTGAACACAGAAGCCAGATGTTGTTGCTAGAACTCATTAATCTGTCAAGGTGCAAGTAGGGACAAAAAGAAAGCTTTGGAGAAGGCTTTTATATTAGCTAAAATCTTGTCACTTGCAGAATAAGCCATAGGCAAAGGAAATGATTGCAAGAAGGGGGAAGATTTGTGGATCCATGCAGAAGCTACAAAGTGTTGGGAAACATCTTGGACAGACACTGATCTAGGCTCAGATACACTTAGCGAAGTGGAGACTGGAAATACATGTTTATTCCACTATTTGGTTTGATCTGTGCATTTCTCGTGTTAGCTAAAGCAAAGTCCGAGTCTGCTGCAACAAAGCCAGTGAGTGAGGACAATGTCCTGCCTCTCCCAAGCCAAAGGAAACTGAAGAGGAAACACTGCTCCCTGTGAGCAGCACTACCTGAACTGCCCCAGGTACAGATTCAGGTGACTAGTTATCTGCAGTTAGATGCATTACAGACCAGGTGAATAATTTTGGGCCACACTTTGCCACGGTTTATACTTGGAAGAGGATAGGAGGACTGCTGGCATGCTGGAAGGCAGGGCAGCACAAATTGCCACCATCACAGGCAGGAAGCTCAGCCAGCATGGTTATAAGTGTACATTGGTGTAACTGATGTCTGCAGAGAGCACTGATCCTTAAACTGAAAAGTATTTGCAAAGAGTACCAACATGATCGTTCAATTTCAGTTTCAGTAGTAATACAGTGCAATCACTTACCATCCTGTTTCACTCTCTGTTGTGGTTTTATCACTTAAGTGGGAAACAGTGAGAGAATTACCATCTGGGATTATCTCTGATGGTCTTGATCTAAACCTTCTTCACTTAAAGCATTTAATGTTTCTGTGACTCTCTCAAATGCTTCTTGTTCATCAGACACAGCACCACTGTTAATGAAGGATTCAGAAATGGAGAAATGAGCAAATCAGTACACCAGACTTCACTTCACAAACACGTCTGTCAGCCCTGCATGCATACGTTCAGCACTGCAACAGGCATCTACCTACCACCTGCTCTGTGTGGGGAGAAACATAAGTGTAAAACAGGATGACTTCAAAACAGTTCTGCTCCTTCGGCTGGGATGATGCTTTGTATCAGGTATTTGTATTAGGGGATTGTATTTCCTGAGATGAGACAAACAAGTGAGTAGGATGAAATCTCCTATCTAATCAAATGGAATAAAATGTGACTGGTAATGCCATTCCCAGCTATGGTGATACTTCATCCTACTTATTATAGTATAGCTACCTACATATGGGCTAAAACTCAGTATAATAAAGTCTTTCTAGCTGAAGTGGTTCACAGTCTGTAGTCAGTTATTTTCCTGCTACCACTTTTTCATATCCACAGTAACTGCACTTGCCATGAGCATTTGAATGACCTGTCGTAGCAGAGACTTGCCCTGCAAACAGTCTCTGTGCTCTGTGGTTCTGTTCAGTAATGCCTGTACTGAACCCGACTACAAGAATGATCTCACCCTGTGTATTGTTTTCTGTGTAGTGTCCACCATTATTATGACTGCATGTCCTAGAACCCAGAGAAAGGCTCATGTAAAGAAATAATTATTTCCCTTTTCAGCATGCATATTTTATTCCTGCTAGTTTTGTCAGCAGCATACAAAAGCTGGGTGCTGAAGCCTGCGGATTTCTTGTTCTCTTCTGACATTGAGTCCTGCACATATCTCAGTCAGGGAGCAATTGGTCTCCTTTCATGTGTCCACTGTAGGAGTATTCATAAGGGAAAGCCTGAAATAGGACCTTTTAATTTGACAAATGGGAAATACAAAGATGCTGGGTTGCCACTGTTGCTGGCTAAGACAACCCCTCTCAGCAGCATCCAGGCTGAGTTCAGCACATTTATGTAGGTTTGAGTGAGCATGCAGTTTCTTCTAGTCACCAAAGGTTCACAAATGATCATGCAAAGAGGTGAAAAAAAGAACCTGGTGTTTAACTGTACCTTTCTCTCTCCATTTGTTTGGTGCCAGCTATGTAAATGCCAGCTTCTCCATGATGTGACTGATGTCTAATCTAGGGTAAGGTCCTGCCTCAGGAATAGCATCCACAAGTGGATTTGCCTTGCTTGCATGAAAAGATAGTCAGGCACTGTAAACGCCCCCAGTCCCCAAAGTCCCGACACTATTTCCCAGTCTGAGATGCTCGTAGAGAAAAAGAAAAGGCCATGTGGAGGATGAATTGGAATGCTCATCTGGGACTACTTGTTGAGCCTGCACTGTGCTCACTTTAAAGCAGCTTTGGTTAGACTTGTGTAGCCTTATGAAAGACATCAGCAAAGCAGCCCCGGTCCATGGGAAGCAGGGAATTGGCAGGGAATGGAGGAAGGGGTCCCAGGAGGCTGAGAGAGCAAGCACAGGTGGGGTCTGCCACAGCCAGGGTCAAGGGCTCTCACAAGTTCTGAGGATTTTAAGGGTGTAAAACCCCACTGAGACTCAGCTTCTTCTTCCAGTATTTCCCAGACCTGGAAAGGAGGGACATAGAGTTGGACCACTTGGCTGAGTGAAATGAATAGAAATGAGAATGAAAAGTTTATTGAATAGTTGTATTCACTTTAATGTGTTTTCCTGTTACCTAGAAACAAATTAGCAATTACTTCAGATCTGATACCCAAAGAATGCACCTCTGGAACTGACCTGACTGCAGGAGTTCTGGCTGCACCTTGGTCTGCATGTGGGTTTGAAAAGTTTGGTCTGTGTCCAAAAGCAATCTGAATCCCAACAGTGCTTGTTGTTTTATAAGAGTGACTCTAATTGCTGAATTAAACAGAAATAAGAAAAAAAAAGATAAAGCATTCAAATAATTTTTTAACTCTAATAAGGCCTGTTTGATATTTCCATGCTTGGTATTGAAGTGACGCATCATTTGGACTCATCATTTCATTCCACTTTAGTCCAAGAACTATGAAGCAACAATACTTTTTAACAGAAGCTATACTACAATACATTAACAAAAGAGTTTACTTTCTCAGAGCTGAAGATGTCTCCTTGGACTAATGTTCAGCTCCTGTATTTTCTGGCTTTTGGTTGATTTATTCATGCAGCCATAATATCATTTTATGTTTCATTTCCTAGCTTTCTAAAGGAAACAAGAAAAATAAAAATGCAATTTAATGCACTCCACAATGACTATTTAAGCATTACATCATCAGAAAGGCTGTCACTAACTAGTAAGTGGTCCCTGATAAGACAGCATTACCTAGCAACAGCAGAGAAGTTATTAACTCTTTTGTGACTACCAGATCTACCACTGAAGCTGGAAATATCTTGTAGAAAAAAAATGCATATGTACAAATGCCTGCAAAAAACCCCAAAGCTTCTTCCATCTTGTGATTATGGTGTGAACATTTTTCTCTGTAATTCTGAAAAGATGCCCAGTTCAGTTCTGCAGAAGGACATATGAGGTTGTGAAGGAAGCTTCTGAGAAAGAAGGGAAGCGCGATGAATCATTCTAGTGCTACATGTGCAGGCATAGGGTGATACAGGGTTTTTCACTAGCCTGAAGAAGGATGACTGGTTAAAATATTACCAGGGCTCTCAGGAGATTGACAGTTATTATTTGAACAGGTCATGAGTCTATGCAGACCTCCTGAATATCATCCAATGTTTTAGAGAACATGTTACGTTCATCCCGTATGCTGCAAAGTAGAAAGAGGCATTTAGCTGTAAGCCTTAAATTTAAGTAAAATTTATGTGAAGGAAGCAAAATTAAACCTAAACCGTGGTATAATTTACATGGGTATGGGCAGATCCTGAGGGATGAAACACCTGGGGGGCACCTCCCAGGCTCACGTCCTCTCCTGCCAAATGCTACCAGTCCCTGAGTTTGTGCAACTTCCAGAAAACTCCTGGGATGGCTTTTGCTGCAGGACTGAAATCTGAAATCCACACTGGGAAACAGAGCAAAGACCTCCACTGCAGCTGCAGTACAACTGCATGCCAGGAAACCAGCAGCAGAAGCAAGTGCTGCAGACAGGAGGAATGTGGGAGAGGAACCAAGAACCAGGTCTGCACACTAAGGACTAGACTGGCTCCCAGCAGGACAGTATCTCCATGGACTGTTATCTTCTTAAGATTCAAGAGCATGCCATCTTTTCCTGTGTGGTCTTGCACACAATGTTCATGTCCAGAAGGAGATTGCCAGACACAGACAGAGCTCAGTCCCTGATGCTTTCTGTGTGAATAAAGAGTGGAGGAAAAAGTGTGTCCCCCCCTGTTTCCCATGCCTCATTAGACAGGTGTCCAGGTCCTCAGAAAGACCTCTACGGTCATAGCAGCAGACTCTGTCTATCTTCAAATACTGGCTTATTTTCTTTTTTGTTTGAATACATATGCATAGTAAAAAACACAACAGCCCAATTTGTAGGTCTTTTCTTAAATTGCATGGCTTGCAGCAGCCATGAACCAAGCAAACTACGAGATTAAGCAAGAGTGAGGAGAGCAAGAAAAATCCAGAAAAGAACAGCAAGAAGAGTACAGTAATTGCTTTTCAAATCCAACAAAGATGGTCTGGACAAACATCAGTCTAATTGGAGCAATTCTTCAGTATTTTATTCCAAATAAATAAGCCGTCCAACTCTATTATATGTGACGTCGTGTATTTGTTCCAATGATCTTTAACTGGGTAATGGGACTGCACTGCTTTGTGTGTTTTCATTCCAAATGACTAAAACAAGCTTTGTAAAATCTCCCCAGAAAAACATGATGTCCTGTTAAATCACTACTCCAATATGATTATAAAAAAACCTGACTCTTATTACTCTGTTAGTTTGTCATAAGCTGTAATAAAGCAGAGCAATAACTAGCCAGCACAAAAGAGTGAGCATTTCCAGCAAAAGTGCAGAGAAGCAGATAGGACCTAATTTGTGTTCTGCAGAGCCTCAAGCCAGCCAGAGGCTGACACTCTCCCTCTCGCTGACTTCACTAGAAATCTCTCAGCATCTCATAGGATTGCAGAGCACCTGGTAATATCGACCTCATCAGTGCAGTTCCAAGTACTCAGTGTTCACATCAGCTGTTAACATAAATTATAGTTGAGGGGATGAAGTATTTGTAAGAGCTAATCCAAACACCAGTGAACACCTTCACTGGGTCAAAAAGGGTGCACCCACTCAGCCATCCATGAAGGTATCATATCACAGTCATGTGGATCAAGCCATGTAAAATGATTTTGCAATATTTCCATATCATAAAATATGTACATACCTTGAATCCACTGATCTTGTTGCCTACAAATACTGCTGATGCCTAAGAATTTACTAAGCCATCCACAGAGCTTTTTGAACTGTCTTTAGGACCTGACCAAACCCCAGATCCTGAGCCTTCTTTGATGATAGGACCACTTTTATAGCACCCAATTACAGCTATTTTTCTTATTTTAATTAACCAATTTCCTAATAGCAACAAGATACTTGTTAGACACGCATGCATTTCACTGTGAGGAGATCATGGCACAGTAAATTTTAATAATTCATTTGGTCTGTGTCCTTGCATCCTCTAACATCATCCAAGTAGGCACTGGATTTACAGAATAGCACTGCATTGCCTGCAGCATCCAGACACCCAAGCCCTTGCACCTCACACAGAGACACTCATTAAAAACTGGCCTGATGGAGTGGAAATAAAATTAAAACAAAACATGGAAACTGTTGTTGCAAAGTAAAAAGTGGCCAAAAAGGACAATTCCATTAGTACATTTGTTAATGTAAGGCAAAATTACAACTCTAACAGAGACTTTCAGTAGGAATCATAAATGAGCAATGAAGATACTGGTCTTTTCAAGCGCCACATGATTCAGTAGAGAATTCACAACATTTTAATGAACAATTTGTTAAAGAGAAGAGACATAGCCAATTTTTTCCTCAATTAAAGTCAATGGGATTGCATGTATAAGTCAACTGAAACTCAAAGTGACATTCTTTAAATACTCATTAAAATTCTGTATTAATACATCTGTTGTTCTAATGGATAATTTTATTCTTTGTGAGTGCAAAATTCTCTTTTTTCATCATAGCACACTACATTGCCTAAACACATCAAGAAAACATACATAACTTCAAAATTATACACTGTACAAAATTCTTAAAACGCCAACTGCAAACCCAATGCCATCTCAGCAACCTTATTCAGAGGGAACTGGTGGGAGACTGATAACTTCTCTATCCATCAAGGGAAGCCTTGAATACCTAAGAAACAGGCTGGATTTTTTCCCAAAATAATTGCCATTCTGCAGTTTCTGTTCTCTTTTCAACTGAGATATTACTGACTTTGAAAACCTGGTCCCTGGATAGTCTGCACGGTATGAGTTAAACTAGAGAAAATATTTTATATAACTTTATATTAACCCTATAGTGGTGCACAATGAGGTGATTAGAACACCTCACATATATTCACATATCCTGGAACTTGTCCACTTGAACAGTTCACATTCAATTTCTTTGTTAATTTTCTTTTTAAAGGAAAAAGAAACCACTTATGGGTGAAGGCATAAGTTTAATTAATATTATATTAATCTTGGAGAGTGACCAACCCAAATGTATTTGCTTCAAAATTGATGTTTCTCTTTTCATTTTATTTTCTAAATTAGAAAGGTGTGAGAAAAGGAGATTGTAATGGAAGCTGGGTTTCATTCTTGACCACAGCAGGTACTGGGAAGATCTCACAATTATTTATGTGCATATATCTTGTATTTAATTTCCTTATCTTTTTAAATGAGCTGTGAATAATTCAGGCAATGACTGTTTGGATAACAGAGCTTGTGCACCCCTGAAGATTGAAATCTTCTAATTACCCCATAACAGATACAGCTTGGAAGTCATAACACAAGGTTTCCTTACCCCACCTACCCACAGCCCAGGGCTCATCCCTATGCATGAGCCCTTTGCTATCCAGCTCCCAATTAGTTCTCAGCTTGTCCTTCAAGACATCCAACAAGGCTGACAGTGAAGATAACATTCATAAGAGGCCACTTGCCCTGGGGGAAGTCAGCTGTCACTATCAAACTTGTTCCAGCAAAAAATTAAATATTTGGCATATGATAATAACATACCTGTCACTATTGCCTCAGATCAGCCTTCAACCTCACCAGAGAGAGGGTCATAAATCTTTATTGAGCTCTTCATTTTATTTCCCAGTAAGTCCTACTCTTTGAGCATTAGCTCTTGAGCTCATTGACCTGGGTACACACTTATGAAACTCTGTTAGTTATCTAAAAAAAGATAAAATGAAGACAGGCAGAAGGTGAGTTAATCACTTGGACATATGGAAATAATGTGGCAATGCTGTTTATATGCAGGCAGACAGTTCCCCAACAGCATCACTGCAAAACACTCAGAGTTTTTAAACTGGGAAAAACCCCAAAACAAAAGAAGGGAGATATCCATGAGATAGCCAGAATTTGATGGATTTGATTGAAAGCTCTTCTGCTTAGTGGGCATAATGCGCCGTGGGCATAATGAGCATGATTTGTAATTGCTACACAGTATTTAAAAACTAAGGCCAAATTAAAGCCAAAAAATGAGAAAATTTTTCAGTTAGGAAAGGGAGACTGGTTGGACAAAGGAAAAACAATGATTTTGCCATAAAACTCTTCTTGAAATACACTATAATTGACAGTCCTGGCTGCTTAACTTCTCTTCAAGTGCCGTAATGAAGACAAGAGATAGGCTTGGCTTTGGTGTTTGGAGATTCAGGTCACCACATAGTCTACTCCATTTGGTAAGGCTTGAGCAAAAATTCGCCCTTTTTTTTCTCCCATGGCTACTCACAGAGTGGTGGCTCCAGAGCTGTGCTCTTCTGATGCCAGGAAAGCTTTCATTTCCAAGGTGGGTTTACCCGGGGACCCTCCTACCCATTTGTCCTTCTAGAATTAACCCTTGATTTGAATGACCTTTCTTTTCTGGCATTTGCTTTCCTGATAATTTTTATAGAGACCAATCATAAAAGTATTAAAGATGTTCATATTGATCCAGAAAAGAAGAAAACAGGAAGCACATGACTGACACAATATAAACAGCTGGGGGATGGGGAGGTTTAAAGGTGTAAAATTTCTCTTTGCACATGAATATCAAACATACTGTGTTTCAGAGGGGGATAGGGGTGTTTCACTTGATTAACAAGAGAGAGGCCACTAATAAAGTTTAAATCTGAATTTGCCAATTGTTTTTGATGGTTCAGCTGCCTATGTTTCATTCACAAAGCTGCATACAGCCAGCATCCAGTCGTAAGATGTTTCCTTCCCTGTGTTTATATCCCAGGCGGCAACACTGGGAGCTGCTGAGCAGTGACCAGTTTCCTCCAGTCCTTCCCACCTGCTGACATGCAAATGTCCTGCCACATTTCCCTGGGCCAGGCAGTTGGGTGCCATGGGCCAGTGAGCTGCAGGTGCCAGGTTTGGGGAAGCAATCAGCTGGCCACAGGACCTGGCCCGGTGGCTGCTCTGCTCCTGTGGGCACAGGGAAGTTTTGGCTGGGCAGGAAGGAACCAGCTCCATGGCTGACTTCCTTGTGAAGAACAATAAAAGCAGTGACTGGGGAGCTCACACCAGCCTGTTTGCTTGAATAATGATATCAACAATAACAATAAATCCCCTTTTCCAGCCCAGTCCTGTGGAGCAGCCGGAATGGACTTTAAGGATGTAATTCCCAGCAGCCAGAGCATTGTGTGGGGCTCCCACGGCTGGTTTAGGCTGGGCTCATCAGCTGCCAGTGCTGATGTTAGCTGCAGAGTGCTTGGCACAGGCTGCAAAACCTGCCCAGAAAGGGACTGGTGCCCATCAGGTACCTGAGCCCAAGTCTCCAGCAGGCTAGCATGTGTGTCAACACAGCAGTGAGTCCCTGCCCCTCCACAAAGGGTGACAATGAGGACACTTGGCCAAACCTTGCTGGTCGAGCAGGCCCTGGTCACCACTGCCACATATGGAGGCTTAGATTCCGTTTGCAGGGTGGCCTGTAGAGCCATGTCCTTAAACTTCACAGCTGTGTGTCCTCAGCCTGCTGAAAACGAGGACATCTCTTTAGCAGCTGGAGTATCATCAGACTGGGAGACAGTAAGTCCCCTGCCATAGCAACACCCGTAAAAGGGAAATAGGCAACCACAGGTAAGGCAGCATTTCAAGGAGGGCTCCTCTGAAGACTGGGAGCAGACATTTGCTGGAAGTAACTCAACTTGCAAGTCGCATCTGAGCTGATGAACTAGAGCTGGATGTTTCTGCACCATATTCTTTTCTCTAGGCCATTTCCTAAAATATTCAAAATGAGGAAAGTGCCTGCATTTGATTTTGCCACTAAGTGTTAATTTGGGACCTGTTACACCTTCTTTGTAGTCTCTGTTTCACTCTGTATTAAAACTGGTGGGATGAAATAGAAAAATAGGGCTAGAGGTTGAAAAAGGAACTGGAAAATATAGTTCTTGTCTTTTAAACCACTCATAACTGTTCTGTTATGTTTTAAGCTCTCATCTGATAGTTTTCAGTCAACCAGCTCATATTCAAGCTTAGTCACTTGTAAGGTTTCTGTCCTAAATTGTGGTCTGCTAATATTTTAAAAATTGAGGAGAACTGCTTGTGGGCAATAACTGGATATAGAGAAAACACCCTAAAAAGTAGTACCCAGCTTGGAAACATGGATTGCAGCACAGGAGACAGAGTCAGCTTTGAAAACTAGGCAGAAAGCCAAGCCACCCCTAGTCATGGCTGGAACTGGAAACACAAAGGATTGCATCCCACTCCTCTCAAGTCACTGTTCCCTAAACCCTTGCTCAGCTTAATGCAGGCTGTGGCAGCTTTGCCTCTGCAGCAGGGCTGCTATCATTTGTCGTAGGTTGCATTCCCAAGGCCATTTGCATGTTTCACGTTTTTTTTATCTATTTTAGATCTTCCCTCACACACTTCTGCCCCCACTTGCCTCTATTCTCTGCAGGGATTCTCCCAGAGCTGGCTCTACAGAAATCTCTCCTCATCCTTAGCACAGCTCTTTTGTGTGAGTGCTTTGCCAAACACTCTCGTCTTTTATTCTTCTCCAAGTCCATCAGTCAGGCTTTTCTACCTTTGTTTATATCCATAACACCTTTTTCCTTTTAAACCTTCCCTCTTCTTTTATAGAGGGTATAATGAAAAATTAAGTTAAACCACAAAACCTCATTTTGTAAAACCTTGTCTGACCTAGATCACCAGAATCAAAGAAATACTGAGCTAATGATGAATCTGCCTTGTTCAGCTAATCATGCCTAATTGCCAGAGTTCACGGGCACTGAGTTGTCAGTGCAGGAACAGAACAAAATGATCACAGAGTGGTGCTTTCACTGGTTTGTGCTGAAAAGAGTGATGAAGTTTTCTTATTTGGAAACATAAAATTGAGATAAAATTTGCTGGAAGGTGATGAATTTGCAAAATGGGTCACATCCCAGACTGAAATATTTAACAGCAACCTATTCACTCAGCAGGGTGTATACCCAATTCATTAGAAAATCTGCAGGTAAGAGGACTTTGCCAATCGAATAGAGTAAAACTGAAGACATTAAATAAATTCCCAAACTAGCAGTCAACAGTGTGCAGCCAGCAACAGAGCTAAAAAAATGGTTCCATTTTCTCACCAATTCAGCTGTGTGGCCTAATGCTGGTTCCAATTGTTACTGTATTAACTGTTCATATTAATTTAATCTAGAATTTAGTCAAGACAATACCTGGCATGTTGTAAATCACTCAAAATACCTACATTGCCATACAAGTAGATTATATGACCTCTGGGTAGTGTCTTAGGAACTAAAGCTGCATGTGAGATTCAGTATTGTTCTAGTAATTAACAATCTGCGAACAGATTAGCTTCATACATCATCCTTGAACTAATAACATCATTTGACTGGCAGTGTGAAGTAGCTTGCATACGATGGACATTAATCGTGAATAAGAATCTGAATTCTTCCCTATCCTATTAGAAAGAGAAACATTAAATTACATTTTCCATTATTTCACAGTAAGCAATGTAGTGCAAATGTCTGAAAAAGGTACCTAGCTATATATATTTTATTAGATATTACTTTTTCATTTATATATACTCACTAGTGGCAACAGCTTTGCTATGAAGAAGCTTTTTGCCACATCAGAGAAGGAAGGTTATTTTCCCCCAAATAGCAACTACCTTACTGTATGGAATCAAGTCTAATATATTTAAGTACAGAGTACTAAAATGACATTATTATAAATATTGCTTCATAAAACTTCAAACTACCACAATAATCAGTGCCATAAACCTTTATGTGACTTTTTGTGCAGGCATACTTCTGCAATTGAGAGCTTCTTGTACTTCTTCTATGTGGGTACTCCTGTAGTAGTTTAGCAAATAGTAACTGATGTCCTAATCTGAAGCTGTCTATTAACAGAATTAGGTTCAATGAGGTGGTCTTTGTAGAATAGGTAAATTGTGCCATGACGTATAAGAAGAGATGGAGATAGGTAAGAAGGGAAGACAAAGGGAGAGGAGAGTTGGTAGGAGAAGAGGGCTGCAAGGGATCTCTGTGTTGGTCTCTGGTATCACTTTCCTCCCTGTCTCAGGCTTATTCTGTGCCACATTACCGCATTAAGTTCAAAACTTAGTGTATTGATCTCTGCTGGGAACAATCCATGTGCAAAGACTCTCTTATAAATCTGCCACATTTTAGGCTCAAGATGGCTGGATATCAGTGGTGGATGAAGTGAGTGCTTAAGCTTACCTCTAGTATGATTCTGCTCAGAAGTGGACAGCGAAGCCCTTCTTGAATGCAAGAAGATATGAGAGTGGTGCAGAAGATATGAGAGTGGGGTACTCCATGTTTACAAAAGCAGTAACTCTTCTGAGACAAAAGTAGCGTTTCAGGAAATTGGTGAGGCAGAGCAGTGGACCCTCACAGCCAGCACTCATGACCAAGGTAGACTTCCAGCAGCTGCCTAACCCTGGACCAAGTATCCCCCGCTTGAAGCTCGGGGCAACATCCTCTATATCTTCTTCTTTTGCAACCACAGCTCTCTGCTGCTGTGAGTCAGGCAAGCTGGGCAAGGCTCAGATCCACACCTGCAACCTGGGGCCTGAGCAGAGCACAGGCAAACTATCTTCTATGCCCTGACCTGAGTGATCGCCCTGTCTTAGGCAACACAGAGGATAAAGTTGCTTGGTGAGAAATCAACTAGTTAGGACAAAAAGTTGGTGCTTGTGAGATCTGGAAGAAGATATATCATTGGCAGCCCCCATTAGTGAGAGAAACAGATGGGCTGATGTACTGGTTTGGGCTGAGGTAGAGTTCATTTTCTTCTTAGTTGCTTGTACGGCGCTTGGTTTTGGACTTGTGAGACACAAAAAATGTTGATAACAAAGGGTTGCTTTAGCTATCACTGAGCAGTGCTTGCACAACATCAAGACTTTTTTGGCCTCTCACCCCACCCCACCAGCGAGCAGGCCGGGGGTGCACAGAGACTGGGAGGGAACGCAGCCAGGAGAGCTGACTTCAGCTGTCCAAAGGGAACTGCCCAGAGAAATCATGGATGCCCCATCCCTGGCAGTGTTCAAGGCCAGGCCAGATGGGGCATTGAGCAACCTGGTCTAGTGGAAGAGGGGTTGGAACTAGATGATCTTTTAGATCTCTTCCAACTCAATCCATTCTACGATATCCCATACAATATGGCATCATGCTCAGTGACAATATCTGGGGGAAGAAGGAAGGGGGGATGTTGTTGAAGTTCCTGTGTTTGTTTTCTCAAATAATCGTTGTGTGGGATAGAGCCCTTCTTTCCTAGGGATGGCTGAACACCTGTCTGCCCATGGGGAGTAATGAATTAATTCCTTGTTTTGCTTTATTTTGTGCATGTGTCTTTTAGTTTCCTGATCAAATTCTCTATATCTCAACCCACGAATTTTCTCACTTTTATTCTTCTGATTCTCTCCCCCATCCCACTGGGGAGGGGAGCGAGCCAGTGGCTGGTGGGGCTGAGTTCCCAGTTGGGGTTAGCCCATGAGAGCAGAGATGAAAAAGGAGCAAGGACTGTGGGACAAGGAAATCTAGTAAAGTCTGAGAGGCACAAGCTGGGCCTGACATGGGTAGAGAATAAAATGGACAGGAAGGAGGCAGGCAGGACAGGAAGGGGACAGGAGGTATGGGGTCATAGTTACAGGGGATGGGTGGAAAAGCTTAGGACCATTAAAGCACCTCCTGGAGAGCCCTGAGCTGCTCCCATAGTCCTGAATCTGCCTTCCCTCTGCAAACCTGTGGGCAAAGCACTCCCTCCCCATGTTTGGTTGGCTGAGGAAACTGAAGAGCTTCAGTTGCTGTCCCTCTGTTACCTCAAGAGGTCACAGAAATCTGTGCCAAGCCCAATGGCAGCAGCTCAGATGATGACTCACTGGGGTGTCACCATGATGCCACACAACAGAGTTTCCTGTGTTGAGGGTGTAGTTCTGCTTTCCCTTTTGTGGTAGTAAATTACAGGATTGAAACAGCAATGAAAGTACAAAGTTATGCTGGAAAGCAAAAAGTGCTGGAATTGAGGGGTTTTGCCACTTTTATTCCCCTACTTTCCTTTCACAAGCCATCACCACCACCCTATTTTGTGGTTCTAGTATGAAATCACCCTGGTTTTTTCAGTTGGTTCTCTTCCCTGCTGCTCAGGACATGAATCGGTGTGGTGCAATGAAAGAAATGTTGCATAGTTGATGTCTTTTCTTCTTTGGCATGAACAAGGCAATGCATAGTGAGTGATACAGGGGCTGAAAGAAGCAAACTGACCTGCTGGGCAATGCAGGGCACTGCTGCCCTGGAAAACAAGTGCTCGTGGTCTCTGCATGGAGCCCTGTGTGGGGTGGGATGGACTACTCAGACTCAGCTGTCTACAGGCAGTTGCTTCCTCCAGGCATGTTGGACAACAACGGCCTGACCCAGAAGTTCAGACTGGTTTTCTGACTTGAAAGATGCTCATACTGACAAGGCGTCTTTGTACCACACATAAGGCATGATTATGATTCCAACAAATGAAAATGTCTCAGATTGATCTCTCAGAAATACTGCTTTGGACTTCAGTGCACCTCAGCTCCTTTGTTTGGTGAGGATAAAGCATGTTCTCAATTCACTGTGTGTCCTTAAAAGAAGCATTTGTGAAGCACTCAAATACCTAAGTGTCATAAGAAAACAGTAATTCTGACTTTGGAACAAGAGCTGGGTAGTGGGGAGTGACTAGGGTATGGATGAAATGTTGCATTCAAAAGGAAAGTTGCAATGAAATATTCAATACACTGATGGAAAGATGCTGAGGGCAGTATAGAATGAGACAAGACAGTGTCATGATTTTTTTGCAATCACATTTGCAATAGGCTAGTCTGGAGTTTGATGGATAACCTTGATTGTTTGGGTTTTTTTTAAATTTTGAGTACTTAGTTTTGTAACCCTAAGACCATTTTTGTGCAATAGTATTTTCCATGTGGGCAAATGTTTAATACAGAAAATAATAACCTGAGCTATTTAAGAAATTGCCTTCCTCTATAAATTAATTTGATGGAAAATAAATCAGAAAATAAATTTTCACACTTTAGCTACTCTTTCGTAACTGTACCATAGAGCAAGATATCTTCATTGGTACTAAAAATATGTTTTACTGACTTTACTGATTGGATCTACTTGTCTTTAATTTAGCTGTGTAAGGTGGACAGCATTACACACACTGATTGTCAGGGCATCTGGTATATTTGTGTAGGAATTTTTATTTATTAATATCTAAATAAACAAATGAGTTATTAGGAAATATCAATCAAACATTGTCAAAACCATTGAGAAACTAATTTTAATTGATGTTCCACAGAGATTCCTAGAAGGCTAAACACTCTGGGCTAAAAATTCACTTCACAAGATAGTCAGCAAAACCCTTCTGAAATCGTGTTTGTATTTTGTCTCCTAACAGGATGTCTGGAGAAAATTATTCTTTTTAATATATTTTTTAAGAAAGCTGAGAATAAGCAGAGCACATATGGCAAGTTCTGAACAGAGCAGGCTTACAACTTTTCCAGGTTGCATATTTTCAGGTAAATGTGAAGTTAGGATGGAGCAGGGGGAGTTATGGGGGGCCAGGAAAACCAGACAAACCAAGTAACAGCACCACTGCTAAAAAAACTTAATGCCAAAGGGGCCCACAATTAAATATTTATAGCCTTATGGACAACAAATACTCTGCATGACAAGACTACAAAGCAGTCCCATGCACAGGTATTCTTTTTGCTCTCCCTCTATCCTTTTCTTTCACCTTACCCTTTTCCAGAACACTTACTACACTGGCAGCATTATTATTGCCAATCCCACTGCAAACTAGTAAAATGGGGAATGCTTTTTAATGCCTTTTTATGGATTTCTCAGTTGATTCAGTTGGTTCCTATTCAAACACTGTGTTCACTTTAAATGCTGCAAATTTTAGGGCAAGCATGACTTTTGTTCAGGAATCTGTTTTTCAAATGTGTCATATTTAGAGATCTAGAAATAAAAAATATTCAGAAATAATTTTGATTAATTTTTAGATTATTAGAACAGTTTTCATATTGTACTTCAACCACTATTTTAGGAGTTGTTTTTGTCAGGAAAACCTGCACTATGAATAATTCTTTCGGTATTTCTGTGGATGCTGACTTCTAAGGCAACTGAAATGAAAGCAGCTCTTCAGAGGAGATCTGTGCAAGATTTCCCAGTCAATGAAACTTCTATGAAAGATCAAAACAAGATGACACCACAAATGAGGCAGTGATACCCACAGCCAGGCAGATCTAGCTTTGTCCATCACCTAGAGGGATGCTGGAAAGGACAACCTGCAACCTCTTTTTGAGAGTCACTGGTGGCAATGCTGGCAGACCTTCTTCTCAAATTTGTTTCTGTAGCATTGCTACACCGTGCTGGTCTCCACAGGGATATGGGAGAAATTTAACCCCCTGCTGCCAATACACTATTTTTTGTACTAAATGTTTGCAGTTTTTTCTCTGTGAGTTTAATAGTTTGAGGGCCAAAAGGGCTGTGCTGTACTCCGAAGCGTGCTCTGCTCCCGGTTACAGTCAGCAGTTGGATAGAGAGCGACACACTCATTTACTGCTAGGTAACAACTGTGCTTAATCATCTATGAGACTGCAAGAGGTTCTCTTGGTGTCTACCTAATCAGCAGCTCTGTCATTTATTGGGATACTTGTTCAGTTCAAAACCGAATTTATTACTACAAAAGAAATTACCAACTCTTTCAAATATCCTCTGACTGCTTTCCTAGGATACTCACTGATAGGGGTTCTCAGAAAATATAAAATCTGCTAAGTACTTGAGCCTTCATGCAAACAACATCAAGAATCTTTGGAACCCCAGTTCTTTATACAATTCAACACATAATTCATTAGTTCACAATCTTGTATTTGGATTTTTAAAAAACCCAATACCATTAATATTTTGGAATTGCAATGCTGTTAGCAAAAAATCCCTACACAACTTGGTATTTTTGTCTTGCTGATTTTAAAGAACCACCCACCCAACTTGAAAGCATACTATTTGGTTTCCTAAATGTCAGTCAGGAGAACCAGGGCATCAGCCTTTGCTGCCTATGTTCACGTGACAGTTGTATGTCTGTGTATCAGAAGAACATGCTGTGGTTCTACCAGGCCTATGTCAGATATCACTTAGTAAATTGAAAAATAACCCCAAACAACAATAAAACACCATAACCCAAACCAACCAAACAAAATCCCCCCATGAACAAACAAACCAACCAAACCAAAAAAAACCCAAACCAAAACAAAACCATGAAAGAACTCAAGCCCTAGTTAGAGTGCAGCAAAACAAGTGTTCCGGTTAGTTTCATGGCAGGGGAAAACCAAGCTCTATTAACTCTGACATTTCTAAACCCCAAGACTGTGGTTTTAGTCTAGGATGTCGTCACCTGGGAACAAGAATCTGCATTCACATCACACACATGCTGCAATCCAGGGACCAGGACAGCCTCACCCTGCTCCACTGGGAGACCACTGGGCAGGCTGCAGGGACTGGCACCACAGCACCATCCACAGCCCACAGATCAGCCCCACACCCACACGTGCATCTAAGGCATCAGTAAGGGATAGGGTCCTCTCTTGAACAGCTTTTTATGTCTGTTCTTCTGAAGCTGTGTGTGACAAATGGTTGGGGGTTAAGAATTTTCTACATCAGTAACCCTCCCCACCCCTTGCTCCAGCCCACCCCAGCAAACAGAACAAATGCCCCATACCTGGAGACGTTTTGATGCCTGAATTATTAATAAAATAAGCATGATAATGAATAATCTATGTTAAGCATTTTCTTACCCTTTATTTTTTCATTATGATCAGAAGAGGAATATGATTAACAGCAGTTTAAACTTTAGCAGTACAATTTCAGTATTAAATATAAAACTACACTGCAAGTTGATGTGTTTTAAAAATGGTTATGTATACTCTAGCCTTAAATTTATGTATCAAATACAAGTAACTCAATTGTTTCTTGCCTTGACAATTAACATATCTAACAAGTTTCAACAAGCCAGACATCCATCTTTTCCATTAAAAAAAATAAGCAAGCACACCAACTCTTATTCATAGCAAAGGGGGGTAAAGACTCAACACTTTCCTGAGTGTTGTGCAAATAATAACAGGTTCAAGAAAGTCAGTTAAATAAATGTAATGATAAACCTAAAGCTAAGCTGGAGGACCTTTTGATTAACTTCATATTTCATATATTATTTGCATCAGTTGAGAGCAACATGAGTTACAGAACTTCCATGAAAACAAGCCACTTACAAGCAGGTGTTTAAGCTTGATCAGTTTATTAAAAGGATTATATGACACGGTTGCCTGCAATAGCAGGGGACTGGATCTGATGACCCAGGAAGTTCTTTCCAGTCCCATGTTTCTAAGCCATGCACCAAGTGTATCCAGCCCACACTTTCACATTTGGAAAAAGCCAAAGCCACACACACACACTCACAGGAAAAAAAAATTTAAAAATTAAAAAAAAAAAAGCCTTGATGACACCATTTCATTTTTCTAGTTATTCACTATGCAGAAGGGAACAGAGCTTAAGTCCTGTACAGAGGATACATTTACTCGAGGATGATGTGGTACTGAAGTCAGTTAATAATTAGATACCTCCAGGCAGATTCAGTTACAGGGCATACCAACACTGCACACTGCCAGACAATTTCTAATCAAGCCAAGAACCTCTTGCAGGATGAGGTCTCTGCTAGCAAGCACAGAGCACACTGAGTAAGCTAAAAGCAGCTTTTCTTAGGTGAACTACCCTACCAACCATAAGTGAATGACAGATGGTAAGAAGCATTTACCTACTAGACAAGATCTCTGCACACCCAGGCAGAAGTAATTAGTTCAGAGCTGCAACCATTGCTCCTACCTTGCCTGTCTCTTGAGTACGTTCTCTTTAAAAGCTGGTCTACAGAATCAGTGCAGCCATTCTCAAGCACTACTGAAGTAGCAGTTTGCAGCTGCTGCGCAAGATTCTACTTTCAAATGGTAGTCAGTCCCATAACTCAGGCCAGTTTGCCAGGACAGCATTCACAGCCACAGCAATAAGCCTTTGCAACGAATAGGTATTTAAGCAATTGCCTACATTCAGCCTATCTAACTTTTAGGCACTTGGTTAAGGTGTCTGGGTCCCTTGTCACCCAGAACTCCCCCCACCCCCCAGGGAAAAAAAAAAATAAAAATCACTGAAGGCAGGTAGTCTCAATCGCCTTCTGGAGGTGTCTCTTGAACCCCCACTGAGCAAACCAAGTTCTTAACACACGCACCTCAGTTAGACAGGATGAATGGAGACTTGCATCTCTTCCTAGAGACAATATCAATACTCTCCAAAACCAAATGCAATCAAGCAATTACGGTTTGCAACCCATTACATTTGGAAACAAAAACTTACAGTCAGTAATTATGCTGTAGTCCCTCCCTCCCAAGCATAAAAGCCTTCCACATGGAGGCTCGGCTTAAAAAAAAAAAATGAGAAAAAAGAAAGATAAGAAGCATTCTTCTTTCAGACAAAGAAGAGTGCACACGGCTGCTTTGCCACTCATTCATGGGGAAGCTGAAGGATCAGAGAACACTTATTCAGAGAACTGGAATGACTAAGCACTGCTAGTGCATGCAAAGCAGAAGTAACAAGATTGTTTTTAAATTAACCCTAGTCTTCTTCTCCACCCCACAAAATTCATGCAAGTGTTTGAGAAGGTAAGTCAAGACATAATAGCCCCAGTTTCCAAAAAGGCTTATTTTGGTTTTTTTAATACATATTGTAAAATGTCCTTTTGTTTTCTTTCTGTGGGTAGATAATTGCATTTTTGGCATGTTTAAGAATCACAGATATCTATGAAGTCCATGCTGTTTAAATTCTCCAACTAGTTTTTATAACCTGTCAAAAAAACATAAGCAACCTATACATGTTTCCCCAGTATTGACATGCATGCTCAGAGCTCTCCACTGTAGTGAAATGAGGTGTTACTTCTGTGCTGATAGTTGACGAGTCAGCATTACACGACTTTGAGACCAACTAAATTAACATTGTCGTAATATGAAAGGCAAGCACAAGTTCATTTATTTATAGCAAAGGTCTTGGGTTACAGGAGGTCAGTTCTTGCCATCTTGAAAAGATAGGGGATAACTTATTGCATACATGTGCATTATAATTTAGCAGCAAGTCATTCATAGAAACACTTCCCTCCTACTGCTTTTTTGGTTTATTATCTCAATTATATATATATATTTTAACTTTACAAAGCATTTAACACCACCTTTAAGTTAATGGTCTTTTATTGGAAAAAAAAGACTAGCATTTACAACTTGGAATGGACATAAATTGTAATATCTTGAACAGCAATGTTGATAGTTGTGCTGAAGTCCACAGGCTACTCCGCCAGCTCCAAGTCATGGTACAGAAGGTTTTAAAAATATGAGAGTCCAAAGATGCTCCCTTGGTGAAGGTTTCTTTTAAAAATTTTGTGAACGGTAACAGCCTGACACCCGTTTCACTATAGTGCAATGCAGACAATGTTAAACCAGTATTTTAACACAGACATGCCATCCATAGTTAAGATCATCGTATTTTTGGAGCACACTGCTACGTACAGGAGAACCACTCAACCTTTAGGGCATTTTCTTTAAGTTTTGCATCCTTCAACCATTTTGCTGCATACCATCCTGAGGTATAAACCAATTTTAAAGTAAACCAGCTATGACAATTTATACTACAAATTGAACTAGAATCCACTGTTGAACAAAAGAGTGGATCCTTTAGGTTTTTTTCCTTTTAATACACATGTCTGACTGTGCTCAATTGTCAAGCTGCATGCATGAAAAACTGGCCAGCCCAAACAGTGTAATAGTCATTAGCAAATGGAACTTTCGAGTTCACTAAGTGCTTCCTTTTTTTTATTTTCAAGGTAGTACAATTATTTATATTGTAAAACTGATGTTTAACTTTTATCTTTTGGGGACAGGACCACCAACCATTACATGCAGTTTGTGGACAGAAGGTAATTTGACATTCAGTTTTGCTATACAGAAACAGAATGAATAAATGAACATTTTTTTGCAAGAGGTAAGTAAAAGATTCAATTTGATTCTTCTAGAGGAAAAAAGGTGTAAAGGAGGTCTCTTCACTTTGCAGTCATCATCTGTACGAATTCTGAAAAGATAAAAAGTCACTGTGATTTACTGTCTCCAGAGTACTTCAAGTCAAAAATGTCTTAAACACAGCTGCCATAAAAAAAAGCACCTTTCACTGCATCTAAGGTTTTGTCCACAGAAGTAGACAAGCAAATAAACTAGTGTCTCAAGTATTAAAAATTAATGCCCTATGCAACAGGCTTTTCTCAGTCTGAATAATGGTGTTAAGTAAAGACAAGCATCTTTTTACCTTCATAGTTGACTTGCCCATCCCCATCAATGTCTGCTTCTCTGATCATTTCATCTACTTCTTCATCTGTTAGCTTTTCTCCTAAGTTTGTCATAACATGGCGTAGTTCTGCTGCACTGATATAGCCGTTGCCATCCTACGAGAAAAGAGTTGCACAAGACCATGAACAACAATCCTGACACAGACTAACTTGGAACCCACACCTAGGTTTCCAGTCACTGCTTCTGAAGCAGCCTTATGGCACTTGGGACAGATGTACAGACCTAGCACACTACATACTGCAGTACGTATTAGTTCCACTGCCTCCTCAGGCATGCATGACACCATATCCTTCAACACAATTATTGTGCTGTAATAACTGCATGCTTGACTTGTATTTGTGATATGGTATTTTTAATGCTTTTAAAGAGCTTTTCAAAAATAAACAAAAAAAAAAAAAGAAACAAAACCCAAAAAGTTTTTGTTTAGTCTTTGCTGCCTAAGCAAGACCAAAAAGAGACCCATTTCCCCACCAGCAAGAATGAAGTCAACTTTCTCTTCTGTGTTAACACTACCTCTATAACCAGACTGCAGCTGGCTACGTTAGGCTTCTTGGATAAGATGATATAGAACAAATCAAATAAAGTATTTAAATTTTACTCAAAAGGAGTTTTGAGAAGTTTTATGGCAAAATTAAAAAGAGAAGAGAAATTGACACTTCTAAGCCAGTGTCCCCATTCATAATATCCAAACCTAAAGCTCACCCTGAGCCACTTCCGTAATTCCATACACTGGATGAATACCCTATCTTAGAGCAGGATATAGCTATCACCAGCAGATAACCTACCTCAGTGGCTTTAGACGCTAATCTAGTCTGCAAAAATATCCCCAAATTTTCAGCAAAGTACTGGAGACTGACACTTTTTTCTATAAAAAGTAGTAGTAAGGTCTTCTTCAATACATGTGTGTGTATCAGCTTTACAGCTACACCAGCCATTACTCAACACAATTCTTGTATAACATCTGTCATATCCAAACAACCCAAAGAGGGGAACCCCTGTTCTAGAAAACTGACACATGTCCAGGTATTCTTAAGCAAGGTCAAGGGAGCCGAGCTCTAAGTTTTTATGAAAGCAATCTCGAAGTTCATATGTTGAAAACAGAACATACAATACTTTGTGTCCCTCTAAATACTGATGACATCATCTTGACTTCCAAAGCTTCCATAAGGTAGTGTAAAACCTCATGCATCCATGCAAATGTTTCCCCATTACCCCCAAAGTCAAAAGGCACAGAAAAATCCCCCTCCTCTACCCACACATCTCAAAAAAAACCCACACTCCCCCAAGCATTAAGTTCTGCTAATCTCTGTTTCTAAGGAAAGGCCAGAAATGTTTTTTTTAGGATGAGCCTAAAGCTTAGACCTTGCTGTATAAAGCAAGTAGAAGCAGGCTGCAACAGTTCTGGTTCTATACTCAGAACAATCTCTGCTCTGTTTCCAATTCCTCTGCTTCTACTAGAGGACTCCTTGAGAAGAGGAGAGAAAGCACTGAAGAAAATATAGACATCATTATTGCTTTTGAAGAGTAGCTGTCCTTTTATTAATACCTTGTCAAAGACTCGGAATGCCTCACGGATTTCTTCCTCGCTGTCTGTGTCCTTCATTTTTCTGGCCATCATGGTTAAAAATTCAGGGAAGTCGATAGTGCCATTGCCTTAATAAAAAGAAACTTTCAAAAATTAAACTTCCACACTTCTCTTCATTAACCACAAAAAAAAAAAAAA
>VZTI01004088.1:1373771-1451297 GCA_013397865.1 Struthidea cinerea | reverse complement strand
CACAAAAAAAAAAAAAAAAAATTAAAAACTGGCATTTAACTTAGCTAGGGACAAGACTGACAGATCCTGTTAACTGTTCTTATAGATGAACTGGCTCTTCTCTCCAAATTGCTACCACTGCCTTTTTTGCTATTACACCATGCAGTAGCCACAGCAGCCACTCTGTTTCAGCACAGAATCAGCCTTCTCTCCAGGTCAAGTCACACCATTTGCCACCGAAGCTACAAGTAAAATGTCAGTCTGATGCTTCAAGATTAACCAATAACGAGACTTATCTTTACTTCATATCGCTCCCACAAAATTAACCTTTTAATTTCTTTATAATCTCCCAATTGCTGTGGGATACTCCAGGAAGAAAATGTATTAAGCTGGCATTACAAACCCAGGCTATCGAGTATTTGGGGAAAATCACACTTCACTAAACTGTTCACAAATACTTTTTTCTTTCTAAAAATCAACTACCTTATCAACCAAAGTTGCACACCACAAAAGCAACATACCATTTTAAGGGGCAACAAGGATCTGAAAATTCCAGTGACACAAGAAAAGCTGCCATTATTTGTTATTACTGATAAGCTTAGCTGTAGGTGTTCTTATGGGTATTTTACTGCAAAACTGAAAATCCCTGCTGACATCCAGGCCTCACCCCTAAGATTAAGCTTTAATTCAAATCACAGATTTAAATTTCAGGCTGCTCAACGCTAAGAAGAAGTGGTATGGTGAAGAAACTAGATTTTTATAGTGAGGATTCAGCCCTATATGCCAAAAAGGCACATTAAGTAGTTCACGAAACCACATCAAACAGTTCACTGTACAACTAAGATCTACCCATTGATTTAAAGAAGCATACAAATTCATTGTGCAAGTACAGCAAAGAAGCTAAACAAATGCAGTTTAAGAAAATCCTTGCATCCTAGGAATGCCAGCCTGAGACACACAAAGCTTTATTTATTATCATGGCCAGCCTTCTGTACCAGTTAAATATGAACACAGGTCTCACATTCAATTTTGAAAAAATCCTCATTGAACATGCAGAAGGATAGTAAAGCATTCTGCTGTAACCCAAATATAAACAGTTGGGCAGGCATACTTATCTGAAATCCTCAGTCTCCTGTTTTAAATCCACCAGAGCAGCATTTTGTCTGCAGCCTAAAGCCACTATACACAAACCCTACAGACCACTGCAGACGCTGAAGCTTTTCAGTTTCTGCAAAGACTTAGCAATTAAGGTCAATTTACACTTTTAACGAAGTAGTTTAATTAATATGGCCTGATAAACCGATAATTTATACTCTTGCCAATACACTTGCACTTTTCTTTCACAAAAAGGTTAGAGAAAAAACACTATCACAACCAACATACAAGACCAAAGGCTTGACATCACTGAGCAGGGGAAGTATTTTTCCTTTTCAAAACTATTAGCCTATGTGGAATTCAGAAACACAAAATGTAGTTACCCTTTCTGGTGTCCACTTAAAATAATTCTGTTACCCTTGATATGGGAACAGTTTTCTGCCTTTGCCTCCAATAGCCCCTCTCCATCCATTAGGGATTTAATACATTAGATAGACTATAGAGTGTCTTCCTGTTGAGCTAAACTTCCAAGAATTGAAAACACTATTCCACTCCTAACATATTTTTTGCCTTAGCCAAAACCACAGACATTGGTTAAGCTATCAAAACCATCATGGGCTGACAAAACACATACAGAAAAGCTGGATGGAAAGACAGGTTAATGGCAGGTCAGGGCAAGTCAGATAGCAATAGGAAGCCTGTGACCCATAAAATATTAAAGACAAATAACATAACTTTGTCTCTGCCCATCGCCTGTTTTTAGTCTCATGAATACCATTAGCATCTTTGACATCCTTCCGAGTTTAGATTCTATCCAGCATTTTGAAACTGCTTTAAGAGATCTATGTCACAGTCTTCCTTCCCTATGCAGTTTAAGCCCAGGTGTGGAGGTCATACATATTAAAGATGATCACAGCACCTTCCCAACACTTACCATCAGCATCTACCTCGTTGATCATATCCTGCAATTCTGCTTCTGTTGGATTTTGACCCAGTGACCTCATGACAGTTCCCAGTTCTTTTGTTGTGATAGTACCATCACCATCTTTGTCAAATAGGGAAAAGGCTTCCTTGAATTCTAGAGGCAGAAACAGGCCCAGTGTTTAGAGACGTTACCGGCATGAGAAAACTGCAGACTAAAAATGCACTCCACTGACAAAGCCTGGTACAATTCTGAGAAATATTTTCTCTTTTTATCTAACAGTCCCTGTATTGAGAGAATTAACACTCTCAAGCACAAATAAAAAATTACTTACAGTACCAACACATAATTTGCACAGTAAATTCAAACTTATTTCATGTGGCTATTATCTGCATTACAACTCTGTGATTCATTTCCATGCATCTGCATCTTGCCTGAGGCACAGTTGCTCCACAAACAGCAGCTGTTTGAAGTAAGTGAAAGGAGCCACTGGGTTCCCTTTACAATTAACAGACTTACAGGAACAAAAGTGTTGTCATTTACCACTTAATTTTAAGTCAGCAGACAATAAGAATTACTGTCAGCCACAAGAGGGGGACTGGTCTCCAGAAGGTCAAATAATGCTCCTTCTCCTAACTAGCCTGAAGTAGAGGCAGTCTATTAAAAGTTTTATTTGAAAGACACTGGCTTGTAAAAATGCTCAATAAACCCATCTGAGGTTTATTTGTTGCTATTTCACTTCTAGTTTATCTTCACTCTTCAACAGAGTACCTAGGTCTGCTTTGACTCTAAGTAGTTCATTTGAGTCTAGCGATTATTTCTGTTTGCAAGAAATCTAGGAGAACTTGGCTCAAGTCTGAACATCTAAAAAAAATATCATTATCTGTAGTCCAAGGAATAAGCAGTCTAAATTAAGAGGCAATGAACCAGTAATCTTCCAGAATATTTTTGTCTAGGGTTTTTTTAATTTGGGATTTTTTTAAGTGAACGCTTTTCAAAACTGGTAGTACAGATTTAAAATTGTCAAAGATGGTTTTTTCCACTGTGCTTGAGATAATATATTTTCTTTTAGCCACAAGAGTTAGCAAAAAAAAAAAAAATTATCATCAAAACACTTACCAGCAATCTGTTCTTCAGTCAGCTGATCAGCCTACACGAAGAACAGAACATTTTAGAATACTGTTTACCTCTAGCTATGTCAATCCATGAGACACTTCCTTTAAATTTCAGAAGTGATTTACCATTACTTTCATGAAGTCACTTTCAAAACCAGGAATTCTGTCTCTACAAGGAGACTCCACTCACCTACACCATGCAGCTGTTTCCAAAAGCATATAGGCTAACTTGGTTTGAAAACGCACATGAAGAAGCAAACACCATCCTGCAACTTGGTGAATCCGATTTGGTCCAGTGAAGGACACAGGGCATGCTCCTTGCAATTGGTCAGAGAGGCATGAAACCCCTAATGCCATGTGTTTGGGGTTTCACAGCACATGCCATTCCCAGCAGTGCAGTGCCCCAGTACAGTGTGGGCGTATCGCACACGCGTGGGCGGCACAGCCCACGGCTCCAGCCCTGCCTGCCCCCCCCCCACCTCACAGTAGCAACCTCCAGCCCTCTGCGAGCACCACAGAAGGGGCTCTGCTGCGGTATTACATCTCGGTATTAGAGAGATTTCTGCCACCTCTGACAAAGAAAATTACAGTTTTTACACATCATATTATTTTTCCATTCAGCCAAGCAGTTTAAGGTGCCTCATCTGACATTCAGGTTGTTTCATATATAATTAAGTGGCAAGATTTAAAATGCCTGCTTATGACCTTCTGTACATCAAGAGGCCACTGCTGCATACAAAGGTACACAGCTCAGCAGGCAATCACACGGGCTTTCTAGAGCTTAACTGTGATAGGCACATCCTTCCAGAAGCCTCTCCCTATATGTATGGATAGAGCATCACAAAAAGCTCCACTGTTCGGACTCAAAGGAGCTAACTAATTCTTTATGGGAAAATATGCCTTTTCCTAGTAAAGAAAAAAAAAAAAAAGGATTTTACATGCCCAATCACAGATACTGAAGAATACAAGGTACTAACTTGTTTTAAACACATTTTACTGGACCGTTTTTACAAGTAGAACAGAGAATTTTGTAGGTCAGAGAAAGCAGGCAAACACTTTGTTCTAAAATAATATTATTTAAGTATAAAAACCATCTAATTGCAGCAAAGAGCAACAAATACAATGGAGAATTAATCAGATATAAAATGTTAAGCTCTTGCATATGGGAATAGGGTAGGGTTGAAAATCTGCTCTATATGTTAAGGGGGATACACATATCATCTGTAATTAGGCAGGGGGCTTGTTTTAATGTCTGTATGTAAGGATTAAACAATTCCCCACATGCAGTGTGTTGGAGGAGGGAGAAAAGGGTAGAAATGCTAACAGCTAAAGACAGCCTTCTTTAAAAACAGCAAAAAGCTTGTGTCCAACTCGACTTCCTCCACTCTGTTATTTTCTAGAAAATGCGAGGTTTCACCTAAAGATTATCTAAGGAATTTACGTAACAGACTCACTGCCCTGCAGAACAGGAAACAGAGCCACACCTTGGCAAAAAACCTCCAGCCCACAGCACCAGTTCATTGCCCCATTAATTGGAGCTCATTGAATGTTTCTAAAACTCATACTTCAAATGAAAAAAAAAAAAAAAACCACCAAAAAACCCCAAAAAAACACCCAAAAAAAAAAAAAAAAAAACACCACCCAAAAAAACCACCCCACACAACAAAATCCCAAACCCTTCGGATACCCGGCGATGCCCGAGGGCACAACCCGACCCTACACTGCCGAGGGGTTCACCTTCCCGAGCAACAGGCATAGCCACTACCCCCTTACCACAGCTACAGGACAAAGGTACCCAGCCAGGAGCCATCACCCCACCCAGCCAAGTCATCAAATCCTGTCCTGGTGATGTCAGCCTTCTCCTACGGGAAGGGGAGATGGAGAGACAGAGTCGAGGAACACCCAGATTGCCAAAAAGCGATTAGAGGTCAGTCTGCAACTGTTTCGCCACTCTTGTAGGAAGCGAAAAATGGCCGGGAAAATCCCAGCCCTTCCTCTTGCTATCTTTTGTGAGCAGCGCTGGCTGGCCCCGCAGCAGCCGGCAGATGAGGCGATGCCCGCAGCAGCCGGCAGATTCCGGCGGGCATCGCCCGGCCGGCGGGGCGGGAGACTCGCAGCCCGCCGGCGCAACAGGCGCCCTTCCCGGCCAGCAGCCACCCACTGCTGCAGTGCGTCCCCGCTTCCCCTCCCTCCCTCTCCAGCCGGCGGCCACACCACGTCCTCATCATTCAACTGCGAGGGCGCCCGGGCTCCGCGGCCAGCCTTCTCTCCCCATCGTCTTTCCTCCAGCGGGCGGCTGAGGCAGGAGCTCTTCCCCCACAGCTCCCGGGGAGAGGGAAGGCTGCGCCCCGCCCGCCCCGAGCCCCCCATGCAGGAGCTGGGCCGCTTCCAACCAAGCAACACGCACTGCACCCCGGTCCCCGCGGCCGGGGGGTGCGCGGGGGCCGGGAGGAAGAGGAGGAGACATGATGTAATGCAGACAGCGATGGGCTTCGCCACCGCTGTTGCGTTTTTTTGGGGGGGGNGGGGAATCAGGGGGAACGGGGGGGGCGCAGTAGCTGCAGCGCGGTGCCCTCCCCCGGCCGCCCCCCCGCTCCCTGCGCAGTGCAGCTGGTGCCGGAGCCGAGCGGGATCCTCGCCCGCAAACCCGCGCCCCGCCCCGCAGAGCACCCTGCCCGGCGCTGGGGCCGTGGCCCCGGGGAGACGCGCCCGGCCCTTTCCGCAGGGGAGGGAAGGCGAGGCGGGGCGCGAGGGCGCGGGGCAGGGGCGCCCACACAGCAGGCCTAGGGAAAGGGGAAGGAAGCGGCGGAAGATGAAGGGCCGCAGCGCCGCGGCGATCCCGCGCAAGGCGGCGGGGGGTGGGGAGAGGGAGAGTCCGCAGACACCAACCCGCTCACCCCGCGGGGACCCGGGCGGGCAGGGCCCCAGTGGGGCTCCCCCCCACCCCCGCTCCTCCCCGGGGACAGCCCGGCTCCACCAACCCGACCGTCCGCAGCGAGCGCACTGCGCATCAGCCCCCCGCGCCAGTCCAGGCACCCCGTGCCGCACCCGGCCGGTCGAAAGAACGAGTGAGCGAGCCCCCTACCATGGCGCGGCGGCGGCGGGCCCAGCGGCGGCTGCACGAACTGCGCGACCACGAGTGGCGGCGGCGGCGGCTGCTGCCTCCTCCCGGCGCGGCTCACAGAGTGCTGGGGCTGTGAGCCTGCGCCGCCCGCTATATACGTGAGGCTGTATCCCTCCGCCGAAGAGGGGGCCCTTTTCCCTCCTCCCCGCCGTGGTATGTGCGAGGTGACTGCGGCGGGCGGCCCTGCCCCCTCAGCGGCCCTGCCCCCTCGGCGGCCCGGCCCCTCCCCCGGCGGGGCCGCTCCCGCAGCCCCTCGGCCGAGCGCCCCCAGAGGAGCGAGGGCAGCCCGGTCCCGGCAGTGGTTCTTCTCCGCCGAGCGCTGGTGCCGGCGCAGCCCGCGGGGAGCTTCCTCACGGCCGGGTCCCGGCCGGGTCCCCGCCGTTCTCCAGGCTGGAACCCCCGGAGCGAGGGCATCTCGGCCAAGTTGGTGCTTTTTTAATTTTCTAGACAGCATCCTCGCCAGCGGGGCGGGCCTGCGCTCCCCCGGGGAGCCCGGAGCGGCACCTGGGAGAGGATGATGGCGCGGGGACGGGGGGGAAACGTTAATAAAGCACTTTTTTCGGTGACAAGGCGTGTGCGACAGCGACTGTAAAATTAAAACGTTGAAGCGAGCACAGCTGCCTTTTTATTAATCACAGGGCTTTTGTCAAGCACCAAAATCCAGACGACGGCGAAATTCAATCCAGAATAGGATGGTCTACAACTGAGGTGTCACTTCAGGCTCTTCAGAAGCCTGCAACTGAGAGGCAGCAAAAGCATGTCCTGACGTCAAAGGGTTTTCTTCATTTCTTCCCTGTCAGCTCTGAGGATTTTGTCCACACTGGTAATAACCCCAAAATAATATTGTAGTATCCACACTGTACCTCCATTAACAGGTATGGAAGCACAAAAAAATATGGACTCACATTGGAATCTAGGATTTTTGTTCCATTCATGACAGGTTCCCTTAGATTTTGAGATTATTTTGTAGTTCAAGATATTTTTAATTGAAGGTTTTAGTTTGGGCCTCTCTCTGGATTGGGAGGCTTGCAGTATTTCCAGTGTGGTCATAATTCTGATAAATCTGCTTGCAGTATAGCACGAAATCTTTTGAAATTCATTTGTCTATTCTGTTTTTGAAAAATCATGCATACTTACAGTGGTTGCAATAAAGACAAAATGAGTTTGGTTCTGTTTGTGTAACAGTTTCAATAGCTCTGCCACTGAAGTTACAATTTATTTGCTTGCCTTTCTGGAACATAGTGATAGGTTGGCAAGCACAGCAGTTACCTGTTTGCAATGTAGAGGGATTTCTCAGCAAACAAAATAGCATATTTAACGTGTCATAGTTTGGTTCCCAAACCATTCTAACATTTGTTTAGCAACTACTGTATGAAATGGTGTCAGAAAACCAATTTGCAGCTGGCTAGTGTGCAAATGATAGGTTTATAGACAGCTTCCATTTTAGATGTGGAATGACCAGCCTCCTATTTTTAATACACTTTTTTTTTTAACTACCAAATAGTGATGCTGTATTTTTTTTTTCTGTAGAAGAACATGCAAATAATTGATCTTTCATTTTCAAACAAGACCAGCAATTTTAAGCTCTTACTCTCCTAGCTTAATTTCTTTCTGGAAAGCATAGTGCAATGTTTGATTGGTGTGAGCTACACGAGTATTTGCTTGGATAAGTGAATCTTGGAACTCTCTGAGACTCACAGGGATATGGAAAGAACAATGTTCATGTACAAATTGTTCAACTTATTGTGCTGGTCTTACACAGGTGAAGATCTAATTGTTAAAACACTGAATTCTACATAATTATGGGGCTAATAAATTTGTACAATTATCTTGCAAAGAAAAGGTATTATTGGAAGAATAATCTTACCAACATTTAAATGTGACAGTTTAGAATGTGGGTGCTTTATTTCAGTCTCCCTAAAGTTAATTTTAAGTGCACGTAATACGTTCTTCCATTGATCCAAACCTTCACTTGTTAAAAAGTGAAGGGATTAGATTTATCTGTTGAGGAGAGACTATAAGACAAGTAATTAAAATTTATGTAGATTCTCTTACAAACTATCAGTACTACAGCGTTTGGACATACGTGATGAAACTTGGAAATGTGAAGTAGAAAGCCACTCAGTCACATTCAATGAATGTTGCCTAAGATTAACAGGGCCTTTGAGTAGAAGGATTGCTGTGCATTTATTCCTATTTCTTTTTTTTTTCTTTAACCTTTTGTTTTCCTAACTTGATGGTTCATGTTAGTAATTCATTTATGTTTAAAATGAAACTTGGAAATAAGGTAACTTTTAAAGTAGTTGGAAATATAGTTGTCTTGCTTTATTTTATAAAAATTTCAGGATGATCAAGTAAGGTTTCACAGTTGGGTTCTGCAGTAGTTTCTGTTTAAATTGCATCATTCTGTATTTGAAAATATTTCACAGCTCACGTTCCAAAATACCATTCTGACTACGGGGAATTTTTTTCCCTAATTTGACATATGGCAATGATAAATGTACACAAAACAGAATACTAATCTTTTGATGCTTATTCAATGCAAATAAAAAATTCTCTAAACTGGCATCTCCCTGCTCCTTGTAAATTTGCTTTCACTCAATTGTACAGCTAGATCTTGATCAGTATTCTTTGTTCTCTTAAAATTTACATTCAGTTGTAGCCAGGCAAGAAATGCCCCTGTCATTCCAATGACATACAATGTCAAATGATTTGCCAGGATCTTCTACAGTGTCATTCAAAATCTCCTGAATCTCTGTGGAAGCTGGACTGGGCCATGGAATTACTCAGTGTTTGTGCCTGACGCCATAGAACTTGGCCATCCCATTGCTATAGAGCTTTTCTATGAACAGAGGGCTATGCAACAGCTATTAAGATGAATTTTGACTCGATACATTTACTGTTCTACATTACTTTACTCTCTAAGCATGCTCTTGTTTACTTATGTTTTAACTGTAATACTAAGAAAATATTATTTTATACATTTATTTATAAAATAAATAAAATGGTTGCAGTGGAAGACTTGCAACCATTCTACCTAGTATACCTAGTATAACATTCCTAAATTTCACCATGATGTGATAGTCAGATTACAGTCTTACAGTCTTACAGTTGGTCTTTGTTTCGCCAGAGACTTAATATGTCCATTCCTTGGGAGCAGCCTAAGATATAAGGAGGAACTCTGCTGAGAACCTGACAAAATAATAAACCTCACTACTTACATACAAGGTGTGCTTTTCAGCTTTGGCTTTGTTAACATAAGCACTGAAGAACATGGCCTCACGTGCATCACCTCTTTTCTTATATTATATATACATAAGTTAAAAAGCCCCTGAAAAATAAATTAAAACATTTCACAGACATCTGTCCTGAGAGAATGGATATGAGAGCAGATGGACAGAAGTTGCCACATCATTTAAGGCACAGCTGGGAGGCTGATATTATGGCAATAAGCATAGATAACCAGTTTATAATAAGTTAGAAGTAAAGGAAGCCAAAATCAAGTATATATGTGCATGAAACATCTGTGCAACTGGAAAAAATTAATTTTTAGTTTTCATGGGTATAATATTGCCAGTGAGCTACCCAAACGAAATTTGTTGTCCTGCTTTTCAAGTCAGCTGGAATTCTGTTGGTACGTCAATTTTTTACATTGTCTACAAAATTCCCTTTATATAAAAAACATTTTTTGGGGAGACCATTTTCCACAAAAATGAATGATTCTAAATGCCATTGGCAGCTGTGAAAACCTAAGCAAGTATCCTTATAAACTATAAGCATCACTAAGATTGCAAATAAGTGGGTGGAACGCCATTGAAATAAAAAGCTAGAACAGCTTTTTGATTTTGATTTTGACCACATTTATACAACAGGTGAAAATAAAAGTTGCTTTCATCTGAACATTTAAAGTTCCACACCCTGGAGCACTTTTTAATGGGTACATACATGTTCCTGTAGGTAACTGTTTTTTCTGAAAGAAATTTTTAAAAATCCCCAAACTCCCCAATCTTTTATATGCTTGTGATTTTTTTTTACATTTGCCTCATTCCTACTGGTGTTCATCAATAATCACATACAATTATGGATTTTCACTGAGCATTTAGTGTTCAAAGGCCACCTATGTAATTGAATAAACAGTGATTGTTACCTACGTTGAGTGTCTGTTGTCTTGTAAAGTTTTAGATGTTGATATGAAACTAATTTAACCATTAGTTAGAACTAAATTATTTACACATTGCAATTAAATTAGTGAATTTTTTTTCATGTACCTATGTAAAATGGCATCCTTGAGACCCAATAATTTGAAAAGTTTCATGTTTTAAACTTAGTGCAGTTTGAGTTGGGAACCTTAAAGATCCTGTCTTAGAAAGACTTGGAAATATGGGAATTACAGACCTGCTTCCACACATGGTCTCACTCATATATCTTGCAGGTTAAACATCATAAAACAATTCTTTTAAACCAAAGTGCTTTTTCCTACTTTTTAACACTTGTAATGTAAAATAAATGAAAAAAGAAAAAAACCTTTCCACATAGTCTTAAAACCCCCAGCCTTTCTTCAGTGTCCTATAAAGAGTTCTCTAGAGACATTGGAATATGTGAAAACAGGATTTTCCTTTTCAGTTTTTGCAATTGCCAGTTTCATAGAAAGGTAAACATTGGATGATTCATGATATAAACAAGTTACTCGCTCCATTTTTCTGTGTTTTGTTACCCTGAGTGTTTTTACAGATAAAAGGCAAATTGTATCTGCTACTTTTCAAGAATTAAATGTAGAAGAGGAAAAGATATTTATGTATTATGTGTTTGCTAAGTATTTCATATTTTTCCATAGCATTGTCAAGCATACCTAGGTCTTGCTTCTTCGCTGATAGACACATGTATAAGAACTACATCTCCTGACGAAGAGTCCAGGTAATGCATCTGTCAAAGGAAAGTATGTATTTTTACCATAAATATATTTTAAAATACTCTGTATAGAATGATACTTACAGGAATGGTTATTCTAATGATAGAGGAAAAACTCTGTTTCTAATTTAAGTAGATGGATTCCTCAAATTTTTAAGCCATATAATGTAACAAACCATTTTTTGTCAGATGCACCTTATTAGGAATGTCTTGAGTTTGCATTTTATTTCTTAAGAATATACTGGAAAAATGAGAGGGCCAAAAACTGCTTTACTTTTTATGTTCAAATTTCTGCATTAGAATTGATCAAAGCTGAACAGCTGTTGCCATTAGCTACAGCTTTTGAACTAATATATAGCTTACAATGGTACAATAAACAATGATAAACAAATATCCTTCAGAATTTAAGTGCTGAAGAAAGGCTGGAAATCAGTTTGTTCATTCCCAGAAATGTTGTTCCTCATGTCAGTTTGTCCTGCTTAACATAGGAAAAAAATCTTCACAGATATTTAGGATTGCTTTTTTACATAATGGAAATTATTAAATGAGCTGTTTGTATTGTCTTTTATACCTCCCCTTTGACCACGAATAATCAATTTTCATCTGAATACTCCTGTGGGGCAAATCGGGATATCAATTTTGCAATAAAAGTCCCAGATAAGTTTAACAAATATAAGAATATATATATGATATAGGCAGAGAGGTATTTAAAATCCACAGATACATCCTCTAATGGCCAAGTCTCCCTTACTTAACTCCAAATTGTAATTTTGTAGTAGGTCTATGTTAAATGAAATTCCTTTGGGTCAGGTGGATCTGTTGTAAAAGTCTGTCCACCAACTCAGGTTCAACCCACTACATCATGCTACAGCTATGGTAAAAAATTCAACAACTCCACATATGCGGTTCAAGGGTGATCATAATTTTAAATCAGAATCATAATTTCTGGTACAGATTTTCAGCAATGTAAACATGCCCTCAAGTCAATAAATCCATGTTAATTTGCATCAGTTAGAGATTTATTCTTTCCTTCCTTTCCCTCACACACTTGAATTGAGGTATTTCAGTAAGTTTGGGATAGAATCTTATCTAAGGATAAGAAGCTACAAGAACAAAACCACCTGAGTTAATAATGGATGTCAAATACCGTCATCCAAGACACATCCAGCATTCTAATCTGCCATACTGCAAAGCTGGCCTGAGGTGGGAAGTATAGATGCATCCCAAATTACAGATGCTGGAAGGCAGCACCATTGCCAAATGACACTTCTTCCTTTGTCTTACATACAGGAAGAAAACTATGGAACCATTACACTTCTTTGGATAGCTATTTTATGTTGTTTGTGAATGCACCAGTAATAAACCCACCTCATAATGAAATAAAGTCTCCAACTTATCAACACTTCTGGGGTGGAAAAAACCTGTTTTTCAACAACCTTGAAGAGAAGATGCATTTCTAGTATAAAACTATAAATTCCAATCTCTGTAGCCTATTGTCAGACAGCCAATAGACTGCCTCTCCCCTGGGAACATTCCATGGTAGTACCTAGGAAGCCCTCTCCTAAGGGCTCATCTCTTTTAAAGTCTTGTGAACAGGGACATCTGATGCCTCCAGAATGTTAGGTTCTGATATCCCCGTTAAGGTTTCTCTTTGATCCAGTTCTTTGTGTAGAACTTTAGCTTTTTAGTTTTGGGGACACTAGCACGTGTGAAGTTCAGCCTCTTAAAATGTCTAACCCTCAGAGTATGCATCTCCATCCTAAAGCACCTCCCACCATTGTTGAAACTCCAGAAATTGTACCAAGAAAATCCATCTTTCTTTGTGACCTTAAAAAGTAGAGCTGTCCCATGGGCTTCATATTCTTCCCCACGTTTTTGTGAGGGTACAGTTCACATCAGCTGCCTAATTAAACCTCTGTTCTGCCTGCTTTATTCTCTGACTATCAGCTTCTGTGGAATAAAAATATGCCTAAAATCCACTCTGTCCCAGGCATGTAGCACTTTGTGCACACCTTTCCTGGCAAGCAGCACTGACCTTCCCCACAGTATGGCTATTTGTTGTTATTTTTGTGATAGCAGAAGTATTCTAGATGCTAATGAAGTACTTATATTTAGTAAGCGCAGTGTTATGTGCTGGCTGTGAAGCTGTCAGCAGCTCTGTTAAAGAGCACAAGCTTAACACAAAGGTGCACTGCGCTGAGAATGGGGTTTTTATGCTATACAGAAGGGAAGTACATTTAATGAGTTTATTTTGGTTAGCCTTTGGTTTAGTTTCAGGTCTGCCAATACTGACATCATTCTTCCAAGCAGGGAGCACCATCTAAGACTTCTCTGCATCACTATCCTTGGGGTGGGCCTGTGTGTGGGCTGATGCAGTGCTCAGCACTCCAGATCATTTCACTTTGGCAACCATTCTGCTTCTGCTGTCTCTATCTCCATATTCTATTTTAGGGGCTTATGGAGCACCAATCCTCTCAACTAAAATATAACTGAAATAAGATATTCAGCATTAAATAAGCAAAAAGCAAAAGACTCAAAATAGGCTATTTTGTTGTTATTATTATGGGGTTAAATCACTTAAACATAGGTATCTTCCTACTCTTCCTCCCATTTCTTTTTTTAGTTTGTCTCCTCTTGTTCTCTCAGGACCTACTGATGGCCCAGAAGCTTGTGCAAAAAAAAGAGGAACTCTGTTCTGTGATGGGTCCATGGGCGCCAAATAGTCATCTAGCTTAATTCTTGAAAAAAACCTGTTATTGCTAGAATTTTGTCTGTCCTGAGAGCCTTGCACCAATCCCTCAGCCTCCAGTCGGGCCAGGGAGTATCCTTTAGAGAGCGATCTCACACGGCAGAATTGTGTTGGCATGAAAACACAGCTACACCTGAACCTGCACTTCAAAGTGAAGTGAATTTACTACTTGGTCAGCGGGTATGTGGAAGCAGGTGGATTTTTAAGCAGGTACACCTTTGGTAGGTGTTTGGAAGGATACAGAGGAACAGCTGTCCGTATGCTGGGGACTTCACCTTGCCACAGAAGATCCAAGTTATTTGGTAAGACACCAGGCTTCCCTCATGCCCTTCCCCTCGCACCTCTCCCCGGAGCCGCTCAGCACTGCGGCTCCTGCCGGCGCTCCCGAAGGCGCTGTGGCGGCATCCGCAATTAACCGAGAGCCACTGCAGGGCTCTGAGCTGTGCCTCTCGCAGATGCCATTTGGCGGCTTGGCACAGGCAGCTCTGCAGCTCCTCTGGAGGCACTTTAGGATTCGCCTGAACCGAGGCTTTGGCTCGGCTCGGCGCTGGTGATTCTCCCGCTCTCCACGCCGGAACTGCCGATGGCGATTAACGTTACACCCAACAGCAGGGGCCCGGGCCGCACAGCGAAAACCGCTTCGTTTTCCCGGAGCCTCCTGTGGCCTCCCGAGGGACCCGGTTTTCCCCCTCTTTCCCGCAGGCAACGGGGACGCAGCGGGCGGGCTCTGTGCCGGACTCGGCGGCCGTTCGCTGCACGGGGGATGGCGGCTGCACCCCGGGCGCTACCAGGTCCTGCAGCACCAGCGAGGGGGAGGCAGCGCTGGGGCAGCCGATCCGATCCCGGCTCCCTCCGTCCCTCGGCGGGCAGCTCCCGCCAGCGAGCCGCTGGCCGGCNCTCCCCCCCGGGGGGCGCTGCCCCCGCGGGGGAGCCGCTGGCCGGCGGCGGGACCTACATGCTCTGGCGGAAGGTTACCACTGCCTGGCACGGCGGCTGCCGACGGAAGCGGTACTGAGACATCTGAGGCAGCACTTTGTCAAGGAGCGCCTGATTGGCTAACGGGACTCTGCAATGGTTATCTGGTAAGAGTCAAGGCCTCTGATTGGCCGCGCGGTACCTGCAATGCGTCAAGTGAGGATGCTGGGGTGCGCGTGCCAGAGCGCTGCCGGGGGGCGGCCGCGGCCCCGCCGGGAATGGCCGCCCGCAGCCGAGCCTGCCCGCAGCGCCGGCCGGCTCTGGGCGCTCTCGGCCCTTCCCGGCAGCATCGGCAGTCCCAGCGCTAGATTTCCCGCCTCTTCGTACCGCTGCAGCTTGCAGCAATAGCAACTGCTTGGCTCGTGCCAGAGCTGGCAGGAAGAAGCTGTTCCTCAGTCGGTGACCTCTTTAGAGCAGGGTTTCTACATAAAAAAGCGGCAGAAAGACAAAGCCTCTTTTCTCAATCCTTTTCTACAACACAGGGTGCCAGAGGTGCAAAATGTGGCAGTACAAACCTGCTTATGCTGCCCTTGCACTGCCCGTGTGAGAAGCGTCTCTTGGACCGCTGCTCCAAGTGACAGCTTGAGTGGCAGCTGAGGGAGGAGATGCACGGCGAAGTGATGACTGATCGCTGAAATATCTTGCTGAAACGGTGCAAAATCTTTCAACACAAAAGAGATGCTTCTGCAAAATTAGCCCCTAACCGCGAAGTTATACTGAGACACGCGAGGTTGGTCTGCATCCCTGTGGGACTGGTAGCCCCCTTGGCCCTGGCCAAAACCCACTGGCCCAAAGCCCTGTTGCATAAGGAGCTGCAGAGATACCATAACCACTCGTGTGGGGTTTTTTGTATGTCTCTAATTGAAATAAGCATAGATAAACTAGAAGCAAACAAAATCGTCTGCACCAGTAAGAAGCTTACAGGACTGCTTTAAAAACGATGGGGGTTTCAAAACAGCAAGAACTTCCTGGCACATCTGTGAAGCTTGATGCAATGAGTGTCTAAAGGTAGAAGTAGGTTACAGACATTCATTATCTAAATTCTTCAGTATTTCTGTTACTGGAGTGTTTTCATTGCTCTTTTTCAAAATCCCATTCTTGAAGAGTGAGTCAGCAAGAAGCCTGTGAATGTGTCAGGGAACAGCGTTTTAAATAAGGTTTTGCTGTTAAGCAATTATTAAAGAGCATGTTTACATATGAAAAAATTACAAATTTGCATATGAACATAACAGCCCAATTTTTTCACTCTAACGAAAGTTTTCTTCCTAACTACAGTTCTCAGGATAATACTCTTGATGTGCTATTATAGGGATTTTGAGTTAAATTCCCTGGTAATTTGTTTTCTTTGTTCCACTTGCTTACCTGGAAGTAGATCAGTTTTTAATTTAAAAATATCGTGATTTCCTTTTCAGAGCCCTACTGAGTACAAACTGCTTTCCTGCTGGTGTGAACACTTCTTACTGTCTTTCTTCCAAAGAACTCTTTCAAAATATTAAAAACAATCTAACCACTTTTCCTTGTAATCCTAGCCAAGTGGAACAAGTGCAATGAAACCTTTATGGGAAAATTATATGCCTGTGTAATTATAACGTTTATGAGTCCAAGTTTGCTAAAGTGAAACATAAAAGTGAGACTGCAAACTCATTCTGTTTCTTACCTGGTCATTTTAAGTATGATAATGTTTTTGAAAAATTCACGTTTGAATGCCTTAGATCTAAATGAGCTTGACGTCTTAACAAACAGAAAGGAAATTGGTATAAAGCATTGCTAAAGGCATCACCTTTCCAGAACAACTTATATGACTCATAAAATGAATTTGTAATAATTTACTATAATAATACTATAATGACTGTACAAATAATAGAACTACATTAATGTCAGAGAACCTGAAAAAAGCTTTTAGAAGTGACATCATCCCATCATTCAATGGGAAATAAATATATCAATTTCAGGGCTAAGAAGTAAGTAATTTTTGCCCCAAACAGTCTCCTGTAAAGCAGACTATTTAAAAGATAACCTCAAGGGTGCTTCAATGTGTTCAGGGCATTTAAAAGATAACATCAAGGGCTTCAGTGTGTTCAGGGCAGCAATATATTCTACGAGTTAGTTTACAATGAACAAAAGTTCTAGAATGAATCAATGGGAATAAAAACCTATTTTGTGTTGTCTTGGGCTGACAAGGTTTTTCCTGAACCTGGTGGGGGGAAGGGTGGTTGTAACCTGCTTTCTATCAGAGGATATTTTCCTCCAAATTTGTCCAAACCGGGACATGTGTTTATTAGAAAGAATTACATTGCTCAAGTCATGGTAGTTCCCAATCAATCAGCTCTGAGTGATGGTGCTACATTTTATTTTTTTAACGAGTGCTTTATGTAGGCCATGTCCAAAGCCATCAGATTGTATGGCAAAGTCAATATGGAGTAGTAAGCAGAGTTTATTGCAGTTCTAAATATATCACATTCTAAACATTCTGACTGAAAACATACCCCATTCATTTAAAGCAACCATTTAAAAACCAATGTATTTACAGCAATGTCATTACCCTAACATCTGTTAAATGTATGCAGGTCTGCCATCTTATGGAGCCTGAATGGTACTGCCAAATAACAGAATGTGGAGTTACATGTTCATATTAGGTGAATAGTTTGAATTTTTCCTTTACAGGTAATGTGTACTTTCTTTTAAAACTCACGCCATTTGGATGTACTGTTTCTTTTTGATTTGTGTATTTGTGGGATTTATGTGTGCAGGCAAGTGTACACACGTAAACACAATCAAATAGAGGTATCACACTGCAAGTTCAAGCATATAAAAGCTGGGAAGAGTTGAAGCTGAAGTTGGTTGTTTACATTATATGACAGCCTGGAACAACATCATCATATGCAATTTTTTGGGGGAGCCCTGTCTGATCTGTCTGATTCAGCATTCAGGTTAGATGGTGCTATTTAGTGAGTAGCTGTTCAGAATTTTGCCTTAGCCTCTTTGTTTGGAGTGTGACTGTGCTGTATTTGCTGCAAGCTAGTCAAGTCCTGTTCTAAAGATGAAATTATTAATTCTTCTATGGGCTTTTCTGCAGCTGTTATTATTAGAGTATTATTATGAACAGTTTTGAATTAAGTTCGTACAGGCCAAAGCAGACAATCATCATGGCAATTTTCAGCCCAAGTGATTAAATTCTGGCAAAGCTATTAAAGTTGCTGAAATGATGCTTGTTTGTTTGTTTGTTTTTATTTTCTATTTTTATAAAAGCTGATGTCAGATAAACTTGATAAGTGACTTTTGGGTCAGCCAAGAACAAATGCACAAGAACACAAGTATGTTATAATTAGTACATCAAGTATTATTATACATTATTTTCTCTTTAACTGGTGCAAATTTATTTTTAGGTGAAAAAGATTCTTCAGGAAGATCTTATTACTTTGCTTTTGAAAAGTTTGGGGTGAGTGAGGAAAATGGTTGGTCTAAGTGGTTGTGATACAGTCAGATATTGTAGTGGAACACTTAAGATAAGCAAATTGTCCAGCATTCAGTGAAGTTTTGCAGAGTTTTACCAGCTGCTGGAAAATCTAGTAATGCCTGGAATCTAAACACATAGGAGGATGTCTTATTTTTCCCAGTCGTACCTGTGCTAGAAAATACTCTACATTATACTTTCTCCATTTAGTGTCATTTGCAAATATTCACATCTACCCTGATACTCTTGCTGGAAAAAGACACTAAGCACAAACTGCCATTTAGATTTCTGTCAACTAAATTTGATGATGTGAAGTACTGCCTACCACCACAAAGAATTCTTAGCATAATTGGTTTTCACTACTTGAATCAGTTCATTATTGTCATATATCAATTTTTATTTGTCTTTCATCTAAAGGTTTTCCAGTTTCAGTGTGATGTTAGGTAACCTTGGCATTTTGTTTGAGAAAGTTATCTTGTATCTCAAAGGTCATGCCACATGTTACTGTGTCTTAAACAGTACAAAATAAGACGTCTTTTTTTTTTTTTCAGTCAACAAGAAGTTAACCTGTAAATCCATAAACCACCTATGTTATATGATAGCAGCAAATTTTTCCGTGTCCAAAATTTATATTATCTTCAGAGTGGGTAGTTTTGAAGGTGGATACAGACACACATTCAGACCCATTGCCATATACATGTCTCACTGGAGACCTGCTGCCAGATGCAGATACCAGAGGAGTATTTCATACTGCATAATTCTGACCTCTAGGCATGCTCAGGCAGGTGCATCCTCAGCGTGATAGCCAGTGAGCATAGTGTTTGCTAAATTCATTGATGGCATGTGTATTACAATGCAAGCAATCTCCTGCTACTATAGGTATCCACATCTTTTTATGAAAGACTAGGAATGACAGCAAATTGGCATAAGGGTATGATTTTTATATGAATGGCACTCATCTGACAAATTCCTAAAAACTGCTATATTAACTCCTTTGTAGCTGCATTATATAACCCTCAGTATTATATTAAATAGTTTTAAGCCATCCTCCATTGAATTTGCCTCTTACCAAGTTAGGGAATATAGTTTCTAAGATTTGTCTTTGACTGTTTTCAATGGCTATCCAAATTTGATTAATCCAATATATGCTAGTTAGTTGAACTAGAATACAAGATAAAGCACAGCTGGCTTCTTGTGGTATGGTTTCAGAGGTTAGTAATGGGGACCACAGTGATAGATTAGTGTGTCACTAAAGGTGCTAGGTACCTTGGCAGTCTTGTATGGAAGTTTGTAAAGCTGTCTGTAGCCAGCTTGCAGTCCTTCTGGTTACCACAGCTTTCAATTCTTGCAATATTGAGAATTTATTTGCTAGAATTTCTGTATAAATGAATTCAATTCCACCCAGCAAAGTTTGCATGGTACCTCTTTTATTTCTTTATCCTATTGGTGTGTGTTTTTTGTAGCCATCATAGAGAAAGACACTATATTCAGCACAAGCTGATCATAAAGACGATTGCTTGTGTAGCTGACACACCCACCCACAGAAGAGCATTTACCGTGCTGGGAACGAGGGGCTGTTAAAGAGCCAGTTGCTTTATGGAAAGCCTTAAAGTCAATAGTTGTGTGCCATATCCTGTCAGGTTTCTTACAACTAGGCTGTTACACGGTGAGCTTTTTCTATAGTACCCTGCTGCTCCAATTGTTTGATTTAATTCTATCACAGGTTTTATGGCAGGAGGTTATGGCTCTGAGCCTTCTTTCATTGTGGTGCTAGTTTGATCAGTCTCAGCGTGTAATTGACTTTCTGGATGTAAACTTTTAGCTTGTTTGCTATCCATCCTAGCATAGATTCCATGACAACAAAACAGACTGATAGAGAGCAGGGGCTCTCAGGATTAATCCGTTGGATAGGGGCAGGCATTTGGTGCAACTGGTAGCATCATACTTCTGTCCCCAGACTGATGTGCTGGATGTGCAGGAAGATACATGCTTCCACACCGGCCCTCTTATGCCACTTCTGCACCTGTGTCCATGCATCATATACTGAGGTCCCAAATTGTAACTTGCTTCCCTCATCTCCAGAAAAAGCAGTCAACTTCATTTCCTCATATGCCTACACTCCATCCATGTCACATTTCCAAACTTGTCTTGGTCTCAGAGTCTTGGAAAAGGTGGCTCTTGACGGGGTTTAGACAGTGAGGACAATGACACTGCAGAGACAAGAGCTGCTAACCTGGACAGCAGCAAAACACTGCCCATCAGCTGGCTGGTCTTAGCTGCTGGTTATACACAGCTCCGGGGTGGAGGAGTTTCCAGGCTACAGAGAACCTGCTCTGTGCCAAAGTGTACAGGAGATACAGAAAAACTTCACAGTATGCATGGTTAGTGACTGCTTAGAATTACTTTTGCAGTGGAGATTGCTCCACAGCTCGTGTATATTCTATTTGTGGCCTTCTTTGCAATTAAAAGAGTGTTAAAAAGGCAAAATAATGTTGTTAATTAATGGGATTATTGAACTTGTCTGAATCAGAGACCACTGTAGTCCTTAAATCCTTGCTGAGTTTCTCTGCTTAAAGTGGTCAGAAGCTGGCCCCAAATACGAGTGAAAGTAGAATGTGGATCAAGTTTTTGTGCAAAGCTGCATTTAAAAAAAACCCGTAACTGCAGAGATTAAAACATAGTTGAGTTACTATGTTGAGAAAAAAAATCTCTAAATTGGTGTCATTATTTATGTGCCTTAAAATGGTTGTTACTGATAAAGCAAAATGGGGGAAAAAATTAACTGAAATTGGCATCTCCTCTGCTTTTTTCAGCTCCAAAACAGCAGGGAGATCACAGGAAGCTCAGAGGTTGCTATGTAGGAAATACTGTTCTGCATCACACTGGAGATCAGACTAGGTCAGTATCTTTCTACAGCTATGGCAAGATGAGGTCCTTGAATGAAGTACTTGTTCCTGTAAGAGGAAACAGTCCATCCCCATGAAGGATGGTATTCTAAACCTTAACAGTAAGAGATTTTCTTGACTTTGAAGCATGACATGTAAAAAGGTTTCCAGAATTATTGTGAGCAACCGCAGCTCCAGGTAGTTTCGTATTCATGTACATTTTTAGAATTTACTCAGTTCTTGACCTTGGTGGATTTCTGTAGCAATATGTTTCACCATGCAATTACTTATTGACTTGACAAACAGTAATCAAGCACATTCTTTCTTCTACAAAAATGATGCAAGATTTTATGTTCCATTACAAAGGAGGAAACATTTTGGCTCTCTTCTTTTGTCTGAGAAATTGACATACAGCAAACTGCATTCAGCTGGCTGTATCTTTTAGATCCGATTATCTTAAAATGTCATATTGGGATTCTGGTGTTAATTTGCAGTGTCAACATGTCTTAGGGTGGATGCTTAGTGTTTTACTGAAACGTAATGTTTTCTGGGTTTTTCAGTAATTCAAACCAGTAATTCAAACTTTATCTAGTTATTTTCAGCTTTCATAATTATGTGTATTTTTTTTACCTTCATGCTTAAATCAGTGGGTATTATTTAGTCCAACATTTGGTTTACTTCTGTTTAACAATAAAAGCCTGTACAGATGGCTGCAAAACAGAACCCTCAGACACAGTTGGATTTGTACACTTGTGCTGATTTCTTGCTTAAGGGAACTCAGTTCAACATGCTGTACTGCCAGATCCATCCCTGCAGTAATTCTCTTGGCTTCAGTGGATGGCCACATGGGATTGCCTGTGCTATCTGGCTAAGCTAAGAGATTCCGTACAATTCCAAAGGGATCTGTTTGACAATATGAAAAAATGAAGTCTGAAGAGCATGCTAACTGTATTGGGTTTCGGTCAGTTCAACCATTTTGTTCAAAGTAGGGGCCATGAGGGCCAGTTTCCATTCAGAGACCACAAGAAACAATTACTACTTTGATTTACATAATGGGCAGTAGAAAATATTGCGATCGCACTGGGTCCCGTGCAGGTGCAGACAATAGGAGGATCAAAGAGTTCAGCTGATTTTCTGAGGATTTAGCAATAATTTCAGAACTGAGGCAGTCTTTGGGAAGCTGCTCTGTCTGTGTGGCATTAGAAATGCTGGAAGATTTTTAGAATACAGCTGCCTACAAAAAGTCCAGGAACTACAGGTAAATAAATTATTCCTATTCATGTGAATTTCTTTATGCTCCATAAATCAGGTTGTAAAGCCCATTATTCCTAAAAAAAACAAGAATCGTATCAAATTTCATCAATTTCTTTTCCTAATGGAAAAACCCTTAAAGATGTAGAAATCTGAGCAACTCTTGGGGCCAAAAGGAATTGACACTTCTAGAGAATATAATATTCCACAAGATTGCAACATAGGAACAGGCCAACAGCTTGTTTGGCTTTGTTTGGTATTGCTTATACAGGGCAGGCAAAACACGCACAACTGCAAGTCCTGAAGCTGATTTGTTTTTATGAAGTTGTGCACCTTATCTGAATAATTAGTTGTGAATTTTTGATCATCCATTAAAGGCAAACTGTGATAGTGATTACGTTAAAGTAAAATTACTTGTACTCACTTGTAAATTGGCTTGCTTTTCTATGGCAAATGGTGTTCTTTTAAAATAATCCAAAATGGTAAGCACGTTTATGGTGCAATACAAATAAAACAGAATAATCAGCTACAAAACTGCTATCCAGCACTAAAACGTACCTCCACACTGAGACGTGATCATAGTTTGTAGGAAACAACTGTGCTTGTAAGCTGTGTTAGCACTGTAACAAACAACCAAGTTTGTCACCGTATAACTTCAGCTGAATCCTGAGGGTCATGCAGCTCAGTTGGGCTGGAGCTGACCCAAAGATGGAATGCTTCTCAACACCTTACTCCTCCTAATTGTAATGTTTCTCATGTTCTTTTGCAAGTAATATTTTATAGTGTAAATGCCTCACTGGTGGTGTCACCTATGACATTTTGGCCTTTTCATTCTGCTCCCATACTTTCCTCCAGAAACTGGCCAGGATTCTTGCTGTTGGTTTTTCAATGCTATCTCCCCAGTTCCTTGTAGGAGAGTTTGTTGGGTCAGATATCCAAACTGGATCTGTGCATGTGTATCATATTCACCTGACCTAAAAGGCCTCCCATAATCCTGCCTGCTGGGGATCATTTCCACATGAAGGCGCCTGCAGCTGGCCTGAAGCCCAGCTAGGTGTGAGCTGTTCCTGAGGGGAAGCAATGTGGTGTGACTGCAGCATGCTGTCACTCCTGGTTCTGGGAGCACGGTGAGGAAAAACTTCAGCTGTTTTTTCACAGAGGCCACTTTGGTTTGACAGAATTTATGATCTCTGGCTCTGTGGGGAGGTGCATGTAGTGTTTCCAAGCCAGGCACAGTCTTGCAAGAGATGTTTGTACAGTCATGGGCTTCAGCTAATGTCTATGCTGGATGCAGGGTGGTTGGTTTTACATTTGTGGCACAGATAATCTGCAGTGAAGATAATCTAATCATAGATAATTGAGAATTGGCTCAATGGGTGTTACAATCCTGCTCTCAGTTCTGATCTTGCACAGTCTGTTATTTTGCTGCTGTCCAGGCACCACTATCAGCATGAGGTATTCCTGCTTCCTTGCTCCTGTTCCCTCTCCTGCCTGTGGCATGCCAGCCATTCAGTTGTGCTAGCAAGTGAATGTGCTAGTGATTATCGCAATCAATAATTCTTTTTAAACTCCAGTCAGTTCCTTGACTTAGTGCTGACAACTTTTTAATGAACCTTAGTTAAGAAGCCCTGCAAGCAATTTTGTTGGCACAGCTGAGGGGCACAGGGGTATTAAGAAGGTTTTAAGCTACTAGTGTCATTTTTTATCATGAAACAGTAGCCACAGTTAAGCTGTATTTCTGCAATTCCACTAATTTTAGTAACTATTCCATTGTAAATTAGAAGTAATCTCAAATAAAACAATGCTTTCATGATCACCAAACATGTTTTGAGAAGGTGAGACATTAAAAAAAAAAAGAAAAATTATGGTTGGTAGTTGGAGATTTGCGAGAAGGCTTTTTCTGCCTTGCAAATAAAGTAATTTAGGAATGGCATCGACAATAGAATTATTTGATTTCAGCAGATGAAAAAAGTATTATCCTCATTTTAGTACTGAACCACCACTTAGAAAACTGCAGGGTTACAAAATTACAAATCACACATAGTACTCTCTGAAAAACCGGATTGCTTCACTGAACCGTGTACCACAGTGCACTTCATGGCTTGTTGGGAATGAGAAACAATAGAGACTCAGGTTTGCCAGTCATCTTTGTCATCCACTTCAGTGAAGAAAAGGCTACAAATAAAGTTGCCCCACAGCCGGGTGTGGCGGGGCCAGACATTGCAGAGAAATAAATGCCTTTTTGTCCTTGGAGCTGCCTCTCTCACACCACCCCACTTGTGGGGGGTGGGTAATGTACAGGGTGGAAGGAGACTGATCATCATCATCATCAGGCTTCAGAAATCCCATCTAGGAGTGCCATGTGATAGGTCTAACTGTGTTTTTTCTTGAGAGGGTGAGAATCCTTATGTGCAGAAAACATAATGGAAAAGGAAAAGAAATCCAAACAAAGGGAATAAATGCAGAGCAGGCACTTTGACAAGGAGCAAACAGATTCCTTTTTGACAAGCCATGGAGCTGATGACTGTCAAGCTCTTGGCAGGGAAAAAAGATGTCAGAATCTGCTGCTGGAGAAATCTCCCACCCAATCTGACTATCAAAACACAGCTGGCAGCCCCAAGGAAGAAGATCCCTGAAGAACAGGGAAAAACAACACATGAAAATACTCTATTTCTTTTGACTTGAGAAGAACAAATTCTATTACCAGGAAACTCTGTTTGGCTACAGCTATTAATTGACACTATTGGCATTTTCTAACTGTGGCCTTTCTTACTGTATTCTTCCCTTTCCTCCTCAGTCTCTCCAAGCACCTCTCCCCATCTTATCTATGTTCCTGACAACTCACTAACTCACTGTGCTGATTATTTGAATGTCCTTCTCTCTGGGCTTGTCTGTGAGTGCTAGTCCTAGTAATTTACCTTCGTCAAATAGTTATTTACTGAATAGCAATAAAAAGTAATAACTTCTAGCAGCCAAAGAAAACCCCTGATCTTAGCATTTTAAAATAGGATCTTTTACAGACAAGGTCTTAAAGTCTTCAGGCTTCATATTTCTGTAGTGGTACTCTAGTACAGGGCCTCCGTTAACTATTATGGCTGTTCAAGCACTTCTATAATGTCAACATTGAAGTCTTTTTCCTTTCTAGTATAGTGTTACTGATTTTTTGCTAACAATTATGGGATATCAGCTCACAAACTGGAGGTACAGTGTTCTAAAAATGAACTTGGATGAACCTAGCAGAGCCTGCTTTATGTAGCTCTTCCTAAATGAAGGCTGCTTTGACAGTGTTTAGAGATTCCATAGTTCATATGAGGCTACTGTGTGCTTCTGCCAAGGGCCGTAATGTAGTCTGGGGTGGAGTGCAGCTTCCCCTTTCAGTCTGAAGGGGCCAGAAGTTTTTTATTTAAGCATATGGTGTACTTTCTTCATTAAAACAGCAATGTGCTTAGCTCAGGAGAATACTTAATTCTGAAACTCACAGATACCCTTTTGATAGCAGCGTTGGTAGAATGCCATTTCAGTGTTATTTGGATGTTAGGACTTTGAGCAGCCCTAAATATCAGGAATCAATGGTTGTGATTCCTGGGAAATACAGCTGCAGCGTTTCATTGCTTTCAGGACAAGATTGTCTACCATGATTAGCTATACTTAATGAAGTTGTTCTGGATATACTGACGAACACTAACAGTAGTTTCTTAGTCATTAATTAATTGCGTAAATTATCTGCCTTCCTATTTACTTCTATATGGATTTTCTGTATTGTTTTATATATATATATATATATATGATTTCTAGTTTGGAATGGTAACCTGATGTAATCACTAGGCTAAATTATAGAAAGAAGAGCTCATCTCTAATGTGAATAATAATGGAAAGAGTAGACAAGAATTATTTATCAAAGCAAAGTGTATGGAATAAGAAACTGTGACTGAAGCATCTTAGAAGTTTTCCATATTTACATGACACTTCATGTAAGTAAAGTGAAGTCATGAAAATAGGTGAGAAGTCCTCTGTCCAAAAAAACCCTTATAGCCAGAGGGGTAGAAAGTATTTCAGATAATGGTTGCAGTTGAGAAAATGAACTCAGGGTTCATGAAAGCCCAACAGCCTTGAACAAAATTTATGATCTGAGAGAAAGTAATGAAGAATCTGTGGGGAATTAAAAAAGAAAGTAATACTTATTACGGGAAGAAAGAGTATTTGGGATAGACAGTGAGATAAATGATTGGTGTACAATACTGAGCGTCTGGAAAAAGAAAAGGAACAATATATGCCTGGCCATTTGTGAGCAGATGGTCATGTGTGGTCATGATCGTCCTGAATTTGATTACCAAAAAGGGGATAAGTATATATGGGAGACAGATCTGTGCTATGAGCTTTTTGACAAAGGGTTGTCATCTGGTTTTGTGCATATCTGGGTGTGGAATAGTACTTGTGAAGAGAGAGAATTCTAGAGAGAGAATTCATACAGCATCATAGCATGGGTCAGCTTGGAAGAGCCTTCAGAATATCTTCTAGTCCAGCCTCCTGCTCACGTGGGAATGAAGATGGTTGTAAACATTTTGATAAAGTTGTGCGTGTTCATGTTTGTGGTACAGACTAACAGATTTTTGAAGTACTCAGTTTTCTTGGGAATTTGCAAATTTCAAACCGCTCCACTCCTGTATGTGTGTATAAAATAAGATACAGAATATTAAAATTGTATATATTTTCACTCTTACCCTGATGCAGGTATATGGGCATTCAAATTATTTTGGCTTAGGCTATTCTTATTCTTGCACTAAGAACTAGGTTTGAATTGCCATCGTCCTTACTTTTCCTCCTAATCCATTTAATGTATGTACAACTGGTTCCAGCCTTCTGAGCCAAAAGAACTGTTTTTATGCAATTTAATGGGTGTAGCAAAACACTGAGGGACAGGTAAGGTGAAAAAGAAGTGCATGAAAGAAGCACAGACATACCTTTGAGGAAGAACCATAAAAATAAAATTAATGTTCCTTCTTCTCTACATGAAAATTAAATTTCCAATTGCTGTTATAGGGCTTACCTATGCATTCTCCTCTTTTCAAGGTTGTGCAGCATACTGATGCTTTTTGGGTCGAAAGGAACAGCTCATCAGCAGAATAACTGGAGTCTGTATGAGAGGACTTTCACTGCTAGTAAGATAGAGGATTAAATTTTAATAAATATATAATTGATTAGTCCCAGTTCATACAGTATTATGACTTAGTGATGCCATCCATAATTTAGGTATATTAGGTTGGGTTTTTTATAGGCTTAATAATCTTCAGTGTGCTGAAAGAACAGTGTAATAGTTGAGGACAGCAGGATTTCAGGCCATTATATTGTAGATTTTTTTTAACTGTGTATTTATCAAGTAGCTTCAATGCCTGTCGTATCAGTTGTCTAGTGACAGCAATCAGCATTCTGGAAGAGAGGTGACATTGCATACAACTCAAGCATTATACAAATTGTCTGGTAATAAACTTTTCAATACCAATAATAGATATCTATGTGATATTATTTATAAATTGAAATTTTCTAGAAAACTGAGGAAAGTTTATGGTCTTGTTGGCAGCTGAATTAATGTAACTTTACAGCACAAAAGGAGAGTGGAGAAAGGAAAATCTGTAGGTGTCTTAGCTGAATTGTTGGTGAAACATGGGGATGAGGAAGATTTCTGACAAGGTTGAAGAGAGATTAAAAAATGCAGCTGTACATTGGAAAACATGGGCTGCTAATGCCACTACAGCTCAGATACTTGTGCAAGTGACAACAAAAGCTTTTTATTTTTCTGGGTACAAACAGATGCTATTTTAGACTAATTTATGTAGGTGGTGATGATGGGGAGGAAACTGGTTGTGTTTAAAGTCAAAACAGAACAGTCCTCTCTCCATCCCCACCTGGTTGAAAAATCCAAATGAAATGGAAGAATAAAAAAAACTTTTTTGACAAAGTTTTAGAGGGCTTTTTTAATACTATAAGAACAAATATTGATAAATTAGACATAGTAGTTGAGGTAACAAATTGGAGGCTCAAACATGACAGAGATCTGGAATTTATCTAACTCAGATGCAAAAAATGTCTGGAATTTACATTCCAGGTATGAAAGAGGGATGAGTAACTACCTTCACAATCAGAGAAAAAACAAGGAAAAGCTCTGTGTAGAATGGAGAAGAGAAATGAATGAATCAAGAAAGCTATGATTTGGAGTCTTAGAGGTGCAGACTCAAGGAAGATTTGTCAAACCTAACTCGGAGTTAGATCTTGCAGAAGACTGAAACAAAAAGCAAAAGACTATTTAGCAATATAGGCAGCACATTGCAACTAGCACATAAAGAAGGGGGAGCCCTAAAGGTTTTGAATACTCTAGTTGCATTCCCCAGCCTAATGAGTAATTTTTGCAGCTTTCAGAACAGACAAAGATGTAGAAAGGAAAGTCAAAGCCAGAAGAGGATATACACAAAGTGAAAAGAACTGTGGGATGGAAGCTAAACTAGGAGAGCTCAACTTGTTCAAAGGGGTGGGGAGCATTACTGACTAGGAAAAAAACTAGGGAATGAAGTTTTATGGCTTGTGGTAGAGATTTTAATCCACCCGTGGTATTGTGGTGGTGCTATATGGCAAGCATCACTTTTATTTTATAAACATTTGCTATATTTGCAATTATTCTGTTAGTTTACAACAACACACAAAGCTTTAAAATAAAGTTTGAAATCAATGAAAGTATGGAAATAAATGGAAGATGGGATAAAATGCAGTTCAAGTTTACCAAAGATAGACTTTGAGTGTATTTTAATGGAACCAGAATTTTTATGATGGAAACCTGTTAGATACAATTAATTTTTATTTTACAGTGTACTACTTGTGAGATTATTAGGTGAAATGGGAAATAGCACAAGAAATGTAAGTTTTAGATAAAGAAGTGGCTAAAAAGAGGGATGAGAATAGGCCTGTGCTGGAAAGGGGACTATGAGATCAAAGAGGGAATTCAACAGGGGCTCCTTATACCAACATTTGGCCAATATTATTTAACAAAGGCAATGACACAAAAATAGGAGTGTGCTAATTAAACTTGCTGATGGTGAAAACAGAGGCACTGCTCACAATGAACCGTATCAAAAATTTCAGTCCTATAAAACAGGTGATCTAGCAGCTTGCAGTAACGGAAGTAAAGCTGAATTTAATACAGAATAGAATGGCATGTTCTTAGGGATTAATAACAAGATTTTCTGGTATAATAGGGGGAATTCATATAAGGGAAACAACTGTTTGGAAATGCCCAATTATAGTTAGTAATTATGGCCATTATGAGCCACTAGTATGATTCAGCCAACTAAATGTTAAATGCAGGGCTGTAGAATATTTCCAGTAGAGACTGAGAAGTACCACTGTGTCTTGAATACTGTGTACAATTCTAGGTCAGAATATGAACTGAGAAAAGTGCAGAAAATTTAGTGGACTGAGCAACGAAAAATTTTAAATTGCTCAATGGCAGAAAGGCTGAGTGGCATATGATTGCTGTCGGTGCATAGATTACATCCAGGTTAGCACCCTCATGAAGCAGGAGCTATTTTAAGCCATAGGAAATTGCTGGCCTAGAAACAGATGGATATAAACATGCATGTAATTAAGGAGGAAGCCAGGATGTTTCTAAGCATTGGAACATTGTGGTTCTGGACCTGTCTCTCTACAGAAGTTGTGGGTAGAAAAGCCCAACAAATTTCAAAATTGAATATTTGAACAGACTTACGTGGTGAGGTTTTCTGCAGAGAAGGCTGAACTCAGTGACTCAGACCATCTCTTCCAGACATACGGTCACAAAAGGTTAGAGACTAGGGATAAATGCCGAGATAAACTTTACTTGGGGGAAAAGTCTAATGAGAAATTAGCATGGATTTTACATAAGAAATAATGAAATCCAGGGAAAATTCAGAATTGCTAAATGCAATAGAAAATGGAAAATCCTGACTGTGTAGCTTTTTTATTTTTTAAATACTGACTATTTAAGCATGCTGTTTCGTAGGCTGCATTTTGAAAGGTTCATTAGGAATATGACTCCTCCTCCAAATTAACATCTGATCCTATGATCCCAAGACACTAAAAAACCAAAAAACCCACCTCATTACAGTAACTGGAAGCTTCACCTGTGATTGCACGATGAAGCCATAAAGTCACCTCAAAATTATGCAGTAAGTTGAATGTTTTCTGACAAAACGGCATGTAACACTTGTTTTGATTTGAGAATAAAGAAGTATGTCAAATGCATTTTTCTTAAAGGAGGATCTATTCCTGTGGTATTTTAAAAAGAAAGATGGCAGAATTACAGGGTACAAAATATAAAATAAGGCCAAAAATAAGGGTGGATGTGGGGTGGGTTTTTTGTTTGTTTGGTTGATTAGGTTTGCATTTTTTTGAGGACTAAAATTTGTTGCCTCTTTTCTCTGCAAAAAGAAACTGGATAAAATTGCATGGGTCTGGATATATACAGGAAGTTCTGATCATTCTGAATGTCTTAAAATTCTCTAGTGTTTGTCCTGAGAAGGCCTAAAAAGCTAGTAGGCCTTTCTAGCAAACAAAATGCTCTGCTTATGTCTGCAAAATACCTCCTTTCTCTTCTACTGTGTTTTGTTCACAGTAAATGTACTGGGAACAATATCAAGACCCTCATTTTTTTGGAATCTATATAGAAATACAAATTTATATTCACATATGCATACATGCATGCATAGCAGAACTTAAAATACTTCACAAGTCTGAGGTTTATGTCTAAACACCTCATAGACCTCTCCAGAGTATGGCTTTGATACAGATTTTTCATGTTAATTTTGTTGCTGTTTCTGTTTTGTATAATGGAACAGTGTATACATATTTCAAACTTGCCTACAGGATCAGTGTGACCATGGCTTTAATTTGAAGTTCAAGGCCAGCACTGCCATGCAGCTTGAAGAATCAAGTAAAAAAAACTCCTTTAGTAAAGGTTTTTGAAGTGTAGCATCAGAATGTGTATCTGAACTGAAACAGTTATCTTTATTACATATGTCCATCACAAATATACCTGGAATAACTGATCTACCCAGCAAGCACTTGATAGCCCAGCAAGCTTTTTGTAAGTGAAGATCTTACAGATAGGACTTGGATCAATAAATAAACCACCAGCTTTATTAACACATTAGAAAGATGGCCTGACAGCCATCTTTGTGAAAATATTAGCAATAATGCATTGCTCAACTTGTATATGTTTATTTTCTGTTTAATTTTATCTGTTGAAGGAAAAATGTTTGCACCTTTTCCATGTAATTTTATATTCCTATTCTATTAATAATTTAAATCACTAAGGTTTTATTCAGGTGTTGTTTATTACATTGTAAGAAGAAGGTGGTAGAATTGCATTTTTATAATGTGATCTTCAAAATATCTGTATAAAATACTTTAGGAGGAATATACATACTGACCTGCAAAGTAGGTCCTTTGAGGATAAAATAAGATACATCAAATATAATAGCAGTATTATGCAATATCATTACCTGGAATACTTATTGTACATGGAATATATTAGATAATTAAAAACTGAAGAGGACATTAGTAATTGGAATTTGTTGCTAAATATAAGTTATTTCCCTTTAAAAGTACAAGAGAAGCCCTTTTGAAAGACAGATGTAAAATTTTTATACCTTCGTATCCAACTATGTTCAGTTTTGATCTGTCAACTTTGAGGATTGGAAGAATAACATTAGATGCTTAAGAAGAACTTTTTTTTAGAAGTCATCTTGTTGAGTTGCCTCTCTCAAACAACAGCAAAGTGTGAGACGATGGAGAGCTCTACATCTTTTCCTCTGTGAAATGCCCCAGCCATGCCTGATGCAAGCAGCATGAATCTGGTCACTTGGGAGGAGAGCTGGTGGAGGTACATCAGACGTGGGAAGGATGAAGGGCGGGGAAGTGTAACAGCAGCTTTGCAGGGAAAGAGAGCACAGCCAGTCTCCAGCTCCCCAGAGCCCTGCCCTCCCCAGCCATGGGCCCCTCCAGGCTCAGCATAGTTGTGGATCTCTGTCCCAGCCTGTCCTTGTCCCCAGGGTGGTGCCTGGTTCCAGGACTAGGGCTGCCTCTGGTGCTCCCAGTGCTCCCTGCTCCTGACTGGGGAGCTCCTGTCCTGGCCCACACAGCTCCTGGGCCCCCAGGAGCTGCCAGGCCACACAGCACCCTGACAACAGGGTAGAAAGAGGAAATAAAATAGCTATAGGGACTTCAATAGCACCATTGAAGTCCCAAACACGTGATGGTCCTGCAGGAGGTAATTTTTCCATGCTGCTCTCCTGGCAAGGCCAGCCATGGGATGGTGCTGAGGTTAGAGCCCAGCAGCCATGTGTTGCACCTGGCAGAGCTGAAAAGTTCTTGTGTTTCTGCCTGCTTGAGTAGATGTCAATAAAAAATTAACCCTTGGTAAAATTACTGAGTAGATCTCAATACATCTGAGTAGTGCTGGCATAGACAAAAGGATTTCTTAGTGAAAGAAACCTGAGGAAGGGCTGGGAAAATGTAGAGTAAGGCTGGAAACTCCTGTTGGGCTCCACAGGTCCCACTGCAGGGAGATACAGCTATAGCCCCCTCCTTTTACGTTCACCCAGTTCCTCTCACTCTTGGAACATGCTAAATGCAGGGTATTAAAGCCACGTCAGAGTAAGCTGCACAAGCATTCTAATCATGATACAAGTGCATTATCACATGATGCTGGCAGCACTCAATACATCAGTGAGGTTTGAAAAGGCTGGAGCAAAAGCCTGCTAGTCCATCACATTAGGGTTTTTCAGGGGAGCCAAAGATGGCACAAGTGAATGCATTCAACTGTCCCTCTAGCTCTGTGACCAGAATGGAGATCAGAATTACTGCTTCACATGGCACCCATTTCACAAATGTCAGATTCACAAATATCCACTACAATTTCATTGTAATAAGCCCTCATGAGAGGGCTTTTTTTTTGCCCCTAAATATAATGCCATTTTGTATGATTTATCAAATCATATGAAAGAAGTCAAATTCTAAATCTACTGTAAACAATCACTCTCACATCTGTTTAGGCAGTTCGGTACATTACTCATTGTAAAGTTTTTCAAAGAAGAAAATCCTTATCAAAGAAGAAAAATCCTTAAAATTGATTAATTTAAAAAAATTAACTATACCAGACTTTAATATGTTAAATAGGTAGAAACAAAAAAAAGCAGACCAGAGTGTTCTTAAGGGACTTGTTAGTTCCTCTAGTTGGTTAGTTCGTTCCTTCTTACTAACAAGGAACTCATGTTGTATGCAGCTACTGTGGTTTTGTCTGTAATGTAAAAGGCTTGATGATTTGCTTTTATTAGGATAGAACTGAAGAAACTATGCTGAGTATTTCTTTACTCTAGACATCAAGAGGTCTTTTGGTCAGGTTTTTTAGTAAATACTTAGGAAAACTGTGGCTCAACTGCGTTGAGGCAGCTTATTTATTTAATACATTAAATACATTGCAGAAAACTACGTTTCATCAGAATGGGCACTGCTCGCTCAGTAATACAAGGAAATGTCAAAGTAGAAGATTTTACTACAGAGCCAACTTCTACTAATGTTAAATAGTAACTACTTGTGCAATAATCTGAGAGAAACATTCACACAAGTTTAACTTCACTTGTGATAATGGAAGAAATTGCTTTCAATTTTGTGGTAGTGTTAAGTATGTTTGGTTACGGGTTTTTTTGTCACAGTAAGAGATGTATGGCAACCATAATAACACTTTGTTAATTCTCTTTAGCCATAATTTGGTATAACTTTCGGGGACACGGCATAAATCTGTGCCTAGGATTCTTATAAACTATCTTTGGTCATTTGCTTTACTCTCAAAAAGCACATTTTCTGTATTCTCTTTGTTGAGAAGCCATTAGCTACCATCATTGTGAGCAGCTGAGAGACAGTGTGAAAAATGGCAATCAGCAAATAAATGGAATGCTTTTAAATTAAATCTATTTAGTTTATTTGGCACTAGAGCATCAAAAGCTTGAAAGCGCTTTGAGTCTCACTCATAAGAGAACATAGGGAAATAATTATTCTTCTGTAGATAGGTGGTAGTTTTCCCATTGCTGAGGTATGCAGAATAAACACATTTACAGATTTCAGAAACTATCCAAATAAGATGATAACAAATATTTCCATGAACAGGAGAGTTCTGATTCAACTTTCTCAGTAGGACAGTCTCCCAATGTGAGCTGCATGCATACTAGAGTTTTGCTTCCACTCAAAATCCTGGTCTGACTTCCTACGTGTTTTCATCTGATTTGCAGTAATGTAATAACCTGTAACCTTCTTTTAAGTTTGGTTGATACTGATCATGAGTTCTAAAACTACCTGGAGAAATTATGCCAGGCAGACAGAAAGACAAAATTTCATACGTTTTCTCTTCTCAGCATAAAGGCTAAAAGGTGCATGTGGCAAGGTAATTATTTTTTATTTGTCTCTTCAAAATTGGTAATGTGCCTCTTTTAGATTTCTTCCCTATCTTCTGTATCAGTTCTAGGTAGATACATATTTCTGTATGCTACATACTACATTTTCTACATTCTATTGTTTTACTACAAAACTTCATAGATGTTAACATACCTGAACAAAAACTTGGCTTCATATCAGTAGGTGAGAATACACTTAAAGCCAGACTTTCAAAGTTGGCAATCAGGCCCGACTCCTTTGATGACTTTCCAGACTATCAGTGTCCATGACCACTATTTTGTTCTGAATCCTCTTCTCTCTGTACTTTCATACTTATCTGCTGTTGATGAATAGCATTTTATTGACTGATAATAAACTAAAGGTAGGAAACAAGGATTAAGAAATAGTTTTAGAGTTTTCTAAAGGATGAACTCATCAACATCTTAAAAAAAGGCTGCAAATGGCAGTGACTGTAGAGTTGACAAAGTCTGCAGATGGTGTACAGCTATTCATGGCAATCAACTGGAAATCTGACTGGGAAAGGTCGCTGAAGTATTTAAAAAATAAATTATAAAATGACAAAAAAATCAGCTTGGTAGATGTGAAGCAGTGTGTATAGGGAAGCTACTCCTATCATCTACACACAGTAGTTACCTATTACCTTTTGCCAATCATAAATGGTCTCTTGACAGATACTGTAGCTCAGGAGAAGACAAAAGCCAAACAGAATGATCAGAAGGTATTGAAAAAGGAGCACAAAACAAACCAGTCGTCATAATTCCATACAATCCCTAAATTCACTGTACACCTAGCTTAATAATTACATGAAATTCTGGTCATGCATTAGTATTAATGTAAGAATTAGAAAAACTAAAGGAATTCAACAAGGAGACTATTATGGAATGGCTTTAGCATACAACGAAAAAAGGCAAAATTTTCAGTCTAGGAAGGAGAATACTGAACTACATTAATAGGGTATAAAATTTTGCAGAAAAAGGGAATAGGGTGGTAATTTTTTTCCTCACAATGAAAGAATCAGGCATTGGCTAGAGGAAAAAAGAAAGGAAATACTGGTTCAGACAATACATAATTAAGAAGCAGAATATCCTGTCCAAGAAGGCACAAAGTGTAAAAGCATAAAAAATTATTATTCCAGTTCCTTTGTGGAGGGGAGGCTCATGGATGCTATCAGACATGATGGGCGACTCCCCGGTCAAGAGGCTGAGAAAGGCCCGACTGCAGGAGGTTATTTGTTCCCCGTGCCCTCCCTGACGCTGTTGAGACAGGCTGCGAGGGTACACGGGGCTCCAGGCACACACCCACTGGTTCCCAACAGAAAGGCCGCCTGGCCTTTTACAGCATCATCTGTTACACAGCTGAGCATTCCAGTCTCCTGGAGACATCGCTTGGGAGTTCCGTCCCGGAGACCTTCATGAGGGATGAGGGTGGTGGGAAGGAAGAGCTGGCTCTGGAAACTCCATCCCCGCAGCAGTCCCCTCCTGCAGTCCCGCAGTGCGGCGGCGGAGGGCGCACGATACGCGAAAACCCGCAGAAAACCGGCCGCCCTCAGCGGCCAAAAGGCCGAGCCTTCCTGCCGCCAGCCGCCATCTTGGGTCCGGGCGGAAGAACTACCGGTCCCAGCGCGCTTGGCGCCGCGCCGCCATCTTGCCGCCGGGTAGCTCGGTGGGGGGGTGGCGGTGGCAGCCGAGACATGGCGCTCTTCCCGGCCTTCGCCGGGGCCGCCCAGCCCGGCGAGCCCCTCGCCGGCACCTCCAAGGGCTCCACGAGAGGTAAAGTCCTGGGAGAACTGTCTTTCCCTTAACAGCTCTTCAGCGGCCCTCGGCACGCACCGCCGGTCCCGCTCCGGCCGCCGTGCTTCGCCCCGCCGTGAAGCGGCGGCGGGGGCGGTGCTGCCGCTGGGTCCGGGCCCATGGGCCCATAACCATCGCCCCCGGAGGCTGCGGAGCGCGGCACGGGGGCTTTTGGNGTTATTCCCCCCCCCCCCCGCCCCCCCCATATTTGGATATGTTGAAAAGTGTTTTTTAATTACTTGCTTATTAAGCCAAGTCGTAGTTGTGAAGGACGTTTTTTGGATTATGATTCATTATATCACATTGACTTGCAGTTGCGAGTAATACTTTTAATCAGTTAATAATAATATTAAAGGAAATAACACTTTCTGGTGTAATGCCAAGCGGTGAAGTAGATACTACGTTCACTAATTCTACTGGACAGGATTTGAACTAACCGTTCCTTTTGCTTGCCAGGTTCTACCACCCTTAAATCTGCCCATTCTCTAGACACCACAGCAAAGGGAAACAAGAGAAGACTTTACCTAGGCTAAATTTCTTGTATATTTGGTCCGGTCGGTGTGGTGCATTAGCTTCTTGTTGTAACCAGTTGTGCCTTACCCCGATGGCATAACAGTGGTTGATACCTGCTCTGCCGGTACAGAAATGTTCTAGCTGCATTTAGGACCCTTTCTGGTAATGACACTTGGTGTACGGAGTAGTGGACATAATAAGATACCAAATTACAACTTCTAGGAGTGGAGGAGCTGTTCTGCCAGGGAGAGACAGTAAAATTCTCTGGTAATAAGACCTTGGTTGTATTTTAAAACTTTGGGAATTTAGCCTTTAAGTTTGTTATGGTAGTCTGTGTCGCTTCAGGCCACCTGTCTGGAAGATGAGATTATACAGAAAAAGATGTAAGACTGATTTGTGGATCCAGATTTCAGTTGTTAGCACTGTTTATGACTTTCATTTTGGTGTACTGGAAACTTTTTGTCGTTTTGACAACGACATTTTAATGTAAGTTGTAAAAATTAAATATTAACTCAGAACCACATTTATGGTGGTGTATATCAAATTTCACACATTCAGCTTGTGAGAACTTGAGAACTTGACAGGCAACTTTGGTATCTCTCTGATAGATGGTTCTCTGCTCAGAGCTGCTGTGAAGCCAAAGTGATTTTAGTGTTATGTAAAACTGAGGTGCCTTTCGCAGACATTTAGGACTGCTTCATGGCTTTATTGTAAAAGTTGAAGTAATAATGTATATATGTTGGTCATGTTTCATTCAGCCAACCGCTCTGCATCATACTTTTAAAAACCTTCCTAAACCATTTTTAAAGTGAAAGTGCTGTCTGAACCAGAAACAGAAGTGCTGCTTATGCTTCCTGTGTTGCCCGATTGCTGAGTTGCAGCAGCCTCTAGAGTGCTGCAATTTTGTATATGCTTCGTTACAATTATGTTGTCAAGCTTAATTAGTGTTTGGTGAAAGATAAATTGCAAATTGATCTGTAGCCATGAAGAGAGCAGTAGTAATAAGTAACCCTGCTGGCATTAGTAAGCATCACATGCAGCATTGTTTGCAGTCTGAATTATGCTATAGGTCAGACGATGCAGTGAATTTTGCTGAAATCAGATTTTCAGGATCCTGAGAGGCAACAAAAGGCTTCATTTAACTCTTAAAAATTATCTGTGTAGACATGCACTGTAATTTTTTAATTTTTCTTTTTACTTGAGAAGGTATAAAGAGAATGCCATTGGACTGCTGCTGCATAAACACGTAACGAGTACATGCATATTATCACAAAATAGGTCTTTTATATCTGGTCTGGGAAAATGATAAACTTCTTAGACATTCCACAAGGAAAAAGCATAACAAGTGAAGAGATAGAATTTTAAAGTTTGGAATGCATTGTGATGTTCGAAATGCTTGTATCCAGCTAACTGATTCACTTGAGATTATTTACAAGCAGTTTGAACTTGCATGTTGCAGAATGGCAAAAATTGCTCATTTTTTTCTGAATATTAGGTCCGTTTGATTAAATTTTTCAGAAAATACTGTTCTTGGAAAATTCTGAACTTCCCTGCTGTAGCCACAGAGGTATATTGACTGTGCTACAGGGCTTTGCTCTCACAAAGTGGTTCTTCAATGCATTAAAGATGCAACTTGATCTTAGCTGCTCAGGTAGAACCAAGCTACAGGAACAGCCTGGGAAATGGTATATGGTGCTGTTCTGCAGTGTATTGGTTGGGCTGGTCGTGGGGGAGTGTGATTTGGTCTTGACAGTGCCATGAATTGTGGATTCTCCCATGCACAGAGATGGAGGTTCAAGATGAGCCGGGGAGGTGATCCCTCCTTATGGGGCCTTTCGTAATGGGGGTGGACTCTTGGGAAACACAAACGGGAGCTTTGCTTTGTCATATGTACTTCTTGATGTGTTTAACTTAGGTTAACAAACTGTTTTGCAGTCTGCTCTGCTTTAAATCCTTTTGTGGACAACAACTCAGGGACATGAGACAGAAGAAGGCTTTTCATACCAAAATTCTGTTTCTGAAAGAAATACTTTAGAAGGAGGAGAGGTATATGGCTTGACAGACAATGAGTTCATTCTGTTTAGGGGTAGAGGTCAGTGTAGTCAAGAGCACAAAGACAGGAGTGTGACAGGAAGAACACTGAGGCAAAAGTGATTGTAAAGAGCCTGGAGGAGAGGCAGGGAGACCAAATTTGTTCCTTTTGTTATTATCTCTATCAGTGTGACACTGGAGGGGCTGCTGTTAAGTTCTGTATTTACGCGAAATAACTTTTGTTGTTTAATAGCTAAGAAATTTCACATGCTTAAAAGAATTCTAGAAATGAAATCTCTGTGAAAATTGTTATAAAACTTTTAATATCAGTAAAATTGTGACAGAAAGTTTCCCTTCCACATCCTATCAGTGTCTGATCTTATCTGGTGACTGAAATGCAGAGATCTAGGTGCAGAATGCTTAATGCTGACTAATGTATACAAATTAGCATCCAGTAGCTTTCTTTCACACTATTGAAAAGTCTAATGACATTTCAGTGATGTGTTTTGGCCATGTATAAAACAGTTGAGTATTCTTATTGGTAATGGGTGTGCCTATCAATAAAATTGTGTTAAGAATATTTTCCACACAGTCAGTAACGTATACTTTTGTTAGTTTGTACAAGTTGTATTGTATTCATTAACTACACCTTTTGTTTAATTATGCCTTTCTGTAGTTTTTTTCAATTTCACTTTTAAAATATGTAAATATTTCTATTCTACATTGTATATAGAAATTAATGTATAGTTAATATACAGTAGTAAATACATGATGATACAGTAGATGATCTTATACATATATAACAAATTTATACATACATAAATAAAGTTAGAATTTTAAATTATAAAAATGAATATTGGATAGATTCTTTTTTTGTGTGTAGAGCTGTGTATTTTTGTGTATAGAGCTGTGTATTAAACATAGCTTTCAGTATGAGCTAAATGGAAATGTCATGGACTGCTTTCCAATATGCTCAGTTATTGCACATGACTTACTGACATATACTGTGAATTTAGCTGTCTGCTGACTAGATTAACCCCCAACTTAAAAAAGCACAACAAGCTAATTTGTATTGATCTCACACTTTTTTTTACCTGCAGAATTAGACTGGCTGAGTAACCCAAGCTTCTCTGCAGAAGATGCACTATTACTGCACCAACGCACTACAGAAGTTGCTGATCTCATTCCTGAAAAGTCACCATTAATAAGGTAGAGTGTACTTCAGTGTCTTTTGAAATAGCCTCTTTCTTTTGTCTTGCTTATCTTTTGTTATGTGAGACCAAATTCAGAATCTAAAAGCTTTTCATTTACTGTTCAGTATTTTAAAATGCTTGAACTGAGTCATGTGTAAAAGTATGAATAATGCTTTCATTGTCTTTTAACTTAAAATAATGAGAAATTGTATGTATGCAATTACATCCCCATTTTCTTTTTCTCAGAGCTGCATTTAAATGATTTTTATTTTGGAATGGAGAGGGAACTGAGCAATCACGGTTTTTCATTAGCTTTTGAATGTCTTAAGTGACCCTTGAAATAATCTAAAGATTAAGCATTAGCTTTGTGATTTCTCTGTGGAAACCAGAGAAATCACCCATTTCACTGTTGAGTTTTTTTACTTTTTAAAAAACAGTTGATGATGTGAACTAATGAAATATTACATGTATCAGGTTCTGTGTGGCTGTAGAACATGCTGGTCAACTGAAGTGAGTGATGATACCCTTTTACAGAAATGAGCTTTAAGCAGCCATGTTTGTTGAAGAACTGTTTTTAATACGTTCACTAGACTCGTTGCTATACTTGGCTTACCTACACTGTGACTAGCACTCAATAGTGAATGCAGGCAAGTTGTAGTTGTCAAGTTCAAAACCTTAGTCACTTTTCATTTGATTCAAGCTACCATTTCTATGATGATTGTTGGTGGTCATGATAGAAGAAATCTTTATAATACCAAGCATACCAGAATACATCTTTTTCTGTACTTATTCTGGCATTTACATGCATTATGTGTCTAAATGCAATCAGTGTTTTGTTTATCAGTCATATATTCTACATCTGTTTCTTCAAATCTTTTTAGGACTTTAATGTCATAAAACTAAGGATTTTGCAAGTTGCCATCAGACAGAATGACATAATAAACCCACCATATTAATTTTATCTTTGAAAAAGACTGTGTCAAAAATTGGTGTGCAGAAAAATGTTTGGGTGTTTGTTGTTCGGTTTTTTTTTTGCCTATTACTCGAGTACTTGGTTTAATAAAAACTAACTGGTTTTATCTCAGTTCAGTTAAAAACTAGTTGCTCCTGTGTAGTTGGTGGTTTTGAGAGGGTTTGTTTGGTTTGCAGAAGTGTGTGTGTTTGTTTTAAAGGTTTGCTTATGGTTCTTCCTTGGTTTCTTTTTCCTTAGTGTCCTTAAAAAAATTGTGTCTGGGCTGTTACTTGAGATGCCTTGTTTCTGAAATACAGTATTTTCTTTTGTTGACATGTTTGGAATACTGAGAGTTGTCACTCCTTTCTTTCATTGAAAGACTGCAGCAAAAAAAAAGTTTAAGAAGAGCTTGTGCTTTAATTAAGAGTTAGAGAAGACCTTCATTATCATTGATTATTAAGTATGGGAGTTTGTGGTATGTACAGTAATGTACGTGTGTTTTGCCAAAACTATGTGTCCTTTCGTGATCTCTCAATAACTCAGTTGTCTGTTGTATGTAGTGTTATTGTATTACATTATACATTATATGATTACATTATATGATATGTATTACATTATATGATAACAGTTCCGTAGTCATAAAAAATTGTTTCTTGATTGGTGAGATTTGATTTTCTAATCTGGAAGTGATTTTAAAAGTGTGGTTTTGATACTTCTTATATAAGTCATAAAAAAAACCAGGGAAAAAAATTCAGACTTTTTTCTTTTGCAGGTCACAGTGGAAGATTTCTCAGTCTTTTAGCTTAATCTAAGTTGTTTAGCAAAGTTAGGAAATTTTATCATCTTGGTCATCTTTAATTTGGCAGTGTTAACAGATGGATATTTGTACAGATCACACATCAAAATCCCTTGACAATTAAAACATTAAGACTGGTTGTCAGTAATTCCAGCAGCTGAAAAATGTAGTTGTTATTTAATGCAGATTTATATCACTTTTGCTGTATATGCTGCTGCTACCTTCTCAAAAAAAATACAGGGGGAATAAAGGTAAAGAGTAAAATGTTCTGAACTTTCTTTTTGTGGTATTCCTTAACAGTTTTACTGCTTAGCTGTATAGGTGAATATATAGATGTATATATTTTTTTCCAAGCAGGACTACTTCAAGATCTGAGTTGTCTGAGGAGAGTGATACAGATGAGAGTCTGCAACAGGCAAGTAAGAAAAGGAAAAAGAAAAAGCATCACCACAATAAGAAGACAAAAAAGAAAACCAAAGGGGATTCCAGTAGCAGTGAATCGGATGTGGACACTAAGCACATCAAGGACAAAGGAAGTGGCAAAAATAGTGAAAGGGAAGCAGCAGCAAAGTATGTGTATATTAACACTATGCAAGATGTAAATTCATTGTGTTCTTGTGCTTGTCTCTTCAACTGAAATTTTTACCACTGGTTGATGATCTTTTTCTAAGCTTTATATGACTAAACCTGCATTCAAAGCAAGGGAAACAGATTTAGAACCACTTGTTTAATCATATCAAAAAACTGTGACTAAAATATTCAGTGAAGTACTGTTGTGCAGAGCAAAGCATGATATGGTGGTTAGGAAATAAATTTTTAAAGTCATGTAGAGGCTTATGTTCAGTTTTTGTAAGCATCTTGTTTCCTGTCAGAGATCTCTTGTGAGGGTTTGGAGAGGGATTGCATTAAACATTCTTAATTAGTGCAAAAATCTCAATATGTAGCTGGGTTTGCCTCGTAATGTAACTTCCTCTTCACAGAGTTAACATTTCCTTGTTTTTCATTTTAAGACAAAATTTGTTGTATGATTTAATATTTCTTTTATTTCTGCAGTCTAGGTAAGAAAGCATCAAATGTTACCAGCAGTCGCTCTATTTGGCTTGATGATATCCAGGCTCCCACAGCAGACACCTTCCGGATAGACAAGAAACCAGACCCTGCAAACTGGGCCTACAAATCCTTGTATCGTGGGGACATAGCAAGGTATGGAACGTTGTTCTCTACTGGTATCCAAATTATCACAGAGTCACTTGAGTCTGGCTGTGACATTTTTATATAGAAAATGAGAAAAGATAACTGAGTAGCTTATTTCAAAATTTGACTTGGCTTTGGGCCAGTGTCAGTGGCAAGTGGTATCCCCTGGGGGTCTGTACTGTGCTATCTAATGTGTTCTTCATCAATGACAAAGACAGCGGGATCAAGTGTACACTCAGTAAGTTTGACGATGCCAAGCCGAGTAGTGCAGTTAACACTTCTGAAGGATGGGATGCCATCCAGAGGGGCCTGGGCAAGCTCAACAAGGGGGCCCTCATGAGATTTAACTAGTGGAAGTGCTGCACCTGGATCAGGGCAACCCCTAGTATCAACACAGGCTGGGGGATGAACAGATCCAGAGCAGCCCTGCCAAGAAGGCCTCAGGGGTGCTGGTGGGTGAGAGCAATGATGAGAGCAAGTGGATGACGAGCTGGAAATATGCACTGGCAGCCCACAAAGCCAGTTCTGTCCTGGGCTGCATCCTAAGCAGTGTGGCCAGCAGGGCAAGGGAGGGGATTCTGCCCCTCCACTCTGTGCTGGTGAGACCCCACCTGAAGTGCTGCATCCAGCTCTGGAGTCCCCAGCACAAGAAGGACATTGACCTTTTGGAGTGAGTCCAGAGAAGGGCCACCAGGTTGGCTACAGAGAGCTGGAGCACCTCTCCTGTGAGTAAAGGCTGAGAGAATTGGAGTTGTTCAGCCTGAAAAAGAGAAGGCTCCATCCAGTAGCTGAAGGGAGCCTACAAGAAAGATGGAGAGGAACTTTTTGTAAGGGCATGTAGTGACAGGACACGGGGAAATGGTTTTAAACTGAAAAGAGTAGGTTTTGATGGAGTATTAGGAAGAAATTCTTTACTGTGAGGGTGGTGAGGCATTGGAATAGGCTGCCCAGAGGAATTGTGGAAGTCCCATCCCTGGAAGTGTTCGAGGCCAGGTTGGATGGAGCTTTGAGCAGCCTGATCTAGTGGAAGATGTCTCTGCCTGGGGGGTTGGAATGAGATGATCTGTAAGGCCCCTACCAACCCAAACCATTCTATGATTCTTGGATAAATGTTTTAAAAGGCAAAAGATGGCATGAAATAATGGGTATAAAGTGCATGATTTTAATTCTTTTTAAAAACATTCTGTGTAGCAAACTACAGGGCCATCTGAAGATGGCAGCATGGGGCAGATTCAAAGATACGTTTTTGAGGTCAGAAATCCCAGGTGGTGTGTTGGGGTGTCCTGGCAAACCTGCCAGCCTAGGGCATGGGGGGACAGACCTGCGCCTGGAAGAGCCCCCTCGGTTTAATGTTATGTCTATACAAATATGTATTGGTTTCTGCCTTCTCCCCCGCAGTGCCAAGGGTTTTGGTTTGACCCCGGGTTCTTTCCCTCCCCATTGGCTGTTACTGTAAGCCCCGCCCCCATCCCCAGGAAAAAGCAAGCGGCTTCCAGCCAGACTACTGCTGGAGACGAGAGAATAAACACCTCCAGCTTCCTCCAGCGTCTCTGTTCTCGCATTCCTTTGCTCCCGGGGTCCAGGGGGGTCCAACCCAGAGCCCCGTGGATGTAGCTGCTTCACCTAGAGAGGGATCCGTAGCCAGAGAAAAGGGAAATTACAGACAGCTTGGCTGGCTTTTAAAGTGTGGTCTAAAATCTGCTATTTTGCTGAGCTAGTTTGGGATCTCAGCCCCGAACTAGCTAGCCATGGCAGACAGACAAAGACACGGTTGTGTTACAAATCATCTTTGGGCAAGTGCTCTCTTTGGTCTCTATTGTTCTGTTTCTATGTCTGAAAGGGAGGTGAAGGTATCAGTTATTTCATACTAGATTTATCATGAGGTTTACTTACTTGAGTAGTTTGAGATCCTTGTTACAACAAACCAAAAGCTACAGGTATATTCTTAGCAAACAGATTTCACCCAGACATTGTACTAAAATGTGTCTGTCCTATGCAATGCTACATTTCAAGTTAGTAGAGATGAAATTGTGAGTTCAACATCCTTAGTGGGTTACTGGTACTATGATGACCCTTCAGAACATTTCCTTGCATTAATACAGAAGCCCATCCAAAGGAGCCTACACTTGGCTCAGGCATTATGAATGTACACTTACTTCTTTATTTTCTCAGGAAAATTGTTTACTGTATATACAATAATACTGTATATAATTATTTGTGGAGGAGGGAGGATTTATAGGTTATATTTTTTTAGCGTTATATACCTTTGCAATAAAATTGCCTGGTTACAATTCATTTCAATTTTCTATCACCTTTGGATTGGAAGCTATTTTGTGAGATGAAAAGTATTATTTTAGCATTGCATGTCACTGTATCTGCCACTGAAATTACGTTCTTGGTAATATTTGAAGATGGTATTTTCCTATCTTAATCCATAGGATTATTGTGGCCTTTGTAAACATGGCCTCTCTTTTTCTCTTCACACTTCTCTCCACTTTTTGACGTATAAAATGGACAGAGGCTTAGGGATGCAGAAGGAAATTACTGGACTGAACAACTGGTATCTTATTTTCAGTTTAAAATAATCTAATCTAAGTGACCCTAAATAATATCTGTTGTTCTTTCTCCAGGTTTGTCTACATGGTTTAAAATGATAGAAAGGAAAAAGGGTTTTCTTCTGCTTGAGTATGACATATTGTTGAACTCAGAGGAAGCTTAGTATGATATTAAAAGTGTGATGACACTGAAAGAATTTGTAAGTTGAAGTCTTAAATAAGGAGAAAGTTACCAGGTTCTTAAACTTTTGAAGGTCTATGCATACATTATTTGGGTCAATTTGAATGAAAGTATTTCTTACAAAAAGGAGGTATCTTTTCTAGTGTGTATTTTAGAAGATGTTTAATTGTATTTTCTCTTTCAAGATATAAAAGGAAAGGAGAGTCCTGTCTTGGCATAGATGCAAAGAAACACTGTATAACTTGGGACAGTTCTGCATCAAAAAGGAAGCAAGTACAGAGTCGACCTGAGCGCTACTTCACAAAGAACAATGTGAAGATGCTGAACACAGATGGGATTCTTGTTTGTAATAAAAATTCTCCATCTGACTCACCTGCTTTTATACCAGTTTCCCAAGTGGAAACTGATGATTCTTCTGACACAACAGAAGTTAATCCTCTTGGGATTTATGATCAATCAACTACAGTGTGGCTACAAGGAAAAGGGTGCAAGAGTGCAGACAATGGGTCTGTAAATATACAGCAAACAACTCAAGAGCCTGGGATAAACATGAACTCCATTCTAATGACAAAAGTGGAAGAACATAACAAGAAAGTCAGAGAAAACCCAAGAGATATTAATGCTTGGATGGAATTTATTTCCTTTCAGGTATGTATTCTAATGGACCTTGTTGCCTGTTATAAGTAATAAATACATGAACGTCATATTGTAGTTTCATTTGTTTAGAACTGTGTATCTTCTGTTGGTGAAGAAGGAGCTGTTAACTCATCTTCACAAATGTCAGCATTCTTGTGATTCTAGTGATGATTCTTCCTAAGGTTGTAATGATGTTTCTTTTTGTTTTAAGGATGAATTAATGAGAGGACCTAGCCCATATGCCACTAACGGAGAGCAGGAAGTAAGAAGAAAATCACTCAAGTTAATCTTGGAAAAGAAACTGGCTATTTTAGAGAGGGCAATTGAAAGCAATCCAAGTAATGTTGACCTAAAACTTGCCAGGCTGAAGCTTTGCACAGAATTCTGGGAACCACCAGCTTTGATCAAGGAATGGCAGAAGCTAATTTTTTTACATCCCAATAATCCAGAGATGTGGAAGAAATACCTTCTGTTCTGTCAAAGTCAGTTCACTACCTTTTCTGTTTCAAAGATCAACAGTCTCTATGGAAAATGTTTGACAACACTGGCAGCTGTACAGGATGGCAGCATGGTATCCCATCCTCTGCTGCCTGGCACAGAAGAAGCTATGCTGGGTAAGGTTCTTTCTGTTCCATATTATGATCAGATTGGTCTTCATAGGAGCTAACTGTATTAGGAAAAGATTTTCCTATGTATTGCATGAAGCTTTTCTTCTCTTCAAAATGCCTGGCAGCCTGATTTCTTAGCTGTGAATTAAAGCAGATATTCCAACCAAATATGGATATAGCAGATCCTTCTCTTCCCCAGGAAAGTTTATGATACAACATCCAGTGAAGTCTAACGTGCTGAGTGGTTTATAGTACAATGTCAAGACCGGAGAATTGCAGCCAGCAGCTGGAGATGTGCTTTTATAAAAGGCAGACTTGTGAAAAAAATAATTATCTTTTGTTCAAAAATTTTACAGCTGATGGCTTTAATCAGAAAAGAGAAGGAACATTACAAGTCTGATGTGAAGTTTTCTTGAGAATCCCAGTTTGTAGATGGAGAATTCTAAGCTGTAATACCATGTGATCATGCCTTTTGTATTTATTCTATGCATACATCTACCAGTTTATAATTTATTTTATAATTATTCCTGGAAGGAAAGTAAGTCGGATAGTTAGGATGCTGGAGTGGATTAAGGGAAGAAATGAGTCCGTGCTCAGTTCTGGCATGGTCTTTAAATTTATTTGGAGCTAAATGACTTAGCCTATCCATTTCAATTTTGCTTCTCTACCTTGGCTTGTCATTGTGGTTATTAATCTGTGAATAGACTGAGGAGGGGAAAATATTAGTATTACCATAAATATCACCATGCCTTGGTTTTTTTCCTTTTAAAATTCGTTTTCAATCTAAAAGAGACTATTATGGAGGAGTCCACTTTTTTCATGTGCATCGTAGTCCAAGAAACCTCTTGTTTTTATCCAGTCCTGTAATTCCTGTTGGAGCAATGATGCTCTGCAATATCCAGTCTGGACTTACAGATTGAGATGCTGGGTTACCAGATTAGTTTCAGGTGTTCAGATCTCATGTGATCCTTGGCTGATTCATCTTGGATCAAGCACTGGAAAAAGTGCTGCAAAGGGAAAATGCGCTACTGGCCAGTGGGTATTGTACAGCCTGGTAGCTTCTAATTGCTTTTACTATCTCTGCTTTCCAATATTTTGGTCACTTTGTACACTAACCATGATGAATGATTCTCAGGACAAGTGTTTTATTCAGAATCTATTTTTGGAAATGGGAAGGTTTTTCTTTCATTTTGTTTTCCTGTGCATATTTGAACGTGTGACTTATGAACTACAAACTCATGAAGCAGTTTGCCAACTACTATGAGAATTATTTTTTTTTTAAATAGAGCTCTTTTAGGAAATTAACTAAGATTTAAGTTTTTCTAAGTACTTTTTTGCTGGCAATATCCATAGGTTAAAATGAAAATGAACTCAACTTCATGAGTGGAACAGAAACACAAATAACTTCTTGTTCTTTCTTAAGCCTATAGTGATCTGTTTATGAATGCTCTCACTATTTTTCCCCTTCAGAATTCAAATGATAGGATTAGAGAAATTTCCACTTGGACACTTCTTGTTTTGAGATTTCTTTATTAGTGACTCAGCTATGTAGTTCTTGGGCTGAGTTTTAATTGACAGTGTGCTTATTAGGAAAGTTACCAAATTGTTTGTTAAGCTGAAATAGACAGAATATTTCACAAATTAATTATGAGGTGAGTAGCAGTGAAGGTGTACATTAGGCTTGTATCTTCAACCTTTGACCCTTGCTAAGGACAAAGTATAAGAGCTCTAATAGTGGGGGACTGTGCCATCTAGTGTTCAGTTCAGTATGCAGTATTATCTACTTGGAAATAGGTGCTTTTTTAAAGTATTTCTAAACTTAAAAAAGGTAAAACTGAATTTAAAATGGTAGATCAGCCTTTATGTAAATTTTGAGATAAGAATTTATAATACTTTAAAGTTACTAGGAACTGTTAATATAAAGCAGATGATAAAGTGTTCTTCATTTTTGCTGTGTAAAGGGAGTTCTGTTTTTCAAATTATACCGATTGGTTGGGGAGAAGCATCCTTACCTTTTAAGTCAGTTCAGCTGTAGAAGTGTCTTAGCATCATGGACTGAATTAAGTATGTATTCATGCTTTTTTCAGTTTTTGCCACAAAGAAAATGCTGATTTTTGCATTTCTTCAAATACCTTTTGTTTTTTATAATGCAGAAAATTTTACACTGTAATTTATTTTTTGGCACCAGTTTGGCAGCAAATCCTAATGAGGCATTCTCTACATTCAGAGTATTTTAATCAAAGTTCATCTCTGAAGCTGAGAGACTAGGAAAGGACAATTTTTTCAGTGTCAGTTGGACACAGTGCCTAAGTCGATTAAAATACTTGGGAAGATTGTATTATAAACTTAATCATTGTTTTCATTGTTAAATATCTTCAGAAATCTCAAAGTCTTTGTTAACAGCAATAATCATTGACTTTAGAGAAAAAAATGGATTAAGTGCCTACTTTATATATTCTAGCTGAATTCAGGTTTTTATGTGCAAACATCGGATATACATCTAAATTCAGATAAAAGGAGTAAATAATTTCCCATGTATTAAATATAAGATGATGATTAAGAGCAGTTGATGCTAACCTATGTTTTTACATGTGTATCTAGACACCTAAGTATTTGGATTGTTTAAAACCCTCCAAAACCAGTGTGTTCAGTGAAGGAACAGTAGTGTTCGAAGAACTGTTTTACTGTTTCCCAAGCTGTCATTGATTTATTTAAGTCTTTATGGGCTTGGGGTTTTTTTGCAAGCCGATCATGATTTAAAGCAATTTGAACAGCTTCTATTTTGTTAGGACTGGAGTGTAATTTGGAGTGATTGAGTGTCACTGAAATGTCCTTGAGCTGCCTCGCAATCGAGGTGTTTAGAATACCTGTTATTTCTCCAGCTCTTTTGTTTAAGACTCTCGTTGCAAGATATGAAGAGAAACACTTCCCTTTTTAAGCTGAGACTGAGGCTCAATGTGCACTTGGGATATGGCAGTGGTTAGACAAATGATTTGTTGAAGAGCAAAGGATAGGGCTCTTCCCTACTTTTAAGCAGTAATATTTTGACCAAAAGACTGGTCTTCTCTTAACTCAGGTCTTACATAAAGGAAAAGAAAAAGAGAATGACAATTAGAATGAAAATGATATATTGCCAACATATTATCAATGTAAATATCTCATGCAAAACTGAGACAAAAAGGATTTTTGTTGTTATCTCCTGCTGCGTGCATTGTGATAATGCCCAGCATCTTCAAAGAGGGCTATGACCCACTGACAGATGTTGGATACAGTGAAGTTCAGGCCAGTGTGTCTTAACTTTCCATCAGTAAGGACAGTGCATGTATGGCATGAATAAAAAGTTATGTCTTTGGCACATTTAAAGTTCCAAAAGTTAATTAAAGTTAATTAAACTGTGACAATTTTGGCATGCATTTATGCTAGTTACTCCCTATGTTTTGGATTTTGATACTGTTCCAAAACAATTATGTTCTACAGCATGTTGTGTATGTATTTTTATATTTGTGGGCTGTAATAAAATACTTTGCAACAAAATTTGAAATACTAAAATTTTATCTTCCTTACCTTACAGCTATATTTATTCAGCAATGCCATTTTCTGAGACAGGCTGGCCATTCTGAGAAGGCAGTGTCTTTGTTTCAGGCTCTGATTGACTTCACCTTCTTTAAACCTGACAGTGTAAAAGATCTGCCAACAAGAGGACAGGTAGCAATTTCCATTTAAATGGGTGTGTGTCTTTATGTATTTCAGAGAATCCTGTACCAGAAAAATGTTGATGAATTTTTAAGGACATAGGAAAATATCTTGGATAACAGCTTACTTAGAGGTTCTTCAAGGTGATGCTTGCATTGAAAAAATGCTTGTGGGTCCTCTGGAACTACAGGCCAAATAGCTTCTTCTACTGTATATAATGGAAGTGTGATAACCAGTTGTTTCCTATCTTTTTTAATAATTAAAAGTGGAAAAAATGGAGCTAGCTGACCAATGTCTGTGTCTAGTTAGCACTTGCCCTGCTTCTTTTCCCGCAAAATGCTGTTGTTCTGTTACTGTTGATGGAGAGAGCTGATAGGACATAAAATCTTTCTGTTCCAGACAGTTTTTGGCAAAAGTTTCTTATGTTCTCTGTTACCTATTTCCATTAATTTGGTGGCTACATTAGGAAGACTTTCGTGCTTTCAAGTGTCTTTTATTTGACCCATGAGATTCTGTTCAGCTTATAATGGTAAACGTTGAAGTACTCAATCACGTTTTGTCTTAATTTGTTCAGGAGAATATTGCACATGCACTGCACTAATAATAAGGAAGGTAATATTTGGATGCCAGTAGCATCATCCCACTGAACTGTTAGGAACTGTTTCCTTTTAAATTAGTGGTAGAGAGGCCACCATTTAGGCAGCTGGGCTACTGTAGAGGATAAAAATTGAATTTGCTTCTGTTACCTCACTATCTCCCCCAGGAACCCAGACTCCAGTTCTTGCTCTCTCGATTAATGCTGTTACCCACAAATGGAGCAATCTTACAGGTTAAAAAATAGTGGTGTCTTCTTAAAGAGCTAAAATTTAGAGTTCAGTCATAGCTATCGTGGAGGATTGGGTGTAGTTGCACAGATACACATAGTTACAGTTCAAATCATTTGAAAAACTGCATTATGTGTAGTATTTAAAAAATCTTAGAGCAGGGTGAAAAGGAAACATGATTCAAAAGGACCATGTTTAGGTTGGAAAGTGCAGTTCTTGAAAATAGGAAAATGCCAGATTTACAGCTGATCCCACATTCTGCTGTCTTACAGAAGTGTTATGACTCAATTTGGAATTACTTGTTTCTGTACTGTTTTCACAGTTCACTTTCTCACTTGCAGCAAAGAATAAATCCATGAGGAGCAGAATTAATATTTTGCAGTTGCTGTAAGCCCTGAATTTTCTGATGTGTTGATGCTTGATTTTTCTTGGAGTAAATTTTATTGTTAATACTTGTATTTCATGTCTCAATGTCCAAGCCAAGGGTTGGTACACAGCAGAAGCATGTAATAGGAGAGGGATGGTCATTAGAGCTAAGGATACCCAAAGCAGAGGAGGAGTTGATGAACCTAGAGATGACTTATTGCATACTGGCAATGACAAAGTCACTAGGACTAGAACCCTGGACTTCTGATTCCCTGGAAAGGCGCCCTGACCTTGTTGACCACCCTTAAACCTGAAAGATGAAAGTCCTTACTGATCTTTTTCTCTTGTCCTTAGTCCAGTCATATTTATGTGCAGCTGTAACATTTCGATTTGACCATAGGTGTGTGATTGAGTTATCATTCCATTAGCCAAATTCTTCATGGTCCTGTGGAAGTTAGGGAGGAGGGGAATTTTGGATTCTGAAAGCCACACCCTGGGGACTTTGGATCTTTATCCTTGAAGGATCTATAAAGGACTGAGGCACAAAAGTATTTTGCTTTCTTTAAAGCCTATTACCTTTTAAAATTATCTTTATTTTCACGAGAAGAGCTGATGACAGTCCTTATGTGCCACAGGCATAACTGAAGTACTCAATTGTTCCTGATGAATCTTAAGCAGCATCTAACAGTCTTCAGATACAGAAGTTATATCCAGATAGGTGCTTGTAGGGTCTGGAAGACTTAAGTTGACACAGCTGATGTCTGTACAACAGCAAAAATTATTTTTCTGTATGTTTTGTTTTGGTCGGTTCTGTCGAAAACTATAGGTGGAATTCTTTGAGCCCTTTTGGGATAGTGGAGAACCACGAATTGGAGAAAAAGGAGCACGAGGCTGGAAAGCATGGATGCACCAACAAGAAAAGGGTGGCTGGGTTGTTCTTAAGCCTGGTATGTGTGTGTCAATATGTGTAGTTGTATGTCCATATGTTCTAAACATTTTGATTAGAATCATATAATCTGATTCCTGTCATGTTTTTGCATACAAATTTTAAAAAATATTTACTGAGATCAGGATGATGTATATCACACTTCACAGGCAATAGCATGTGTTGAATGTTTTGTGCACGATATTGTTTATGGAACATTTTTGTCCTTTCTACAATGAGAATTAAGGAAGAGGATGACATATCCTCCACTTCATGTTGAAAAAGTAAAGCTGAAGGTGTGAGTACTTGGTGGAGATTCACGACCATCAAAAGTGAAAGGGAGCTACTTCCCTTAAGACCCTTCCACCATATTAGTAGATGAGGTGGGATTATATTATTAGATGACAGTTGCCTCAAGGATACCTACATTTATGATTCCATTTCTAGGATCAGATTTCAGTTTCTTAGGCAAAGGTATAGTTAAAATAGGAGGAAAACCTTTCCTTTCCCTTTGTGATGCAGAAAATGAAGGATTTGTGTCTTCACTTGGCTGGATTGCTTCTGGTTGAGCAGGGATGCAGAAAACACTCCCCGCTGCTTAGCCTCACTTTGTCTTGTGGTCTGCAGCACTGCCTTTCATGTCAAGGACTGTTTCTCAAGCAGATAAAGCTTTCAGGGAAGCAGGAGGCTGGAATGTGTCTGGCCAAAGATGAGCAGTCTTTGCTTTTACTAATCCTACTGCTGTAGCAACTCCAATGAAGCAAGTTTTCAGTAACAAGAAGTCTGCTTTCAGTAAACAAAGGAAGTGAAAGATAATGATGTGCCACCCTTGTCCCTGGATTAAGATGGAATTTCCTTGGCCTGTTACTGAGGTCAGCAGTTTTATTTTTGGTGGCTCTAGACATTTTGTTCACAGATTGAGAAGACTCAGAGAAGAGGAGCACTGCCAGTCTTGGGCAGATCCAGTATGTACCAGTGCTTTTCCCATATGTGTCAACCCCTAAAGTTCAGGTGCAATCTACAATTGAGTGTGTTCATTTAAAACCATCAGGTTTCTTCAAACTTTGATTAGATTGTGGAAATGCTGTCTTCTTTCATAGAGTTGCTGACTAAAGGAGATACTGTTGATCACAAAAATACATAGAGAGTAAAAATCTTGCAACAACCTTTGCAACCTCAGGTTGTTTTACCTGAAATTTAAGAATTGGGATTGGGAGTGTTTCACCTAGTTAATGGCAGATGTCAGGATCAAGAATTTGGAGGTGGTGTAGAAATGGCTTGATTATTGTAATGCAGGTAACATTAAATTTTGAGGGCTATTTCTTTTCCTCAGCAATAAAAAAGAAACATCTCTACAAGCTTTCCTTTTGCCTATAGGTGCTCCTCAGTTTCTGCACAGAATTAATATATTGCTGTCAGAGGAAAAATATGGTCATTTTATCCAATAGTCCATAAAGATTGTAATAGTGGCGTGTGGTTAAGCACGTCCTTTTTTTGTGTATGTGTAACTACGTGAGTTGTTTCAACTGCACATTAATTAAAATGCTGAAAATACCACTTACTATAAAGTAACGTGACCAAATTTGTTTTGCAGTGTTTAATATTTAAGTACCAGTTTTTATATACAGTGGTTTTCTCAAAATGTTTTATGCACACTAGTATTCATAGGGCATACTTGAAATTTTATGCCCAGGTATGAAGTGAAGAATCTAAATTGCACAAAAGGATGACTGACTCTTGGCTTTTGCTTGCAAATTGGTGTTGATAAAGGTGGTCCACAGCCTGTCAGTGTTTCCTTTTCTCCTCTGTGAAAAAGTTTGAGTGGTGACACTAATTCACAGCTTCTAAAAGTTTGGAAGCTTCCTACCTCCCTATTCTTGCAGACTTGGTGTCAAAACCCAGAACCACGATTTGGAAGTTCTCAGCTGTGTCTTGTGTGTTTTTTTATTAACGCTGTATTTACTTCCATTGTTAAAGTAGTTAAAGTGTATGTCATGTCTGGCCTTTGGATTTGGTGGATTAATTTTTCTTTAATAATTGTGTGTGTGTATATATTGATTTGATTTTAGATGATGAGGATGATGAAGAGATAGATGAGGATCAAGAAATAAAAGATAAAACTCTTCCCAAGTGGCATATTTGGTTGGATATTGAATATTCCCGTGAAGCAAGGCACTGGTTACCTTGGAGGCCAGACAAAACCAAAAAGGAAACTGAAGAGGATTGTGAAGATCCAGAAAGACAGGTCACTGTGCTATAATAGAACGAGGGGAGATGATAAGACTAGTTATCCTTTATTTTGAATTCATTGCCATATTTGCGGGTATTTTAGAAGAGTAATACTTTCCTTTGTCTGGAAAAAAGATCTTTTCTTTGAAATTCAAAATTTGCCTGAGGTTTTGTGCTCAGACTTCTGAAAACCATGGGAAGCTCATGGTAAACTTTGGAAAGTTTGCGGGCAAATAGCCTGTCTTTGCTGTTCAGTGATTCCTGTCATCTGTATGGAGAAATCTCACAGAAATACGTACTTAAGAAGAGATGTGCATTAAATAAACGAAGTTTTCTTTGCCTTCAAGTCAGATAGTTGGATAATTTTTATTCCTTGGGAAATAGGTCAAGTCAGACACTGATTTTCAAATTAGAATGTGTTAAATGGCCTATGCATTGAAGTCTTCCAGACCTTCATTTTGTAAGTTTTCTGTGGAGGTCTTCGTTGCTCACAGGCAAAGAAATCTCTTGATAGCAAATTTATAGTCTGACTGGAGAAACAGGAAACTGGAGATTGCTTGTTTAACTTGTCAATTTTTAATTTGAATGACATTCTGATACCATTTAATAGTAATTCTAAATCCTATTGATTTGAAAAAGTTCTTTAATTATATAAATTATGGATTTGCTGCTTTTATTTGATTGCATAAATTAATGGAATTTGTTTTAATTTCGATTTTTTTTAGGTGTTATTTGATGATCTTGGACCATCTTTAATCCGTCTTTCTAATCCAAAGCTTCAGCATCAACTGTTGTACTCTTTTTTGCAATTCCTGGGAGTTCCATGTACAAGTAAACCCTTTCCTTCCAGTCTCTATGTTGCCATGGATGAAAATAACATCTTTGACAGTGTGCTTTATGATGATAAACCGCTGACTTCTCTTGATTTTCCACTTTCTGGATTCAACAGTATTGGTCATATGGATACGATGTTACGAAGCAGACATCAGATAGGCCACTATAAAGAAGGAGAGGAGTTCATACAGAATGTCTTCCAAATTCTGTCCCAGATATTTACAGGAAAGGAAAAATCTAACCTGGCCATTTGTTGGCTACAGTATGAAATATCTAAGGTAATGAAGAGTCTGCATATAATCAATTTTGTGATGTGTGGCTTTCTTCTGTTTTAATGTTTATATTGAATTAAAATAAATTTTCATGAAAGTTGTCTTGCAGGACTAAGTATTCAAATCAGGAAATGCCAGTTAAGATTGCATAAGGGGAAAAAAAAGGCAAACCAAAAACCCCTTTTCTTCAGTACATGTTACAGAGTGGCATGCTTGTAGCAAACTATTTTTTGAAGTTTTGGATAAATGTTAGTATATGATACATTGTATGCTGGACAGGAATCTCTGTGAGGGGTTTTTTTACAGTGCAAAGTGAGTCAGCCGAGTACTGCTAAGTGGATAATCCCAGATACCATAAAAAAAGCACCTAATCAAGAAACTTTCTGCCTCCTGTACAAGTTACTTTTGTAGTGTTCTTGAAGGATATAACACCGTATCACTTTCCCCAACTCTGGCAGTGTCCAAGGCCAGGTTAGATAAGGCCTTGAACCGTCAGGTGTAGTGTGAGGTGCTCCTGCCTGCAGCAGGAGTAGTTGGGACTAGATAATCTTTAAGGTCCCTTCCAACCCTTAAAATTCTGTGGTTCTATGCATATGGATTTATTCAAGTAAAACTGCTCTAATAAATGCCCACAGAAGGGCAGAGGTTTCAGGTTGCCTTCCTAGTTCTTAAGAAAGTTTGATATTGTGCTTCCTTATGGGCAAGCTCACCCTCTCTTACCCCAACACTATCTGACAGAAGATCTCATGTCCTGTAATCTTCCCATCCAGTCTCCACATTTGTCTGTTAGCATGTTGCCTGCTGTGAAAAGCTACTTGGATTTATTTGTGGTAGTCATAAGCTACATCATTTTTTTTCCTTTTCTCAACCATCACAAGTTAGCAGCTCTGTGTTTGAGCAGCTGGCCTTTTAAAAGAGTGAAGTTTGATATTATTACTTAATGTCAGCAGCAGGAGTAAGAATGATAAGCCTTTGTAATTTGACTGTGTTGGAGGGAGCTGACAACAGGCAGTTGTGACAACAGTATTCAGTAGCAACAGATCTGGTTGGTGGTAAAATATGAAACAATATGAAAACAAAACACAGTAATGAAATTAAAAAATTGCTGTGAGGGTTTTTTCTCCTTTCTTCTTCCATCCCTCTCAAAATATGCTCTGTTTATTTTCTCCTGCAGGTAATTCAGTGTCTCCAAGCAAAAAAGAAAAAGAAGCTAAAAGCACAAGGGAGGAAGAGTAAAAAGTTGGCCAAGAATTTCCTTAAAGCACCTGACAACCGAAACAACCTTTGTCTCTGGAAACTTTATGCATACCTAGAATGGCTGCTTGGTAACACAGATGATGCCAGGAAGGTGTTTGACACAGCTCTTTGCACAGCAGGGACGGGAGGATTGAAGAGTGCCCAGCTCTGCAGCCTCAGCCTGCTTTATGCTCAGCTGGAAGTGGAACTGCTAGAAAGTATAGAAGGAGCTGTTATGTCACGTGCTGTTCACATATTGACCAAATTGACTGAAAACGGACCATATGTGCCCTATAGTGGACAAGTGTTATCTGTGAATGTCTTGAAAGCTCGTAAAACTTATGAGCATGCACTGCAAGATTATTTAAGTAAAACACCAGTTTCTGATCAGGATCAGGTCAATGATAGTGATCAGCTGGTTAACCTGGTTGGTTGTTATGCACTGTTCCAGTATTTGACTGTTGGGATTGATGCTGCAGTATTAATTTATACCCAGGCTTCAGAAAAACTTGAAGCTTCTGGTTCACAGAAATGTGAAAATACTGGAGAGAATTTTGGCATTCTAAATTTTCCCACTGCTCTTGAAGCTGTCACACTGCTGCATACAAATTTACTGAGATTCCACATGAAAATTAGTGTTTATCCTTTGAATCCCCTGCGAGAGGCACTAACGGAGGCTCTGAAAAGGTATCCTAGCAACCAGTCTCTTTGGAGGTCATACATCCACATCCAAAGGAAGTCTCACAGTGCGAACAAAGCACGAAGATTTTTTGATAATGTCACAAGGTCTACTAACTCTTTAGAGCCATGGCTGTTTGCAATCCAAGCAGAGCAGATGAGAAAAAAACTCACAGAGACGGTCCAGAGGTAATACCTTGCAGCTCCTTACAATTACACTTTTTTGAATCTGTCTAATCACCTAACAGAGGAGGGAAAATGCCATCACAGTTCTCATTTTTCAGATGAAGAAGCTGTAGCTAGAGGTTTTTTGTTGAAGGCTGAACAGGGAGTCAGTGGCAGAATCTTGAACAGAATTAGAGCCCTAGGTGATAGCCTTATGTCCTTTCTACTGAGCCAGATTGTATTTGAATTTGTTTGATTACTTGCTACTGGCATCAGGATGATACACATTTCTTTAAGGAGTTATTAAATAAGTAAGCCTGCTTAGATGGCCAAGATAAACATTGTGAGCTTAGAAACTGCTGCATTTTAGTACTACAGCAATAAAGAGCATAATACAGAGCTACGCTGCAGTTTCTGTCTGAGCTGGTTGCCCTACTTTACTCCTGAATCACAGAATACAGTTGTGGCAGATCTGTTTCCATAGTGAGTCCTTGAGAGTTCAGTTTTCATATGAGGCTGTTACTAGGTAGAAGAGGCTGGAAATTCTATGAATTCACAGTGGTCTGGGCTCAGGTTTTTTGCTCCTGAGAAAGGAGAAAAGGGTAGAAGATATGGGGAACAAGGTACGTGTTCAGTCTTAGAGCTTAGTCTCTTAACTGTTGTCTTCTCATTGTTTGGAGCTACCTATCCACTGCTACCTACATATCTCCGGTGACATCGACAGCTTGGTTGTTCGTGTCTGCACGTAGCAACAGACTTCTAGGGAAGAGTTACCTGGAAGTTTTACATAGCTGTTAAGCTCACAATATTCACTCTTGGTGAAATTATGTAATTATCAGTATACTTTGAAATGATGGGTCATCCACTTCTTTGACTGCTGCAGGCTGGCAACAGGCATTCAGACATGATAGTGACATTCCTGAGCTGTTAGTCTATGTCATCCTAAATTGCAGTAAGAGTTCTACAGCCACCAAATGTAAAGGAGGATTGTACTTTGATTTTCTGTTAATTACAGATTAACACTAGGATAGGTTTTCATTATTGTTACTTGGAACTGAAAATTTCAGAATTATTTTCTCAGTGACGTTGAGTTCCTTTCCAGATTGTTCACTGCTAGCAGAGCTTTTCCTATAGATAATATTTATAAGGGACAAGTTGGGTGTGGCAAGAGCAGAGCTGAACTACTGCAGCAGGGAAATAAGTGGCCTGTCAGTCATGCATAAAACTAATGTTTTGTGATGTTGTGACAAAATAAGAAAATGTCTGTGCTATGTCTGACTATTTCATATTCTGGTTTGTATTTCTGCTTAAGTGCATGGAATTCAGATGAAAAAATGAACATGAAAGGTAAAACAGGAACGTTTGTAAGTCAGTGTTAGGTACAAGGCTTCAAATGTTTGACTCCATGCAGAGTAGGTTACATAATATTCCCTTACGGCAAGGGTTAAGATGAGAGGGAAAATTACTTGCAAGGCACATGAGAAAAAGAGACAAGTTAGGAGCCAAGTGTTAATGGGGAGTGGAACAAGCTGGCAGGCTAAGAGAACATGCACAGACAAATGATGTTGCCATCAGTGCTCCAGTCTGTTTCTTCAAGCTCAAGCATCAAAAGTAAGCCAGTCTGTATCAGCTGTAGAAGGAAATCAGTGCTTTGGTGAAAACTACATACCTGCTTTTGTGTTCCGCCTGGAACTTAGGGGATTTGAATCTCTGGGTGAAAATTACTGTTGTAATTGTGGTTGAAATCCAGAGTTGTAATTTTGGCCTTGATCGAAGACCAATGTATTGCCTTACAAAAGTGAGGGGTAAATTTGAACAAACTTGCCTGGGCACCAGAAGATGTGCTGATCCAGACTTGAATTTCTTTTGAGCTGCTCTGCCAAATTTAGAATGATGAATAATCTTGGAGGTAGACTAAGATGTTTTAAAATCATATGATAGTGGATTGTGATGTTCAAAGAGAAATGATTTTTGAACATGCTACGTGAATTTTCACAAAAATACTTAATTTATATTTTTTTCCTAATTTTCCTATTCAGAAATGTGTTGATTTCATTAGCAAGTGCTAAAAATCTGGGTTATAACATTGAGTTTATAGCATGAATTACCAAAGCCTGGCTATATATGGTGCTGTGAACAGACAGTACGTCGTTCTTTACCCCTTCTTACCTGGATGCGGTCCCTTGGTTTAGGTCTAAAGGACTGTTGTTTCTTCTCTCCTCTGTGTTTCAGGGCAGATGTTGGTGAAATACATTGTACTATTCCTGAAACTGGATTAACAAATCGGATTGTAGCTCTATTTGAACATGCAGTTCAGAGTGAAAATGGTACCCATTGTCCACTGCTGTGGAGAATGTATTTGAACTTTATGGTAAGAAGAAGAGTATCAGTTTTGTTTTGTTTTGTTTTGGAATTAACAGAAACACAGCTGGAATACTGCTTAGAAAAATGAATACTAAATGCTGCCATACCTCTGTGATTTGCAAGGTGATATATTTGAATTGTAGTGCTCCTTACTGTTGTGAACATTAAGGAAAAGGTAATTCACGCGAATTAGGAGTAATAGCTTCTGACAGTGTAGTCTTAATACAGATGCAGACATTGTGTCTGTCATCTTACATAGATAAAAAGTGTGTCATAAGATATCAATAGATGCCAAGCTGCTTGCCAGTGGAGTAGACCCCGGCACATATTGGTGAAGGAAGTTGCACTTCCTGTTGAACTTCGAGGTTCCTGTCAGCTGATTTCTTCATCCCATTGTGATCCCCTCTGGATGGCAGTGTGACCCTTGGGGGTGTATGGCCACTCCTCGTGTCATCTGCAGGCTTGCTGAGAGTGTACTCTGCACCATTAGCCAGATCATTAACAAAGTTGTTAAATGAGATTGGTCCCAATTAGTGTCCCCAGGGGTACTGCTAGTCACTGACCTGCAACTAGACTTGTTCCATGGATCACCACCCTCTGGGCCCAGACTTTGAGACAATTTTCTTACTGTCTGTGCATCCAGTTCTTTTGTCAACTGCTTATTTAGGAGGCTCTTATAGGAGACATTATCAAAGGCCTTACTGAAGTCCAGATAGACAATGTCCACTGCTCTCCCCTTATCCACCAGGCCAGTCATTTCATCATGGCAGTTTATTGAGTTGGTCAGTCATGACCTTTAGTGAATTCACAGTCTGCTGCTGATTTTCTTTTCATTCACATGCTTGGAAATAGTTTCCAGGGTTAGCTGCCCTGTCACCTTCCCAGGGCACAAGGTGAGGCCGACCAGCCTGTAGTTCACTGCATACTCCTCTTTCCTCTTCTTGAAAGCAGGAATGATGTTTTACTTTCTTCAGTCTTTGGATGCTTCTCCCAGTTGTTGTGATCAATCAAAGATTGTCAAGAGTGACCTCTCAGTGACATCTGCCAGCTCCCTCAACACTTGAGGTGCAGTCCACATACAAAATAAATGCATGGTAGGCAGAACATAGCTATAGCTTCTGTAACTTGCCTTCAATTTTGTCAGTCTTTTGAATCTTAAAAGCTGCATATAAAAGTTCTGTTAACTGGCGTTGCAGTTTAATGCTAAAAAGCAATGATGTTTGTTTCTTCCATAGTTCCCCATGGAAGTACATAAATAAAATCATTTAGTCAGCTTTGTTATCTTGGTTTTCTGGCTTCTCCAAAGTAGAATATGGAAGTTGAAAACACTAAAGTAATGACTTTCATTCCCCAGTGTTACTCCTCTGTTCACATCCCCTGGTGTAATAAGTTGTCAGAGGGGGATCCAGAAGGCTATGAAATACAGAGGAGGCAGGGGAAGGAGAGATCTTATTTTGTGTTTGAGAAGATCTCTTGCATGGGACTGTTAATTGTAACAATTTCTACACAAATACGTGCTTGTCAATATTTTATACAACTTTGTTTGTAGGAATGTACAACTGAATTACTGTTATTCTTTACAAACTAATGACACCCCAGTATGCACAAATGCTGAAGATCACCCATTATGTATTTTATCACTAGCGCTTCATTTGTGGATGATACCTTTTTCACAAGAGCAACAAAGAGTATTTACTAGATGCTAATAAGATGGAGGAGAATACTGTTACAGTAATAGCTTGGAATAACATTGTCTAGAGAAGCAAAATCAATTCGAAACATTAAAATTTTCAGATATAGTCATAGAAGAAGTTGTGATTGTTCAGTATTACCCTAAGTTCTGTAGATCTTTCTGTTTTCTCTTTGCTGATGAAACATGGGTTGTGGACAGTGATGTGGGCTGGAATCTGGCTGAACTGCCAGGCTCAAAGGCTTGTAGTCAGCAGTATGAACTCTGCTGCAGGCCAGCCACTGGTGCTGTACCCCAGGGAGTGATACTGGGACCAGTGCCCTTTAACATCGTCAGTAATGATCTGGATGATGAGAGTCTGTGCCATCAGCAAGTTTGCAGCTGATAAAAATCAAGAGGAGTGGCCAAAGCACCATATTCTGCTCTTGGTCTGTCCAGGTTCCGTTTGAATAGCCGAGAACCATGAAAATGAATGAGGGGTTGGAGCATGTGTTGTACAGGGAGAGGCTGGGAGATTTGTGGTCATTGATCTTGGAGAAGTGAAGGCTCCTGGAAGATACTGTCAAAGTATGGCAATACCTCATAAGAGGGTGTGAAGACAGCCAGAATCTTCTCAGTGCTGCCTAGTGACAAGACAAGAGGCAATAGCCACAAGATTAAATATATAAAATTCCATTCAGACATGAGAAAAAGCTTTTTACTGGGAGGGTGATGAAACACTGGAATAGACTGTCCAGAACTTGTGTAGTCTCCAACCATGGAGATACTCAAAACCCAACTGGATGTGATTCTGAGCAGCCTGCTTTTGCTGACCCTGCTTTGAGCAGAGGGCTTGGAGCAGACGGTCTCCAGAGCTTCCTTCCAACCTCTGCAATTCTGTGAAAAAGGCAGAGGCAGGACACTACTGAAAGCTCTTTGCAGAGCTGCAAAAGAGTTCCTAAATTTTAAGAATTGACAAGGGAACCTTTTGATTTTTAGCAGCAGTAGTGATGTAGTCAGAATAAAAGAAAACATAAACTCATTATGAAAGATTTCTTCTCCAAAGATCACAAAATATTTAGTGTATTTTCAGTATTTTGAAATGAGTGGGTTTTTTGGTTTTGCTGTAAAAACCCATTTGTTAAGTGTTCTTTAAAGTATCTCAATTCAAAATATTTCTTCACAGGAAATTGTAATTATTTCTACCTGTAACTGGGATGACTGAAGCTAAGGAGACTGTTCAGTACTCTGACCTCTGCTGCCTTTCTCTTTCTAAACTTCATGATAGCTGTGTGCTCTGTATTTGTATCACATACTTAAATGGGTGCTTTGAGGAAGAAGTTTTAACTCCTTCCAGACAGTTGCTGATTTTTCATATCCATTTTTGTATGGAAGGAGGTTCAGCTGTACGAAACTGCTGCTGAGTAAGAACACATATGTACACGATCTCTTCAGCGCACAAAAATAATGTATTATCGCCTCCACTGTTCAAAAGATGCTCTTTGCAGTAAGTGTGTTGCATATCAGGTGAAATTTTGGTTAATGATTTGCACTGCTGAGTATTACTGTCAAATCTAGGCAAAGGCACTGACTTGAACTGAAATACTCGGCAGACGCCCTTTCTGTCAGTCCTTGTTCTGTTACTTGTCCTGCAAGTAAAGCCCTGAAACTCCTCTAAGACATCTGAAGAGTTTAACCTGACAAATTGCACAGCTACCACAGTATATAGTAAAAAGGAGTTCACAACAGAAGAACACAGCTTTTCAGCAATCATTTCTTTGTCTCAGAAGTAATTGTTTCAGTATTTCAGCTATTACTGCACTGAAGTATGAACTTTTTTTTTATCACACAGGCTTCACTAGGAAAAAAAGAAAAAAGTAAAGGATTGTTTTATAAAGCCCTTCAAAACTGTCCTTGGGCAAAGGTAAGCACAGAAAACAGGTAAACTTGTCATCATACTTTAATTTTTGAAGTTCTGTATTTGAAAAAAAGTTAATTTTTAGTAGTTGTTGTAAGGACTTACATGCAAATGAAAGGAGAGGTTTCTGAGAAAGTAATGTTAGGATTTTCTGCAAGTAAGAGATGCATCTTAAATGGAAACAGGGTCAGTAGTCAGTGCTGTTTGTGTTTCAGGACAGACGGGTGTTGCATTGAGGCACAGCAGTAATAAATCCTGTCCGATCTATAAATGACTGGTCCTTTCAGACTTTTATCATGAGCATGGCAGTATCAGAAATACACAGCCAAATAAAAAATTACTTATGTAATAATATATAAAATTATTGAGGAGAACCTGCAACTCGTTCTCAGGTAATGTCCGTATGTGCTGCAAATGCTCCAGTGCTTCTTGACATCCATTTATCTTTTTGAATGAAGTTATTTAGTAAGAGTTGGAAAAGACTTGCTTAAACATCTACTTGGCTGTCACTGTAGAGTACTAATCCTGTTTGTATTACTTCAAAGAATACACAATATTTCTTATGTTCTTGCTACAGACTGGTTGCTGTTTATGTACTTCTTTATACTGTGTTTCTTGCTAGAAAGGTTGCACAGAAAGTGTTCTTGTTGTTGTCTTTCCAGGTACTCTATATGGATGCAGTAGAATATTTTCCTGATGATCTGCAAGAGACGCTCGATCTAATGACTGAAAAAGAATTGAGAGTGCGGGTACCTATGGAAGAGCTGGATCTTCTACTAGAGATTTAAAAGAAGATTGTAGCAGAGCAGAAAAAGTACAGAGGCTGCTTCCAAAGCTAACAATTAGATCCATCTCTTTTCATACAGGAACTCTGTTGGGACTTGGGTACTGTGTACTTGATACTTTTTTGTTGCTGTTAAATCTTCTATATAAGTTCCTATCAAAATGGAGTTCTACTACCTGCAAGTATTCTGGAATCAAGGACTGCATTTTGCCTACAGTAATGGATCCATTTCTCTGAAGTATTGCTGGCTCCCACATAAGGATACCCTCTTTAAATAGTCTCCTGTTGAAAGTTGCCTGCATTTCTTATTCTGATGTTTGAAATTACATTCCCTAGGGTTCAGAAGAGGTTCAGTACATGCCAACTATGGCTTGGTGAGCAGCACAGGAAATAAACATCTGCCAAATGGATGCTCCGCTGTCCTTCAGTTGGCAGACTTCAGTAGTTTCCTTCAGCTTGGTATGCCTGTGTATATGTAACTACCCAGTCAAACAGCCATTACATCTGTACATTACATCTGTACATATGCTGTGAGTAAAAAGTAAATTTTTGTTTGAGCAGGCACCTGTTTTGGTATGCTTTGACAGATGACTATTTTAATATAAATATTTATGAAAAATATACCTGAATATTTGAAAATTCCAAAGTAACTTGTTTTTTATTTGTTAATTTAATAGAACTCTTGAGTGTATTAAAAATGAAAATGTGTCCATAATGTATCTCTAGGCATCTCACTTCTAAACAAATTTAGAATGATTACTTGCCTTTGACCCAAATCCAGTTAATTGTTGTACGAGAAGTAGAGGTTAGATCTGTATTTGTTTCTCATCAAAGAAGGCATAGTCTTCTATGATTGTTTAAAAAGCAGTTTATATTCCAGGAGACTTCAAGCAAGCTCCTAGAGAAGTAATACAAAATATGGTAACAATTTAAAGATACAATTATGTTATACATTTATTTTGTAAGACAGAATATGCTGAAATATGGAAAGGACTGTTTAGCTCAGAAACTGGATTTTCATCTGAAACAAGCATACCTGCAGCCACTGAATACCCAAAACTGCTTCAGAGGCTTTTAATGAGAAAACTAATTGTCACTAGCAGCACTAAAGCAATTGGGATCATCCAGCAGGTGAGATCTGATTACACATGAAACTATGTCTGGACAAAGACATACAACTTCAGGCTCGGGTTTGCCACTGTATACAAGATAGAATACATTTTAGTTCAGGCTGCAATTCATTTATTCCTTTCTAAAATGATTTTAAATATTGCAGGGAATGTATATAATTTTAAATGGTATTACAGCACTTCTGAAGAGCCTTATAATATTGATGTAGTTGCAAGTGATGCTGGTTTTGCTGTGAAAGTAATTGATTAGTCGTTGTGAAAAATACATAGTTTATTTTTTAAATCTATACTTCCTACAAAAATGACAGAGCTCCTGAATTGGAAGTAGAAGTTACTCTGTACCCTGAACAGTACCATGACAAATTCTGCCATGTGTTTGTTTTTGCTTTCCCATCACAGCAGAATGCCATTTCCTCTAAAGCCCTGAAAGGGCCATGGAGAGCAGAGAGGCTTGATTGTGGTGCTGCCTAGGTTGGGAGGGAAAGATCGTCTGGTCCAACCTTTTGTGGGACAGGGAGCCTAGATAAGATTAACTAGCTCTCTCTCCAGTCACATTTGAAAACTTCCAGTGATGCCAGCAATGACCTCTGTATCCATCACATCTCTCTTCTCTTCTTCCATGCATCCTGTCTCGAGTGCTTTCCTTTGCAGTTTCTCCCAATTGGGCTGTTTCCTTCATTTGGATGGTCAGAGGCTTCCTGGAGCAAGTCCTGCCCTTTACTTCAGACTCCAGTAGCTTTCCTGTGCTTATGGGGAATATACTTGCTGTTCACTTTCTCCTGATACTTATTACTTTTGTCTTGATGTTCAAGTTCAGAAACTTTGGCGCAAGTGGCAGAAGTAATTCTGCTGCAAAAGTGAAGAACTGAGTTTTCAAACATAAATGTTTTTCAGTTCCTGTGGTGGCAGACAGGGTACTAGAACAGAGGCCTTGGGTTCATTTAATGCAGTGCAGCTGCTCTTCAGGGAGCTGAACCCACCTCTTTGTGGCCGTTGCTTCAAGCCAGCAGTAACAGCCCTGTCCCAAATAAAAAGTGCCTTGCTTGCCACACATGTCATAAAGCTCTTCAGCCCCTCAAGCAATGATGAGATCAACTGCCATGATTAGAAAGTGCTAAAAAATCCCTAGCTTTTTGTGACCTTTCCAAGAACACAGATCTCCTAAGGTTTATAAGAATGGGTAATAAAACTTGTTTTTCTAGCTCCAGATGAAAAACAATTCTATTTCAGGGTTTCTGTCATCCAGATTAAATAAAGGACTCCACTCATCTGTAGGGTTCATTTTTAACAATGAGCCACATAATTTTTACATATTAAAATAGAACCCCTTGGCCCTGCTGCTACCATTGTTGTTGGAGCACTGGCAGTAAGCAAAGGCATTGCTCTGGGTGTAACTCTCCACCATCTGTTACTGGTCTGCATTTGCTCCCACAGAAAGTTCCCAGAACAAAGACTGCACGTTGCATAACTGGTCTGCATGTGGAACTTTATATAAACCTCAAAGATCACATGTACAACATTTGGAAATTAATTACTTACAACTTGACAAACCCTTCAGAGAAATGTACTACCCAGGATACTTCGTAAGGAGTATATGCATGGCTACAGCTGAGCCAAGAAACATCCAGCCCCCATGGGAATAGAGCTGCACAGATTTGTGTAGAGGGGAAGAATTCAAGGTTATACTGTAGAACACCAAGCATGGGATGTGTAGTTAGAATTTCTCTGTGCACATCTGCTGCATGACAGACCCTGCACCTCTAGCACAGGGACTAGTGCCTTATGAGCTTACTAGCTTGGATGGTTCTGTAATGAACTGTAACCCTTTTGGGAAAAACAAATTATAAAGTCTAATCTTAAAAGTACCCTATCCAAACATATTTAGATGTTTAAGGTAATATTACTAATGAGCATCCATCTTGCTCTCTTAAAAGCTGCAAGTGCTAGAGATGGGTACCTTTAAATTGTACTCAGTGTTACTCAGGGTTGCATACTTGTCATTGATTTTCATGTATAAATGACTGATGACAATGAGGTTACTTAAAAGTGACACTTGTCCTAGTGAGCCCCTAAAAAAAGATAAAAGGTAATCAAGAACAACAGCAATGCTAGAGTAGTTGTAAGAGACTGCCATACCTCAGGAGAGCATTGCTCCCTGCCCCACATGCTGTCGGTCGCTGAGACAAGCACTCTTGGGGCACCAGCACTTGTTCCTCAAAGTAAGTCAGAGAATGCAACAGTTCCATGTAAATAGCAGGGCTTTGCCACCAAAACAGTTCAATTCAAATAAATGTTTTATTGGGAAGTGAAGAGTTACACTGACTGAAAACCCACAACCCACCAGCTTTCAACCTGTTCATGAATGTAAACGAGCTGTGTGGTTTTACAAGACTCTCATCAACACAGAGAGTTCTGTATAGTTCCTGAAGAGACAGATGACTTAAAGATACAGTCCCTCAGGGGTTCCCTCTTGCTTTTTATAGAGAACGTTCTCTTTAGACTTTTTGAAATCTTCATTTGTTACTTTCATTCTCCGTTCCCTCAAAGCCATCAATCCAGCTTCTGTACAAATTGCCTGCAACACAGAAAGCAACAATAGTGACAGGTTCTGTGCAACCCCTTCAAGCCACACCCTCAAAGGCACCTGCATCTTCCTACTGCTCTGGTAGCTGTAGAAGTGAGGAGTGTTAACAGAATCTACGTTCTTAAGTTTGATACTGTTCTGTTGAACTGAAGCAGACTGGATAAAGGCAGATGAGTGTGTCCAAAAGGACAGAAGCAGTCAGTGTTACACTTCCCTGACAGAAAGGCAGCTTTGTAACAGTAATTTCCCCTGTGCAAGGACAGACATGCCCAGCTTCCTTCTGCACGGACCTGACGGTTGTGTCATGTTGGTTTGAGCTCACAAGTGTGGTAACTGTAGCAAGCGCACTATCTGCTTTAAAAAAGCAGACTGGGTATGGCTGCAGCTTCCTAATAAACGGTTACATTTTTATCTGCTTGCAACTTAGTCCCTAAAAATGCTACTCATCCTGCACTATCTTGAGTAATGTTTACGATATCTTGCACAAGATTCCATATTCTCCTTATATTTGCTACTATAAAATTTCACTACTTTGCTACTTTAAAATTTCATATTCAGATAACACAGGTACATACTCTTACCACAAGCTACCTCACAATTATGATTTTGATGCTTTCCCATTCGTAAAGCAGAGCAAAAAAAAAAAAAAAAAGATGCAGCCAAAATGAGATTTGATTTTTGCATTGAAGTATAAACAATGCTGATGTGCACTGACCTTAATATCTGCACCACTGAGATCATCTTTTGCCATAATCAGCTCATCCAAAGTCACATCATCTGCCAACGTCATCCTACTTGTGTGAATCTGAAAGATTCGTTTCTTCGTCTTCTCATCGGGTAGAGGGAACTCAATTTTCCTATCAATACGTCCTGTGCAAAAGAAAAATTCAGTCTTGGGTTTTTTGCATGCAGCTGTTGGAAACAGCAGGAAGAACACCTGAAGGGTTTAACTAACTGTAACTGCTAAACTGGAGCATGTCCAGAGAAGGGCAATGGAGCTGGTGAAGAGTGTGGAGCACAAGTCACGTGAGGAACAGCTGAAGGAATATCTGGGGATGTTTAGTCTGGAGAAAAGGGAGCTCAGGGATGACCTTATCACCCTCTACAACTACCTGAAAGGAGGTTGTAGCCAGGTGGGGGTTGGTCTTTTCACCAAGGAAACAGGTCAAGAGAAAATGGCCTTAAGTTCACACGGGGAGGTTTAGATTGGATATTAGGAAAAATTTCTTCATGGAAGGTTTGTCGAGTATTCGAACAGGCTGCCCAGGGAAGCAGTGAAGTCATCATCCCTCAAGTGCTCAAAAGAGGTGTAGAAGTGCCACTTGGGGACAAGGCTTAGTGGTGGACTTGGCCATGTTAGCTTAATGGGTGGACTCAATGATCTGAAAGGTTCTTTCCAACTTAAACAATTCTATGATTCTTCCTGCCACAATGAATCATGACTTGGAGTAGAAAGTGAGGTCAGACTATTTGCAATGAACAGGAAACAACTGGAACTGAAAGATACCATGCTGCTGAAACAGTCTGTCATTGCAGGCAAGAGACACCTCACCTGGGAAACATGAGAAACCTTCCTTGAGTCATATATATAGAAAATGGCAGCATCTCACAGCACAGGGAAGTATTAAATACTTACATTCTTGTAATATATTTTATTCTACACTTAGATTACATTTAGCTCTGAACTTTTAATTTTTTGCTGCATACGCACATAGAGAGAGAAGATAACTCACTGTGCCAACTTCAATAACTTGCCCTATTAAAAAAACCCTAAAAAACAAACAAAACCAAAACCAAACTGAGGAAGAAAGGTTTTGCAAAAATAGTTGGAAGTTGCTACTCGCTGTTTCCTCTACGTCAGTAGGGACTCTGCATGTTCTGGTACCTGTTGTTTCAACTGAGCAATCTTTTTAAATGTGTTTTCCATCTCCAGATCCCTCCTTTTTTTCTTTACAATACCTTTTCTAAAGAGGGTGATGGCACCTCATAAAACAATCCAGATTATCATAAATCCAGACAACGGTAAATCAGTCCATCGAGCTGCTCTAAGTGTCCTGGTTGCTTAAGCAGTAGTTGTAATTTAAATACCTGACACACACGTGTAGGAAGCATCCTTCCAACAACTTCCAGATCATCTTAGCTCTTTTTCAATACTGGCATAGTATTATCTCCTCTGTACTCTAACAGCACGGGGTTTGACCTGAAGGGTCTAAAGCTAAATGATGACAAAACCAGACCAAACACACACCTCAGCAACTTCATACCGTAGAAGTAGTTCAGCTTAGTCCTTTGATCTCTGTGTTGTTTTCTACCTTCCAGCTTACAGACACGCTGTGCTTTGGTACATTTTCAGTGGCCATTTGGAAATACTACCTGTGCCTGCTCAATATGTAACACACGCATCTCCCTCACTCATCCCCCAAATGGCAGAAGTGCGCCAGGTCAGTAAGGAGCAGCCTGCGTTCCTTGCACCAGAATCCAGGCTGTCTCGGGTGAGGCTTAGGCTCTCACCCCCAAAACAGAGGTGGTGCTGCCCCGCCTTCCCCAGCTGCTGCAGGTGTGCTGCTGCTGCACACAGCCTCCCTTGACAATTACTTAAACTGGCTGTGCCATCTTAATAGAAAAGAAGAATGTTCAAATTGTTTATGTATATGTAAAGAAATTAACAAGTTTCTTCTCTCCCAAAGATTTTTCTCCTATTTAGAAGCTTGCGAATGGGTTCTGATTTTAACAGATGCAGCAGCATACATGAGATGGTGAATAAGGACAAACTTGCAGTCTTTTTACCAGCCTGTAAAGTTTTGTCAAGTTAAGTCAAGTCCTTTCACAAGAAAAGTGGCTTAAGCGTACACAGCAGGGAAGTCCCTTACCTGGTCTAATTAAAGCTGGGTCCAGTGTTTCTATTCTGTTTGTAGCCATGATAACTTTAACATCCCCCCGAGAGTCAAACCCATCCAGCTGGTTCAGCAGCTCCAACATTGTGCGCTGGATCTCTCTCTCACCCCCTGAATTTGAGTCATACCTTTAAGAAAAAAAAAAGCATAGTCAGAAAAAGCACTATGTGACTGCCACAAAGGTATAAACAAAAGGGGGAGGAAGGTATTTTGTCTGTAAACATCCGTAAGAGCTTTTAAAAAAAAAAAAAAAGTTTATCCATATAGACAAAATGCAGGTTTTCAGAATCATGTTGTGACATCTAGGGAAGTAAAGAGACACTGAACTATTTCTGTAGTTGGGGAATGTAACAGCCATCATGTGAAGGAAATCTGTTCTTTTTCTGTGTTTGTTATATATTTGGAAATATCTTTTCCCCACCTAACAAAATTAACATAAAAAAGGAAAAAACTTAATTCTTAAAAGCACATACATCCATACATAAGGCAGCAGCTGGTACTTTGGGCTAGTGGCACTTTGGGCTTATACTGGCACTTCGAGCTAGTCGCCATGTAGTAAACATGTATGAGCACCTTTTTATTTATTTAAAAAACACTGACTACTTTAAAGACTATTTACATTGGACAATTCCAACAAGCCTAAAGAATTTTTAAAGACTATTTACATTGGACAATTCCAACAAGCCTAAAGAATTTTCAAAGTAATACAGTTTGGATATGGGCTGAACAAGAGTTTAGTGTGGCACAAGCAATGCTTCTCCATGACATACACTGTAACTTTCTGTAAAATACTCTCAGAGCAGAAGTAATTAGTCACCTACTCGAGAGTGAAACAACAAATGGATATATTCTGTATTAAATATTCTGCTTTACTGTTGGATTACTAAAGGCAATTACTGTATATGGATTTTCAGCTGGAGGACCCCATTACAGAGTGTCTCTTTCTGGCTTTGACACTCTCTCTTAGAGATGCTGCCATGCAGCAAGAGAACAGAGGTTGTCTCTGGTCATGTCTATTTAGTATGAAAAGGTTGTGATATATTGTGTTTCCATGGAAGTTATTTGAAGTGTTACTTGTTACAAATGCTTACATCAAAGCAGTATATGCAAATGGTAGCACAGTAAAGAAACTCTCAGTATAGTTGCAAAAGAAGTGTTTCTAGTAAAGCTTTGGTTGTCCCTGGCAATCCCTGTGTGTGAAGTGGAGCTCACTACTGCACCTCTTTGTACCGATGGCATCAATTTCATCAATGAAGACGATGGACGGGGCGTGCTCCTCAGCCACGCGGAACAGCTCGCGCACGAGCTTGGGGCCGTCACCCAGGTACTTCTGGATGAGCTCGGAACCAACCACTCTCAGGAAGGTTGCTGAAGTTTGGTTTGCCACTGCTTTGGCGAGTAAAGTTTTGCCTATTTTTAGTTGGAAAGAAATATTGTAACTAGTTTGCAGGGAAGGGAAAGAAAAAGAGAAGGAAAAAAGTGCCTTCACAAAACACTTGTACGAAATTTGTGACAGACTTGGCAATGCTTTAAATACTAACCAAGTGTAAATTATTTTACTTGTGTTATCTCAGCACAGGTGTTACTGAACTGTAAAATACCTGTCCCAGGTGGGCCATACAGAATGACTCCTTTGGGTGGCTTTATACCCATCTCTTCATAATATTCAGGGTGCGTGAGAGGAAGCTCCACAGACTCCTGCAGCATAAGAAACACAAACATGTTTTTATCAGAGTGAGTGGTGTCCAACAAAGATCTGCAGGGATCTTCAGAACACAACAACGAAAGTAGTGAAGGCAAAAAGAACCTAACTGACTTCAAGCCAGACCTTAAAAAGCATGGCTCTCTGTTGCCTCCATTTCTAAGGCAGACAATTACTCTATCTGCACAGGTCTTCCTATTGTTTCTGCTTGATGTGTGGTAGAGCAGCAGTGAATGTTCCCCCTCCTCCATCCTCAATGCATCATCCCAAATTTAGAACCCTGAAGTTCCTGAACCCCAAACACTTATGGATGACCTTGGGGCCAGGGAACCCTTTATGAAAAGATGCCTTCTATAAAGAATTACCAGATACTACAGATCAGTATTTTAAGAGCATTTGTGGTTTTAGACACCTACCCAGAAAAACAGGGTTGAGTTTTAGCAAGGTTCAGACAGAGTTCTGCTGGTAGGGAAACAACCAACCAACCCAACCCACCCCAACCAACCAACAAACAAATGCAAAAAACCCCCAAACCATCTCCCTGAGAGACTAAATTCTTAGATTGCACAGCATCAGACACTCAAAATAACCTCTGCAGTTTTTACAATTTAACTCTCATCTTCCAACAATTGAAACTACATGTTGCAAAGTAATAAGCTATTAGAGAGATTTTATGAGCTCTGGGCTCTATGGGTTCCTGAGCGACTGTGAAAGGCTCTTGTCCACACAGCCTCTGGTGACCCACTTAAGACTGAGGTCCACGAGTCTGCCAAGTGAACTCTAATGAAGAAATGCCCCATAGAAAGATAAAGGACACCACTACAGGAACAGCAGCCAGTTCTGCTGTTTCCCTTCCGAGCTCCTAGCACAACAGCTACGCTGCTGGCTTAACTTTGTAAATGAGTACAACTGAGTACCTTGATTTCTTGAATTTGGTTGTCAAGGCCACCAATGTCAGCATACGTTTCTTGAGGAGCTTTCTCTACTTTCATCACAGTCACTAAAGGGTCTGTGTCATCCATCAGGACTCCTATCACAGCATGAACCTAATTCAAGAATTAAGAGTTGTCAAAGAAGGCAAGAAGCATTATTAATATAAGCTGAAGTCTAATCCCTATGCCCACCTATTTAGGTGTGTGAAATAAACAGCATTCTCTCTCCTGTGGTCTTCAGAAAAAAAAGGCCAGTTAAAAACAGTACAAGAACTTGCAAGAAACTTCATTTTATAAAAACAACTCACCTTATGATTTAGCAAAACAGAGCAGCCTGGCTCTAACAGGTCCTTGTCCACAAAAGACAGAATACTGACATAGTGTTCTGATCCCACTGATGTGGACACAATGGCGTGGTTGTCATCAATGATCTCCTCCAAGGTACCCACAGACATCGGTGTTCCTCTCAGATCATCCACCTTGGATCTTTCTTCCTGTTGCCAAGAAGAATCCAAGAAACAACTGAACAACACAGCCAAAACATTCTTGTACAACACTGGCTCAACAACTCAGACAGAACATAGCAGAACCAGTCTTTCTTATTGTTGTTTCACTACCCCAAAAGGCATAACAGCAGAGGTCAGTCACAAAATCCACTGTTATTTTAGTCCTGCCCTATGGACACTATTTATATGGATGTAAATTACTAGAATCTTCTTTCACTGTTGATGGATATCTGGGAGCTGCACTTTGATAGAGCATTAAGAAACAGAAAACTCCTGTGGCTTCATCTGTAGTGATCCGTGCTTGGTCTAAAACAATTTAGCCAATTAATGAGGAATTGTGATAAACCTGATATGTTTGTAACAACTTGCATGCTGGTGGCACTTTATTTCCATTGCTTTAGTATGAAGCAGTTCATGTTAATTAAGAGCATTTACTGTAACATTAGAAGTAACAGTTCATTCAAACCTCACCTCTTGTTTTTCTTCCAAAGGTTTCATCTGTTCTTGATTTCTGATAAATTCTTCCTCCATTAAGAGGTAATCTTTAATTCTCTCCAATTTCAACAACTTGAGTCTGCACTGTGTGTGAGGAGTCACTGTAACCAAAGCAGAATCACAGTATTTTAGAGCAAGTCTGACATGGTACCAACTAATCACTAATTCATTACTAGAAATCCTGCTTTATTTTCCTGACAGTAACTTCTACCTTACTTGTCCCACTGTAATTCCAGGTGAAAAACAGATTTAATGTTTCCCCTGCATTCTTCCTCAGTTTAATTTCTCTCTCTCTTACCTGGGAATTCATAGGCTGCATCTTGCAAAATAATCTTTATTCTATGGAGGACTTTTCTATGTTAATTAAAAATAAAATTACATTTGGCTTTATATCAGTGACCTCCACAGAGTCAGATCTTCAGGAGAGAAGAGCTCTGCACTTCCCGAAAAGCAGAGAGTCCGCAGCTCTGCAGGGGAGGGAGAATGCTTACCCAGGGGGAGTTTGCTGGCAGCATCTGGTCCCTTAGTCTTCTTCTTCTTTTTCCCCACTCTGGTAGGAACTGGAGGTTCATATTTCTTCTTCTTATCCTTATTCATAAAGAGAATTCCATAAGAAGACAAAGAAATCAGCATAATAACAAAGAATCAATACACACAGGCGTTACGTGCACAGACTAAAAGAGAGCTCAAGGTGAAGGACTTCATGACAAAACTTTCTCCTTATGATCTGTAGCAAGAAGCCCAAAAGAAATGTGACTCTTATTTTTCAGGAAAGTTCAAAAATTTCTTCTCCTGCTTATTTTACATTCTTCTTTTTAATTAAGACTTCTGCCAGTTTTCAGTGAGTATAGAACATGGAAGGCTCAAGCCTGAAGTAAATCACAAACAAAACTAATAGATGAGACAATGAGGAAAATACTGAATCTCCACCTTTCTGCTGCACTTCAATCAATAAATAACACACATTCAGTTTCCCAGCCTAGACACTGCTTGCCGTGTACACTGCACTTCCAGCTCCAAATAAGACCAGAGAGGCCTCTGATGTCCCACAATGTGAAGTCCAGACCTACTGCAGATCATTGTGTGATGTCACTTTCAAGCCAACAACAGTTCCTTAAGTGACAGCTTGAAGGCAATTAGCCTTTCCTAACCCTGACACATTCATGCTTCTATTTTTTTTTTTTAATGTCACTGTCAAGAAATTTCTGGTTTTCTTAAGCTCCCTTTTCTATTTATGAACAGCAACTGTTTTCTCCAATGTGCACCCAGAAAAGACATTCATCAGAACCAGCAGGAGTGTAATTTTATGCAGTTCCAAATACAAGAATAACAAAAAAAAAAGTAAATTAAAAAAGCTTATTGCAGCCAGGCTCCGAAGCAGCATATTTAGTTCATTCTGTAAGTATTTATTTGGGTTTCAGTTACCTTGTCATCCTTCTTGCTACCACCAGGACCATGTCCACCACTCTGACTTTGACCCTAGACAAAAGGTAAAACACAAATGAAAAACCCTGAATATTTATACTGTTCTATAAATCGAGAAGCCTACGGGCAATTCCACGTACAGAAATCCCATAACTGGATTTCTCCTGTCTAAACAAAGCACTAACATATTCCAACTTATCGTCCAAAAATAAAAACAAGTGTCCCCCCTGGCCCGGCCCCACGGCCCGCGCTCCCCGCCTCGCCAGGCCGCAGCCTGGAGGCGCCGGCGGTGACTCCGCAAAACGCTCGGCGCTGGCGCCGAGCCTGAAGAGGCTCCCGTTGGTCGCCGCAGGCAGAGCCGCGCTGTGCCCCCCCCGCCCCGCGGCCGCGCTCGGTGCCGTCCCGGGCCGGGGGTGCCGGCTCCGCTCTCACCATCGCCGCGACCGCCCGGAAACGCCCCGCACCGCAACGCCACGGCACGGCGGCCGCGTCACTACGGGCAGCGGCGAGGGACAAACGAG
>VZTI01004088.1:1322181-1372994 GCA_013397865.1 Struthidea cinerea | reverse complement strand
GTGAGCGAGTGAGTGAGCGAGTGAGTGAGTGAGTGGCGCCGTGACCCCGCGGTGTCGGTGTGAGGGGGTGCGTGAGGGGCTGTGTGTGTGTGGGTGGGTGTGAGGCACGCAGAACTGAAGCAGAGGAAGAAGAGTGGCAAATCTTCATGCCCTATATTTAAAGTTACAGGTTTTTTTCCCCTAGACCTGATCCTTCCTTCTACCTCTTGTATCAGCTAGTCAATATAAAAACCTTATTTTTATGTGTGCTGTAAGAATTGTTTTTCGTGTGGGCAGCATTTTAAGAACACGGGCCAAGTTTTCAGCAAATCTCTCCCTCCAGAAAAACATAACTTTTATACCTACAGTGAGTTCTACTGCTCTGCGGTATTCCTGGGGAAATGCAGCAGAAACTTTCAGTGTCTGCTTTTGACATTCCCAAAGTTAAAGCTCAGACTGAACTCAAGCACGTGCCCAATCCCGAACCAAAGCCAGTTTTGGGTCAAACCTGTTTTACACCATTTCTTTGCACCAGAGGTCCCGTCCTTGTGCGGGGCCGCAGCAGCTGCTCTGTGCCTGCCCGCCAGAACCAAAGCTCCTGCTTCCTCCTGGGGGATCTTCAGATACTTCTCTGATTTGGGATGAAAGAGCATCACTATCAGCAGAAAGTTACAGTCAACATGAGGGCATAGTCTAAAAATACTTACAGCCTGCTCTCACCCAGTTAACCAGCATATAGATTATATTTGCATCCACCACTGTTTTCAGTGTAAAGATTGGAGCATTTGTGAAAAGAGGCTTCAGTTTACAGCAGTCAGTAGGATGTGGGATTGTTTTGCTTTGCTTTGATGTTTTTTTTCTTTCACACTTTCTCTAGAATTCCTGTCTGAGTAGGGAACTTTATTAATTATTCATGTAACTGGCTCAGCTGTGTAGAAAGGTGTGAGGTTTTGATAATTTACTTTGGTTTGGTTCCATTTTTTCACGAGGGTTACTGTTGTGCATTGTGCATTTAATTTGACTTTTCTATTGTTTTTATTGTTTTATGAATTAGCTGCCTTTTTGTTATGGTATCAGCTGTTCTGTAACTTGTAAGGACATTGAAATGAAATTAAATATTACAGGTGTTCTTTGCTTTAATAACCTTCACTTTTTGGAATTTACAGTCTTACAGGATTGCATCTGTATTTCTTTTAACCTTACAGTGTAAAGATGCTACAACATTCTTTCCATCATGCAATTTTTCTTCCCTTAAACTCCCTTTAGACTCAGACATACATATATTTATTTCAGATTATACCTCTAATTGGTAGTTCTGGTTATGACTGAGAATTTTTGTCACTTTTTTCTTAGAAAATCCTGATTTTAGTGCTGCATAGCTTTGCAGCCATTTTAACTGTGAGGATTATGGCATAAACTGACCTAAATGGTAAAGGTGTAGGATGAATGTAAAAGCTGAACTTTCCATTTATGAGATGACAAGACAAATCTGTGACAGCCTATCTGGTTTTGTAGTTTTTATAAGTATTAGGAAATTGTGAAATTATAAATATGGCAGCAATAGTAAAAGGATGTCGTCAAGATTGTCTCCCAGCTCATTCACTTAAAGACATACTATGGAACAGCTGTGACAGAAAACACAAACCACAGCAGGGAAATACTGTGTTTGGGGTGATCTGGTTAATGGCTTTCAGTTCTTGGGGTGAATAGGGCTGGCAAACTGGAAATGAGATAGAAATGGGGTTCTGTAACCTGGCTGCTTGCCTTAACTTTGCACATCCAGAATTTTGGTTTGGTTTCAGAGTACAGATAATGTCAAACTAGGAAGTTTAAACAATAAATATATTTAAAGATCCAAGTGCCTCTGATTTCTAGGGTTATGCTTACTAGAAAAAAAACGAAAAGAGTGAGCAGAGGTAACAGGAAGGAACACACAGTCCTTGTTTGTTAAAGATGAACACAGCCTCAGGGGCATCTAAAAGCTCTTCATATCAAAAAATACCAAGACTTGTTCAGAGAGGGTGGGGTTTTTTGCACTTTGTTTTTAGTTAGTGTTTTCTACCCCTCTTCTTTATTCTGCAGTAAGCTTACTGCTGATCTTTTAGGCATATTGTAAAGCCCCCAGCTCTGTTCCCAGGCCTTTGCGGAGGAAGAGGGTAGCTGAGGGCTGGGGGAATACTGGGCTTGGGATTAGTACATAGCAAAGAGGTTTATTTTCCCTTTGCACATACAGGAAATTACTAGGATTGCTTATGTTGTTGGTTTTGACTTGTCTTTCTTAGTATATGTCTAGCTGCCTAGAGCTTTTCATGTTTGTATAAAATGAAATAAACCTACATATTGGAAAAATATTAATCTTGCTATTGCGGCTACATATAGTGGGTTGCATTTTCAAAAGCTGCAATTTGGACTCCCTCTTCTCACAAATGGGCTTTGAACTTACATCACCTTCAATAAATGAAGAAAAATTCAGGGGTTTAAGGACCATTTGGATTTTTTTTTTTAAGTGTGAATGTGTCAAAGTACCAAATCAACCATTAAGCTTCTCTGCTGCTTACAAGTTATTCAAACAGTTTAGAAGTGGAAGGTATTCCTACCACCTATTAATTGGCAAGTAACAATGTGAAGGATAATTATTAGCAGAATACTAATTCTTGTAGGCTCCTCACAGAAACAACTCAGCAAAGATTCTCCCCCAAACTCAGACTAGGGCTTCTCACCTTCTGGAAGAGTCTTTTACTTTACACTGTCCATCCATGGAACTAGGGACATGACTTTTTAAAATTAAGGTGCTCAAATAAGTGCCTGATATCAGGCAACATGATTGCTTCCTCCTTCTCCCATTACCAAGATTCAAATATGATTATAAAAATAGGAATGTCACCTTCACCTCCACTGTTTCTCCTGAAGTCTGTACTGTACATTTGAGCCAGTTCATTTTCAAACAGGAGTGGAAGCCAATAAGCTTCAGCCCTAACTACATCAATGCCTCTTAGCTAAAACCCCTTTGATGTGAATTATTGGGTATTCACAAAGATGGCATTCCCTTAGGAAAGATTCACCTGATGTTTCATGACTTGAATCATCATTCATAAGTTCTCTGGTCTTCCTTGACATCGTGCTGTGTTTCTCAGCTGTGAAGGGCTGTGGTCCTTATGCCTTCCTGGTGTTCTGTGCCTTGCTTCCAGTGTGGATGAGAGCAGCTTCAGCCTCCTCTGGTCTGCAGTGACTCTGCTGTGTCCCCGGGCACAAAGAGCTCTCGCCCTGCCTTTGTTTCCTTGCACGTGCTGGCCAGGCTGCTACCCAGGGAAGAGAGGAAACAGGAAAGGAAGGCAGCTTGCTAATTCCTCGTTTCACTGGAGAGCCCAAAGGGATGCCCAGTTTTAGTGCAGCTTCATGGTTGTGGATTAGCACCAAGGGCTGCAGCCACGAGCTTATCCCCCTAAAACAGCAATGCATGCTCTCACCAGTGGTACCAAAGACTCCAGTGAGATTCTTCAGCTACTCAAACTGAAGTAAATCGAAGTGGACAGATTCTACTGCGTTTTGGAAAGGAGATGCTAAAATAGAGAAGGAGTCCTTACACTCTTACTTCCTAAACAATTTGAAAACTACATTTTCTGCATGGCTAGAAATAATCTGGATAAACTTCATGTTCTTGGATATGCTGTCCTCCATTTACACAATCTCAGTTGGCATTTATTATGTTCCTAAACGTATTTATGCACAGTTTACTGCTGTGAAATTTTATTTCTTGGCAGCAACCACATTAGAGCAACATTTAAGTATACTAAAAATTAATTGTCTTGACAGCATTAGCTACAGACTTGCTTTGAAGCTTTGATTACTACAGTGTTGTTTAGAACAAGGTCAGATATGAAAGGTTTCTGAGACCATTCTTTAAAAGTAGCTGATGCACTTAATTTTAACAATAACTAGTTTAAGAGGTTTATTATTTAAGCTTGGAGTATACTGTAAAATTTTCTTTGAAAACAGAATTAATTTTTTTTTCATCCACATGGAAAGGCAGTATCTTACTGAACACATGAATCTTAACTCTCCACTGAGAGGGAGGGCTATGAAGGGTAACTCAGGAGACTGTTAAGTGACACAAACCACCTAAAGAGATTGTGTAAAACCAGTAATTTTTATACAGGGGCTGCAGATGTTTCTTTGGTTTTCTTGGCCATATACTTTAGACCACACTGTGCCATCAGGTTAACATGCACTGGTCTCTGGAAGGCTGCAGGGCTGGGCAGATGGAAACAGGAAGGACTGTTCCCTAAACATGGAGCTTCTGCACAGAGTGGACGAGGTTGGTGTTGTCAGCCAGAGTAACCTCCATGCTGCAGTGTATAAACCTGTTCCTTGTTAGCTGCTGGCTCTTCTCCACGAGCTGCAGGTACAAGCATTTTTTGTCATTTTAACATATTTATTTTTCACTTTTAAAGTAAATAAGTTAGGGTCATGGTTTAGTGGTGAAGGTGGCAGTGCTGGGTTATCAGTTGGACTCAATGACATCAAAGGTCTTTTCCAATCCTAATGATTCTATGATTCTATGATTCTAAATGAGCTAAAATTTACAAACAGTAAGGCATTAATGAAACCCTTTTAGTTTAAAAAGCAAGTAGAATGAGTTGACAATGTTGAAGGTTTTTCTCAAGCTCTCTTTGAATAAAGAAATTAATTGTAACCAACCCTTGCCATAGTCTTACTTTTGGAAAAAAAAAAACAACCCCCAAACATTTTGCAAAGAAAATGTCCAACCAAATAGCCCTAATTAGCTGTGGAAGGAAGTGACATGTTTGTCCATTTTCCAGATTAACAACTACCTTAAATAAAGTTGAGCAAGTCTGGTTTTGGTTCTGTAGCCAAAAGGACCAAATATAATATATCAAAGATTTATCTGAAGGGCAAATTATGCCAAGTTGAATGGAATAGAAAAAACAATTTCAATCTGCAAAGGGCACAGTAATTCAGACATACTGTTACAGTTGAAGGAATGTATTGCACTAAAATGTATGTATGTGAGAGAGGGAGATCAGGAAATAAGGAAAAATGATCAACTGCTGAATAGCAAGAATCATAAGGAAATAGAAATATGTTTGTTTCTTAGCTTAATAATTATTAAGGAGACAGCTGAGCAGTACAGCAAATGCTCACTCTCAGAGCTGTATTAATCACACTGTGCTTAACTACAGTGTAAACAGGATGGCATAACTTTTACTTCACCTTTCTGCTCTAGGGGTTGAAGTGTGCTGGCATGTTGTAAAGCATCTGTCCCATCCTGTTTACCTGCTGGCTGTGGCAGGTGTTGATTAGTGGCACAAGTGATACGTTTAATTTTTCTGCAGTATCTATTCATTTGAATAGCTCACCTGAGTTTCTGGCTACTGACCCATCTGCATATCAACTCCTGCTGTTTGTTGGTGTTGTGGTCTGATTACCACTGAAAAGCAGACTTCTTGGAGCAGGAATTATTTGGAACTAGACAAGCAACATTCAAAATATCTGAAGTGCACAGATGCTTTCAAAAAATTTTGGTAATAAAATTCTTGGGAATCTTTCCATGCTGTAGCAAAGTCTGACACCTTGAAGATTGTTTCATACATGTTTTCAGAATACTGCAGACCAAGTAATTTTATTAAAAATTATGTTTATAATATCCTATGCCTTTATATTACCTCATTTGGAAGTCTCAGAGCAACACACAATTCCCCTAAGTTAGGCCTCACAGTCTTGCAGGCAGGCTGGTAGCTGAAGGAGTCTGTCTCAGTCTTACCATCCAACAGCTGAAGTGAAACTACTTCTCCCTTAGTGTGAGAAGTATCAGAGACACTTCTTTCACCTGGTGGCAAACACATTCCCATAAGTGTCAGCAAAGTTTGGCCCAAAGGATTCCAAGGGGTGAGAGCAGAACAAGAGCAAAGTGGAATCCTAAACCCAACGGAAAGTGAGAGTAAGAAGAAAATACCTTTCTCCCTGTGCAGAGGTTAGCAAAAACCAGGTAGAGTGGTTTATTAGTTCTCATATTTTGGTACGAGAAGATCCTGTGGTACTTCAGCAGTGAGCACAGAATGATGTTGCTATGGTGACTTCTTGTTGTGTGGCAGGAAAATGTAATAAGAAATTGATTTTTTTCTAACATATTAGCTGGTCTAAATTCTGTAGAGTTTTTTGTAGCTTTATGAAAGCTAGAACAAAAGACTGTGTGATAAGAAACTTACTACACTTGGGGCAAAGAGAAAAAGATAAGGGATCAAATATGGAGTTATCATCTAAATGGAATACAGAGTTCTTCACCTGGCTAATAAATGGTTGCTGATGTTGAAAAGATGCCATCACCCAGAGCTCCTCAGAGTCAATCCACTGATATACTAACAGCTGAGGATGGTTTTAACAAACTGAATACTTCATCAGTAATTACATCAACATTCACATAAATTAATTGGATTCACTTTGCAGGACTCAATCAAATGATGAAGAGATACTGAAATAACCTTTATGGAAAAACATGAAACGGGCTTTTCCTTTCATTTCAGAGAAAGCAGTATTTCTAAAGTCACAAATGCTTTCTAAATATTATACTGACTACTACTTAGGCTGCGAGTCTGAAATTCCTAGACAGTAAAAAATGTTTGCCAAATCTGCATGCTCCATTGTTTTATTAACTGCTAATGATTTGTATGTTTTCCGTCATGAAAGGGCAGAGTTGTCATAATTACTCATCTAATGCTGCAAGCGCTCCTGCTTTGCAAAACCCAGGAAAGTCATTATGCCTGCTCCAGGTCCTCTCCTCAGAGTGCAGTGCAGAGGGAGGCCAGAGGGCAGAGCACATCAGCACAAATACACCAGCAAAGCCCTCATTAAAGACAGGCGTTTGGAGGAGAGTCCTGAAGTCAAAAAGCTTTAGGAACTGTCCCAAAGGCCACTGAAGCAGATGGAAATAACGGCTGAATCTAACAATGAAAAGTGTAAGTGGACTGAATGCACTCGAGTATTAAAGGGAGTAGAAACTGGAAAGAAGGGAGAGAGCTATCATCAGTGTAGGGGAATGGGAATTGTCTGAGATATCAGAAAAACAAGGTCCCTCGTAACCTAGGAGCCACTAGCTTCACCACCTTGCCACTGGAACTGAAGATATGTTGGCTTTAATTGCTCCTCCCTGAAGTACTGGTTCTGCATTAATCTGTTGACTATAACGTAATGGCTCCTCTGTCATTTCCTGCAGCACTGTAATCTAATACTGCACAAGTGTCTCACCATGTTAACATTCTCTGTTGAGTTACTGTGGCTTTGGTTTCATGGTGCGTAGTCTGTTCAATCAGCCTGTAATTGCAGCACTATCTGGAGCTATGGTTGATATATCTATGTAATTATGTTTATTGTTAATAATGCAAACGGAATCTGTTGTTAGTCAAGTCAGTCATCCTCAAGATGCAGTTTCTACAGATGATTTTTTTAGCTGCTGAGGACTGGTATTTTTTTAGTTCTCCTTTGCTCTTTCACAGAAAAGATACTCTTAGTGAAAGATAAATTTGAAAATAAGAACCACAGCCCCATCATGGAAGGGTCAGCATGTACTGTAGAGCCTATGCAGAAATCTTGTCTATCCAAAACATCTGGACAAGGCCCTGAATTCAGTCCAATGAGTGTGGTACTCCACACATGTGGAGTGAGAAATGGGAAATGCATGAACTCCTGTTTGCTTTCGGTATTGCTTCATATGGGCTTTTCTAATAATTGGCAGGGTGATGAATTCAGGAGTATTTGGAGATGCCAGTCTTGTCTGGAAAAGCACAGAAGCCGTGTGGGTGCTGTGGCTCTGAAGCTGTATTTTATCTTCTACAAACATGTCTGTTGAAAAAACTTTGTCCCTCCCTGATACAGATTTCTTTCCCCCCCAGTCTCACATAAAGTCAGCCTTGGCAAAGGTTTTCAGATATAGGTTTATAGTTGATGAAATTGTCTGTATTCCCTGCTGTAAATACAGCTCTCTATATAATTTTCCTTCATATTACTCAAATATTACATCTATCAGGATAATAGACTTCATATTCTGTTCAAGGCCAGGTTGGATAAGGCCCTGAGCAACCTGATCTAGTGAATGGCATCCCTGCCCATAGCAGGGGGGTTGGAACTAGATGATCTTTAAGATCACTTCTAACCCAAAACATTCTATGATTTAATGGTTATAGTGTGAAGTGTTCAGACTGTCTGCTTCCTAGTAGTACGTGGCACATCATTTCCTTCTGCTGAAACCTGCTTTCTTGGGAATTTTTTTGTTAAAAGAAATTGCTCATTTTGTGGTCTTTTTATCTCAGGATGCTCTTTCTGCAAATGAAAAATTGGTTATACAGTATGAATAACATTTGAAAATGGGTCTCTTGAGCGCATTTAATTGAGACTGAATATAGCACTGTTGCAATAAAATAAATTCAGTTCTGCATCCAACAGCTGGGAGCACTGCATTTTACATTATACAGTCAAGAGTTCTCCCCCCTTTTTTGCATTTAGGTGGCTGTTGGAAACCATTTGTTGGTTCTGCATTGTTATTCTGGCCAAGTGTATTGCCTGTGGCTCTGTAAACTTCCTGAAAACAACTCTGAGTTCAGCTATTTACATAACGACTGTGGAGTTTTCTTAGGAAGTGCCCTCTGAACATGCAAAACTCTCCTCATGTTGCTGGTTCATGTGGTCCCTCAGCTCTGATTGACTCCAAACATCACTTTAAGTTCTTAGGTGATGGCAAAAGTGCACCAAGAAAGACTGTCAAAGACAGAGCATTCAAGGGGTAGTGTTATTTTGTTTACACAAAGCTCGTAAGCACCCTCAAGGTACTCTCCCTCCATCTTCCCATCTCACCACTGGCCAGCTGGGTGGAGATGGCCCTGGCCATGCAGCAGCTCTGCAGAGTCTTGATGGCAGCTGTGGGGCGGAGTTACAGAAAAGGTTACAGAAAGCAATCACGGGGAACCTACCAAATTTTCCACTGGTTCCTAGCAGCACTGTCAACCTTTTTATACTTCATTCTTCTGTCTTCTGCTTAACCGTTGAAGTTTCACAGTATTCAGAAGGACTTCAGGGTATTTTACCAATCAATCCAGGCTTTTGGCTATTCAGACTAGTGCATAGTTACTTGGTAAACTGGAAGCACTTCCAAGTTGGTGTTATTGCAATTCAATGGGAACACTCACTGGTTCCCTGGAAGGTAGCCAAGAGCCCTCTCCCATTATTTTGACTTCCACTGTTAGTCCACCCCCCCCCTGCTCTGAATGTGGGACTTTGTAAGGACATGAAATAATTTCCTTCTCTACAATATGAGTGACAAATAACATTATTTTTTTCTCTTTTTACATCTTCTTGATAATGAGGCACTATGTGCCTTTTTTGCTTAACGTAAGCACTATTCCTCTGGAGAAACAAGAGAGGCAAGTGAGTATCCCAACAAAAGTGAAATCCCTGTGCCAGGGCTTGGGCAAATGCAAACCATATTATTGTATTGGTTTGACACAGCCTGGTTTTTGGTAGCAGGGGGGCCACAAAGATGGCTCCTATGAGGAAGCTGCTGGAAGCTTCCCACCATGTCTGGCAAAGCCAATGGCTGATGGCTCTGAAAGATGGACATGCTGCTGGCCAAAACTGGGAAAGAGGTTGGTAACGCCTCTGTGATGACGTACGTAAGAAGAAAATCAAAACAAAGTCACAAGATTTTGGATTTTAATCAGAGAAGAGGAGGAGGTGAGAACGTGTGAGGGAAAACAACGTGGTGACACCAAAGTCAGTGGAGAAGGAGGGGGAGGAGGTGCTCCAGGTGCCAGAGCCGAGATGCCTCTGCAGGCCGTGGTGCAGACCATGGTGAAGTAGGTTGTCCCCCTGCAGCCCATGGGTCCACGGGGGATGCAGAGATCCACCCGCAGCCCGTGGGGGAGGTGCCCGTGCTGGAGCCAGTGCATGCCTGGAGGAGGCTGTGATCCAGTGGGAGACCCGGTGGAGAGAGGGCCCCTGCTTCCAGGCTGGAGCAGCCTGTCCTTGGGGGACTGCACCCCGAGGAAAGAGAGAGCCACGGCACAGCGGTTTTGGGAGGGCTGTGTGCCCGTGGGAGGGGCTCACGCTGCAGCAGGTGTGGTGTGGCTGCTGCTCCTGAGATTGGACCCACGCCGGGGAAGTTCACAGAGAAGTGTCTCCCATGGGAGGGACCCCACAGCCTCACAGGGGAAGAACAACCCTCCCGGAGCAGCGGAAGGAAAGCTCAGTGACGAACTGACCAAACCCCATGCCCTGTCTCCCTGCGCTGTCAGTGGGAAGGAGGGAGGGGCTGGGGGGAAAATGTTCTAAGGGCTTATTTTACATCTCATTATCCTCCTCTGATTCTGTTAGTAATAAATTCACTTCAGCTTAAGTTGAGCCTGTTTTGCCCTTGAAGTGTTCTCCTGGTCCTTATCTCACTCACAAAGCGTTCGTTAATTTTTTTTTCCTTTTCCCTCCTCTGCCCAGCTGTGGCAGGGGAGGGCGATCGAACGGCTCTCGTGGGTGCCTGGCACTGGGCCAGTGTCAAACCATGATAATTATCTACAAAGTGATTTCACAAGAAAAGTAGGGCACTCCTCTGAAACCTAGAGAGCAATGGTGTGTTCTCAGAAAGCTTGTAAGTCTCAGGAATAAGCTGTGATCAGGGAAAGTGAAAAGTCCTTTTTTTTTTGGTCCTGGTCAATTCCTTAAAGATGCCACAATTTTACAGCAGACAGTATATAGCATGTGTTAAGCACAGCCCAGCACTGTGAATCTCGTTTTGGAGATTCTGACTTTTTCTAGGCATCTCCCACAGCCAAGTCAAGGTCATGATTTCCACAAGGTGACAAGAAGGAACTCACACTCGTGATTCCAGAGGATTTTGGTGGATTTCTGATGCCCAATTTGACATTTAGCCATTTGAGAATCTAAATTTATGGCCTTCATAGTAACTACAAACTGCCCTGTACTAGTATGAACCACACCTAGGCAGATGAGAAGCAGGCATGGTACTGTAAGTAATTATGATATTTAGATAAAAGTCTTAATATTAAATATCTGTTCTTTAGCCAGAAAAATCTGTAGCTTGTATAGTCATGGTATTTTCACTTACGCTAGATTCCAAGCTACGGATATGCTGTCCTTAAGATACATGGAAACTAAAATGCTGTCTATAAGATATGGAAACTAAAATGCTGTCTATAAGATATAAGGAAATTAAAAAGAATCTAACTCATTACCTTGTAAGAAGACTGTCTCTCTTCTTATTGACTAACTTCAGTCTGTGTCTCCCCAAGATATTTGGAGCAGCTGATCTGTCTTTCACCTCATGACTGGGTTATTGGCTATATTCCAACAGGATAAATGGAATCAAAACAAATGGCACACAAACGATGCATTTGTACAGTGAAGGGGAACAATGTCAATCATGGCTTGTGTGGACTTCAGTGAAAGTTTTCAAATTGTTCAATATCATAAGCAAGGCGAACTAGAATATGGAATCTGTAGAGGGGGTAGATTTGCTAGCCCAACCAGATGCATTTTTCAGAGGTCCTACTGCCCGTTAAGAAGTGATTGGCTGTGTAATTACGGATATGATTATGAATATTAGATCAACAGGCTGACAATGATCGTGGCAGCCAAATTTTAGTCTCTGGCAGAAATGAGATTAACAATTGAGAGGTACTTTCATGGAGACTAACCAGATTTCCTGTGCAACATAAGCATTTTTTATTAAGGTTGTCCAATGAAAAGGCCACAAGACATCCTGAAACAGCAGTTTGTTTCACTGTCTTCCTCTGAATAGGTCAATGTCTGATGTTCCCATCTGTTTGTTCTATAGGCCACTCCACTGGCTGTGTGTGGAATGGGTCCCTGGTTTGATGAGCAACGCAAACATGGCAGGGAAGGCAGCAGAGCTGGATCACCACTAGGTGAGGTGTGTCATCTGAATCTGAAGCAGTGCAGGCTCTGGACAAGTAGTGGGACGCTGGGGCACAGGCTGTTCACAGGCTGTTCAGGGCAGAAGCCAGGTTTGAATTGCAGAGTCAGAAGTCACTAATTTCCACACCAAGCAGGCAAAGGTTTTGTTTGAAGGCAGTGCAGCTCCAGGGAGGCAGCCGACACCATTCGCTTGAGTCTGCATGTTCACAGCACTGGGTACTTCCCGTTCCTGCCAGTTTGCAGAGTCCACTCTACCCCTCAAGGAGGCTAAATCCATAGTTAGAAGCTTTTCTCAGACTTTTCTGCTGCCTCCTCCTGGGAGCTGCAGACAATCCAACCCCATGCTAACAACTGCTCTCTGCAGGGCTTGTGTATAGCATTCACAGCACTTCCAGCTCCAAATCCCAAAGCCATACTGTAAACACCGAAATGAGAATTGCAATATTTCCCATGATTTTTAGAAACACACTTTAATGGTTCCTCGGCGCACAGCTTTATGACCTTACAGAGTGCACCAGGACCTTGTGTTCCAGCTTTGCTTTGTGACGACGACAGAGTACTTTTTTTTATAAAAGAAGGCTGAGATTCTCCCGGATGACAGTGACACAGGGGCTGGAAGTTCCAAGGAAAGTGTTCAATATGCTAAATACATCAATAAAATCATGGTGTTGACAAATCCCATTATTATGGATGATCACTCCAGGAGCACAGACCTTGCAAGGCAGTGATGGAACAGTAAGAACTTGTTGGTTAGACAAAGGGCAGCAACAAGTGAAGCAATGAAAGAGAGGCAAGGGAGCAGAGCTTTATATGGCTGTGCTGCCTGGCTGCTGGCTGAAGTGCAAACGGATTTCAGCTGATTGCTGTCACTTATAGCCAGAGAAGGTGTTTCTGTAAGAGGAAAGTAAGTCTGGAGGAGATGTGTAACAGTGAACAGAAGAAAATGGGAACATCATTTAATTTTCATCACTAGCTTGTGGTAGGAGCACTGGAAAGTCGCTGTTTACATACACCCCAAATAAAAAGGAGCGCTGGGCAGGCAGAGGTCTGACGTATCCAATTAACACAAAACCAGCAGGGATGTGATGTCTCCGTGCTCTCAAACTCCTTGGAGGAGGCAAAAATTGCTGCTGGAACCCTTAACCATTTACTTGCTTTAATGTCCTGAGTTTTTAAACAATTTGATTCCTTCCATGGTAAAAGAGATGCAGTTTTGGTTCTGGGCTGAGATATCCTGACACCACTTCATGTCCTGTAGAGCCAGCTTAGCCAGGCTTCCCAGTGACTCGGGGCTACTGGACAGCTCCTGCATTTACTGCTGGCAGCTGAAAGACAGCATCATACAGGATGGTCTTATTTTTTCCTTCTTCTTTCCATTCTCCATGCATCATGGCTCAACATACTCACTGACAACCCTGTGACTGAAGATTTCTATACATGCAAAAGACAGCCTGGATTTCATCCCTACTTGTGTGACCTAAGGATATAATTCCAAACAGACAGAAGTTCAGTTTTCATGACCCTATCTCTCTTAATCCTTTCCCCTCAGCTCAGGCGGTGGCCAGGCATCCCAGCTGCAAAATCTTGTGAGGTAGGAGTATCAGTCCCAGATGAACTGGGAACAGACAACTCACTTCCCGAAACAGCTGCAGAGGAACAAGCAGGTGCTGAAAGCATCTGGACTCAGCAGCCACCTGGAAACTTGTAGTGACGAGCCCAGAGGGGAAAATCACGGACTGTCACCCTGGTGCTCCCAGCTCTCCAGAGCAGGTAAGTAATAAGGAGGAATGGAAACATACACAGCAGCACCTACAGTGTGTCAGGAAGCTCCCTGCACATGCTATTCAATGATAGACATATACACAGTTGGGCCACTTGACATATTGATTTAACTTTGAATGGGTGCACTGTTGAGAAAAAGACATAAGAATTTGCTCTCATGTGGCTTGTAGCAACTGATTATTGTAGCAACTCACTGTGAGGATATGAAAAACAGAATACCTCTTGAGAGCATGTGAGCTGTTTGGTGCCTTTTTGGCCAACTCCATGTTATCTCTGGTGTAGCAGAGAAGTTCTCAAGTCCTTTATCTACACAGATAATTGAAAATTAACCTCCCCCTCTCCAAGCATGAATGCAACACTCAGGATCAGAACTGAGTTTGGTCATGAGGCTAATTCAACTCTGTGAAAGTAAGTTTGCATCAGGGCTGACTGTAAGAGTCTGCCTGCAGTATAGGCAGTGGCCAGAGCTAAGAGCTCTGATGGAAATCCAGAAGCAGCAATAATACAAATACCGGAAGTTTTCTCACTAAAAATTGGAGTTCTATTAGAGGCATGTAAATTATTTCAGTTAGGCTTAAGTGCCTGGGACCAGAAGCACATGCTGCTTGAGGATTATATCATTGAGCAGCTATTGTTACAATTAGCCTTAATAGAAAAATCCTCCTGAAAGAACATTTCAGTTCATTGCCTGAACTCTGCCTTTAGCTCAGTTATTTCCTATCTAATTACCAAGTCATATTTCCTCTTTGCTACAAATCCCTTGCTATTTTATGCCTTATAAAGAGCTAGTCTAAATTTTTACACATTTACTGCTATTTATCTAACAAGTAAATTGCTTCAGGAATTCCCTCGGGGCAGTTTGTTAAGCAAAGCTCATTAATTTACTTGCCTGGATTGCCTACACACTTCTCTGCAGCTGGGAGTCCAGGTGCATGCAAACACTGGTGACCCCTTTTTACAATGTAATCCCTTCCCTTGCTGGCACTGGTGAGTGAAACGTGCTCCCTTAACTTGCCTGAGTCTGCTCAGAGCAGGGCCGTGCTCCTTTCTCCTGGCTTGGCAGCTCCAGCACTCATCTGTCCCAAGTCAGGCACTCAGCTGCCTCTGTCCCCAAGAGTTGTAGTTCTAGAGTCAAGCAAAACTTCACCTTGTGCATCAGAATGAAAGAGCAAACAAGCACATAACATATTTCAACAACTTCAAAAAGCTGGAAGGGGCTGTTTGGGTCATGAAACACAATCCCTATGACCCCAGACAGCTACACAATAGAATTCTTCAAGACATCTCCTCTGTGCTATAGCTCTGGCCTGGAAATATTTCCCCATTTCTTGTGATAAATATAACCTCTTTTATACCCACTACCAAAAGTCCACAAGACTGTTACATGCCACAGCAAAAAGGCACAGGAGATACGGAGCGAGTCACCACAGTTCCTGCAGCACTGAGTCTTTAATGGATGAACATGCCAATCTGATCTAGAAACTGATGGCAGCTCATCTCCCCTTCAGTTTGGGTCTTCCTCTACAGATTCTTCCTTTTGTCACTTGGCGACAGGGAATTTCAATGAGTTTTCTCTGCCTGTTAATTGGATGGTTTTGTTACACTGCTGCCATCTTTGTGCCTGTGTTTTGAAGCTGTCAAACAGCTGTGTAACAAAGCACTTCTGATTGCAAATTCCAGATTGTTTACTTACACTTGATTTGGTTTCTCACACAAAGTCAGAAACCACACTGGCAAATGAGAGAACAGGGCTGTATTGCTAACTACTGTCCTGCCAATTTAAACTATTTTACCAAGCCTAAGCTCCCAGCATGTGGTCACATGCTACACTCTGCTCTAAATTTGCTCAAAAGATCAAATGGAAACTACAGTGGTTCTTTTTCAAAAAAAGGCAAATTAAAATTAAAGTGAATGCCAAAGATGCTCTGAAGCCCATTGTTCCACTTAACAATACAGAATTCCTATTGATTCATCATGAAGCATGTCTAGGTCCCCGCACAGAGAGAATCTGAAGTCTGTCAAGAGGGAACTGGTCTGCAGAAGGACCAAATGATGTCCGGAAGAGTATCAGCCCCCATGTTCCCCAGCACTGCAAGCAAACCTCTGGAGCACCTGTTGCCCAGGCAGTGGAGGCTGGTCTTCCAGCAGGGGCTGTGCTAGAAGGATGTGCTCTGTGTGTGGAGTGCAGAGACAATGCCACAAACAGGAGTGTCTGTAGAAACACACCCAGAGGAAATTGGAAGACAACAGTGAAGTACAAGTGCAGTGCCGACATTCCCAGTCTTTCAGTTGGCTTCCTGCTTTATACATTAGTCCTGCAGAGATCAGCCTGAGCTTCCCAGGGAATACACTTTTTGCCATAGCTGGGGTCAGGGCAGTCAGCAAGCTCCCTGCAGCAGCTGGTTGTCTTCTTCTCATGATGGAAAGAACAACTGTGGTAATACAAGGGCTTTTATGTTTTGTTGACCCCTAAATTTGCAGCAGCTGCTGCTGCTGTCCTGGAGGTACTTGGAGCTAGTGATGCAAGCAGAAGGAATAACTCATTCCCATAGCAGCAACCTCCAAGCCTTCAGTGTGGAGTGAGGCATGAAGGAAGGAGCCTGCCACAGGAGAGCAGCTCCCAGGATTTTGAAGTATGAGATGTCAGTGCATCTGCCTGTCCATGGGAGGTATGAGTGGTTTAGTTTTAAGTGCAGTTAATGACCTTACATCTTTTTCATACCTCTAGAAATCACTCTGAGAAGTTAGCACAAGTAAATCCTCTCAGGTGTGTGTGCCACCACTACTGAGGATGCCAGCTGGGGAAAGCATTTGGATTTGAAACATCTAGCAAGGACTGAACTGCCTCACAAAACTGTGACAGCCATGCTGTGAACATCCTGCACTCCAGGTCCCCAGCTGTTCTGCAACATCTGTTAATTCTCACAACACGCCATGGTGTTGATTTGGATTGTTTTGTTTTTACAGGAAAAACCAACTTGAAGTATAGGTGACTGATTCTAGAAAGACAGTTCTGATATGTACAATTTTGCCAAGTTTATTGATATCCTTCTTAAATACTGAAGGAAATTTTACATACTGGTGCAGAGCTGAGGAAGTGTGGACAACACCAAAACTGATATCAGCAGGACACAAACCACTTCCCCAGAGTGCAGCAACATTGGTACCTGACGGTGCCATCCATTGGCACAGAGTGGAGAATGGAGGCTTTTAAAGAAAGGACTTCCCTGCTCCAAGGCAAAAGCACTCACACGGATAACTAAAAAGAGCTTTCATGTCAATCTGATGCCATTATGTTTAATGGAGTTAAATGTGTGACTTCTGCAAAAACAAAATACTCCTACAGCAGAACAAGGAGAGAGACACACATTTTAGATTGTAGCAGCCCCATGGAAAAGAGAATAAAGGCTATAGATGCTGTGAGCCTAATCACACAGCTGTGGTTATTTTCTGCATTGAAAAACATGGGATTGATATTTACATAAATTCCCTGGGAGAGCTCTCATAAAAGTTACACAAAATTCTAGTGTTTATGGTGTGCAGATTATGGATATGCTGCTACCTCCCTTGAACAAAGTTCCATTCATACCCCAATTAACAATTGTGGCCTTGTTTTAGAACCATGTACCTGGGCAGATCAGTAGTGATGTTGGTACAGGGCAGGAAACATCCCAAACTAAATGCAAAATAGGTATTAATTCCCAGTCATCCTCCAGAGTTGGATATCTGGAATCAAACCACATGATTAGACAATTTTTGGAGGAAATAATGTATCTGCCATTTGGCTTTGTAACATGGCCCCCTGCAATCACTCTTTCCTCAGTCCATGTTTTCATTGTACCATTCATGCAAATTTTGGAACAATAGATGACAATGTAACTGCTAGTCAGTTTTTTCCCTCTCTTTTGCTATAATTATGGGTCTCTGTTCAGTTCCTTACTACTTAAGGAATCTTTGGTTTTACATGACTATTAAATTAATCCAATTACTTTCTGAATTAAAAACCGCATCTTCAATTTCTCCACTTCTCTCCAGGGTGGGAAACTGCTCAATTAGTTTTACAGTACAGAATTCTCTGAAGGTCTAATTATAGATCAGGTTCTCATCACTGTGTTGCATCTATCACTTGAGGCTCAATCCCTTCAATAACTAACATGCAAATGAAGAATTTTGAATTTAAATGTCATTTTGATCCCAGTTCAACAGAGCACTGGGGAGCTGGTTCCTCAACAGCAGGGGTTAAACAGCCTTGCAGGCTGGGCAACTGGGGTGGAAAGCTGAATGTTCATGCCCCAGCAAATTCCCTGGTAAGCTGCCTGCTCTGCACTGGATGAGCTGTCAAGGAGTACCTGTGATGTTCCTGTCATGGGAGCAAACCTGGGAAGGGACTACCAGATGTCCTACCCAACCCTGCAATACTTTTGGATCAAAGAGGACAGACATAAAAGTGTTCTTCTGAGAGGATGAGAAAATTTTTTCTTTGGGTTTGTATTTTTTTTGTGTGTGTTTGTTTGTTTGGTTTGGGTTTTTTTGTGTGTGGGTTTTTTTTGTTTGTGTGGGTTTTTTTTTTTTGTGGGTTTGGGGTTTTATTTCTGTCATTAATACAAAGTCCTATCCTTTTTTTCCCCAGGGAACTCCTCACTCAACCTTGACAGGAGATGCTGTATCAGTATAGCATTATGGCGATCAACTTGTATTTGATGACTCCAGTTCTTCAGATCATGGGTAAATGTTCTATCAACAGTACTTTTTCCCCTTTGCTTATTTATGAATGGTATGATTTACCATGGGTATAAAAGCAGAACACTAAATGGCATGAAGACCTATTTAAACATTCAATCTGCATAAAGACCTACGTCAGTCAGTGATTTCATCCCTTGGGATCTCAGCTTGACCTTTCTTGTGAAATTCTGTCACCTCCAAGGATCACAATGTGCTTTGTCTGGGAGCTTTTCTTCCATGAGGTGCACTTGTGCTTTAAATATTACAGAAAATTCAGAAAATACACAATTAACATACTCCATCCTGGGCCAGATCCTGCAAAGACACCATGTGCTCCCACAGCTTGCTGAGATTCTCATTTTGTAAAACTTTCAATAAAATCATGTAACAGCTGCAAATTTATGGAAAAAAAAGTCTTATCATTTGGACTCCACTGTGAGCCTTTTGCAGGTCTTGACTTCGCTGGTCTTACTTAATTCCCCTGGTTAGATGAATCAAAGCATCCACATCATAAAGAGAGGAGCCCTGGCACAGTGCCACTGCCAATGCAGTCAGATGTATTTGAGATTAACTGGTTGGGAGCAAAGTGCTCTGATTTCTGTTTGGTTACAGTCAAGAGGTCAGTGAGGTGGAGGTCATGCAGATCAAAACAGCCTCTTCTGGAGGGCTTTTGGTTTTGTCCTGGGACTTCCCAAACTGACAACATTAAAGTAACAGCTGCTATGAGAAGAGTTTGTGCATCCCATGCTTCAAGAACTAAGCACATTGATGCCTGAGTGAAATGGACTCTGCTGTTGGGTCATGCAGTCTTTATTAGAGAGCTTCTTCCAGAAGAGGCTGCATTTCCTACTCTCTTCAGGGCTTTATTTATTAGTCTTAAGAATCTCCAAGTCTTCAAATTGTCAGGCTAAAGCACAAGAACACACTGGAATGAAGTAGAAGTTAATATACGCTTTCAACAATTATACTGATTTGGGAAGACAATTTGTAATTGCTTTCAGGTCCATACATATAGATCAAAAGCCCTTAATGCACAACTGCAGTGCATAAATGCTATTTACCACTAGTGCTTTCCTTTTGTACATCTCAATGCATCCTACAAAAGCGAGCTACTGCAAACTTTTATAGAGGTGGGAAAGTGAACTACAGAGAACTTAAGTTACCTTTCCAAATCCCTGCTTGGAACCAGCATTATCCAAGCAAAGCCCAGGCTTCATAAATCCATATCCATAATGCATGAAGTACTAATCACACATAGAAAAGCAGCGGAGCTGTGCTCCAAGCCACAGATGTCCCAGCTCAGTTTGGAGCCCACTCTACCAATTTCCCAAGACTTAGGTGCATTGGTGTGTTTGTGTGGGCAGGTGTGCTGGAAAGTGGAGGTTTGTACCTTTCCACTGCTCCCTCCTTCACCATGGCTGTGGCTCCCACAGGGTCTTCTGGTGAGGTCCTGCTGAGATTCCTGCTGCTCTACGTGAATAGATTCTTTTCCCCAGTGCTTGGAGTGTGGATAAGAGCCCTCCCTTCTTCTGGCAGCAAACTGTTGTTCCAGTCTGAGTGATCTTGTCAAGCTGTCTCCTGACACAGCTTGTGCTTCAACTGACCATGGCTTGAGACCCTCTAGATCTGGATCTACTGCTTCATAATGCAGACCTGAGCATGAAGCAAATTATTAATCTGGTAACAATCCTCTCAAATAGCTGAAGTTCCTTCAAAATGTTTGCACTGACAGACTTACCAACCTTGTTCTTTAATCTCCACATGGTCATGAAGCTGATGTAAACTCCTTTTTCTGTACTCTGGCTAATTTAATAAAAATGCAATTGCGTGTATGTGTTGGTCACTCCAGGGTTAAAGTTTTATTGTGTGGTCTATGGATCTGCTATTAACAATTACAGACCGATCATGACAGTGGGTCTGATCACAAGCATAATTTCTTCAGTCTCTTCCTGCTGCTCAGTAAAGAAGGATATTCATCATCTAACCTGTTAAACTAGGGGAGTTTATCTTCTGTGGTTATCTGAACTCAGTCACTAGAAATGTAATATACTGTTGCATCCTGAGGACAGAACTCAAATAACTTGCAAAAGAGAAACATAAAAAGCCACATAGCTGCAGTAATGACGCATGGGCAAGGACTTTGCTCATCAGATGGAAAATGCAAAGCCGTTTATTGCGAAGTTAGAATTCCTTAAATACCAGCACCCAACAGGATATAACATCATATAAACAGGAAATATGTTCCCCACAGTGTCTCCCAATCACCTGGGGTATTACAGAGATTTTACCTATTATGGTAATAGGTAAGCAATACCCTATAAGGCTACAAACTACAATTAACACTTCTCATAGGCCCAGTCTGTCAATCAACACACAATCTTCTCTCAGTCCGTCTCCAGTGACCTGGATGCACTCCCAGGGTCACCTCCGGGCCCAGGACAGAGGCCCTCTCTCTGATCCTCAGGGCCTGTCTCTCTACCACCACCTAGTGCACTCCAACACATAGCCAAAATATATACATTGATTTATTCTTTGTACAGTGGTAAGATAAACACTCATCTGCATTTATACCTATAACATCACAAGCCTCACTAGAAGTCTATTCACACCTCATAGCAAGCTGTAGGTTCTTTCAAGCTGTAGGTTCTTTAAAAACAGTCAGTGTACTTCAAGGGAGGTGTAAAGGCCATTGTCAGTCAGCAAAGATATAATTATGATTATATTGTCTGGTGATCCATTGGCAGTTGAATTATGATATTCTTATTGTTTTTCAAACAAATCACGGTAGCTTTGAATTTCTGAAGGGAAATATTAGCTGTGATCTTAAGATATTGAAATGCTGTGATATATCCACATATTTAGTGTTACCATTTCTGTGTTTGTTTGAATCAGTTTACTGCACATGGCTCACTCTTCCAGGGATGGCTGGAATTTTAGCTTCTGAATGTTGCTCTGCTGCTGGCGGGTCAAGAATCCCTCAGTTACAGAAAACCACCCCAAAAAGCAACAACAATTGGAAAGCAAGTACAGTTGTTTTCCTTTCCTGCACAAGGAACCAACCAACCCATCCCTCTCTGCAGGAGCTGGAGTGTGTGCTTGGGGCCAGACAGCCACCCACTGCTGCTGGCCATGCCCCTCTCTGCCTCCCCCTTTGGAACACGTTGAATATGGAGGTACAGAGAGACTTAACGGGATAAAAATGCTTTGGCTACATTAGTAAGATGTCAATTCCAAGGATAGCGAGGTGGTGTTATTAGGGGGGAGAGGGTTCATTGCCTTTTCCCCTAAAGTGTCTCAGGCAAGAGTTCACTTCAGGTGCAGCCTTATAGCTAGCTTCTCCCCCGTGCAGCTGCTTAGGCGCTGATATCACACACACACACTCAAGCCAGATAGCTCAATGTTACCAGAGATAAGGAGTCAAGGAGGGCTCTCCACATGGCAAATTCCACGGTCGCGGTTTATTCCACCCTCACCAAAGGAGGCCAAAGGTAAAGAGGCATAGCCTGCTCGCAATCCGATTTACATAGTGTTACAGAGCCAATGATCTGAGGGCATAGGGGCGGTACAAAGGCGGGACTAGGGAAGGGAACCAATGAGCAGAGGGAAGGGGCAGAGAGGGGGACCAGGTCAGGCATGCAGCCGCACAGGCTGCTGGGAGATGTAGTTTCCTTTAAACAGAGTCTGGAGCTAAAGTTAAAATTCATTTGCAAGGCCTTGTGGGAGAGGCTTTTCCTTTGCGTTACAGAGGTAAGAAAGGTATTTCAAATATCTGAATTTTTCCACCAGCAGGCCTTTGCTATTTCGGCGTTCTCTGGCCCATCAGCTATCACAGCTGCTGGCTCAGTGGCCCCAACACAAGGGTATTGGCTTGATTAGAGACATCTTGTTGGGCAACTGTTGGGGTGTCCTGGCAAACCTGCCAGCCTAGGGTTTGGGGGGACAGACCTGCGCCTGGAAGAGCCCCCTTGGTTTAATATTATGTCTATACAAATATGTATTAGTTTTTCCCTTCCCTCCCGTGGTGCCAAGGGTTTTGGGCTGCCCCGGGTTCCTTCCCTCCCCACTGGCTGTTGCTGTAAGCCCCATCCCCGGGACCCTGGGGAAAGCCAAGATCTCTCTGGTCAGACGGCTGCCGGGGATGAGAGAATGAACACCTCCAGCTTCCTCCAGTGTCTCCATTCTCGCCTTCCTTTGTTCCCGGGGTCCAACCCAGACTCCCCGTGGATGTAGCTGCTTCATCTAGAGGGCTCTGCCAGATAAGGGAAATTACAGACAGCTTGGCTGGCTTTTAAAGTGTGGTCTAAAATCTGCTATTTTGCTGAGCTAGTTTGGGACCTCACCCCCGAACTAGCCAGCCACAGCAGCCAAAGACAAAGACACAGGCAACACTTATTTTTACAATAGAAGATTAACTGTCAGTCAATATAAAATCTGTACTCAGACACAAACATGCCCAAATAGAGACCCTAAGAAGAGGATTCTAAATATTATAAAATGAGATCTGGTGACTGATTGCGTATTCGTTAGGAAAAAAAATTGAACATGTCTGCTTGAAGAACATCCAGTATTATTGGTATTGCAGGAAACAATTGCCCAGACAGGCCCAGTGGTCTGGATCAATGCAACAGCCATCATATCCCTGGGGACACTGTAATTATTCTATATTTAAATAGTGACTAGAGTCTCAACCCCCCATCACCCTGATCAAAGCTACCTGCATGTAATGAGGTCTCTCAAAGTCTTCCTTCCCCCACCATACGTGCTACCAGCAAGCCTCGTTGTCCCATTTCTCACAAGCCCAAGTACACTTGGCTCTGTGCATCAAGTAACAGGACACAGCTGCTGCACTGTGGCCTCTGGAGGGAACCCACATGAGGAGCTGGTACTCTCACATCCTTCACCAGTGCTACACCATCCAACCTGTGCAACCAGCTCCTGCTGCCTCCCTCTCTGCACTTTACTCTACCAAACTTGCCCCATGTCGCAGGCCAGCTCCATTCCTGTCTCACACAACGCAGCAGTTCCTGTACTTTTTTGGACCATCAGACTAATTTTTGTTCTCATGATATGTTTTAGGAGATGTCTTCCTCAGCTAAGAGCCAAAAGGGACTGTGGCACTCGTTCATGATGCAGAGCCTTTGGCATACTGAGGCTTCTCCGAGGAACTGGCACTGCTGGTAAGTGTGATAGATTTTTCCCTCCCTGCACTGTGCCTTTTGGTGCAGGTCACTCTGCTTGTGTCTCAACGAAAGAGCACAGCAGAAGAGGCCATAATGCTGCTGGCTGCTGCCATCACCCTTTCACCTCTTGGGGCAGAAGGAAAGAGAGTAAGAGGCAAAGCAAATACAGCTTTTGCTGTGCCCCACTGAGAAAGCTGTCACCCGTGTAGGGCATTTTGGTGTATTTGTCTGAGGACAACACTTCCCCTTTTTCAAACTGCCATAGAACAAATTGCCTGTACTAAGCAAGGGGTCATGGAGGCTTTTCTCAGAAGGGGAAGACTTGCTTCTTGCCAAGCACACATAGCTTTTACCCGCATCACCTAATTAGCTTCCTGCAGTCCAGTCTGTGTTGCTTCAGAACCTGAGAGATCCCATATCTGACAAAGTCATTGCTGTTTCTATGTCATGCTTCAATTGCACCAGTTTGCAGGAAGTATTTGGATGTTAAATTTGATTTAAGTCATTATGTTTCATTTTTATTGAGACTCTTTGACTCACCATTTATTTAGCTGCTCCAGTTGCTTGTATGGCAGGATGCCCATTGCCAAGGCATCTGAGAACCTCATCACCAGTTTAAAAATCAGCAGACTGACAAGCCCCAAATCCTGAGAGATTGGGCCAGATTTTACAGGGGATGATTCATCTTTCAGTTGATAACTTCCAGCTGCTGATATTGGGAGGTTTAGTCCTCTGCATTGATAGCATAAGTGTCTCAGTCTCAGTCATTTTAGGTGATACAAAGAGGTAATGTCTAAACTAGCTGATCCCTGATGTGAAAGGGCCTGCCCCTGTTTATTGGTGATGTCAGGAGGGCTGTGTACTCTCTCTAGTGCCACTGATAGCCCTTGACATCAGTGAGAACGGAGTATAGGCTGTGTGCCATTTTCTTAATGGTATCAGGTATTGGGAATCAAGACCAAGTGTGAAGGTTCTTGTGATAAAGCATTACATCTGGAAGCTGCCCAGAGGAGCATGCATGGTGCATTCGTTAGAGCCTCAGAGGTCCTAAGTTAGCATGTAGGTTGTGGGAGATCCTGGGGTTGCTTTCTAATTATCCTGATGACAGTCTCTCTAAACAGCCCTGTTGATAGGCAGAATCATTTCACTCGGCTGTAAAATGAACGAACAGCCGACAAGACTTATGACACATTATGTGTGAGCAATGAAGTTGTTTTAGTAGTAACAAACATTGTCAGATACAATGAATAACTGAGATTTTCCAAAATTAGAGTATTTTTTAAAGTTGTTCTTAGAAAGTCTCAGCACCATTACAAAGAACTGCATAGCCAAATTAGGGACTTCAGAGAAGCTTCAACTAAGCTTTGATGTTAACAATTAGCTATTAGTGTTAGCTTCACAAAGCAATTAATGTTAGTTTTAGACAACTATACATTCATTTTAGACAACTTTAGATTCTCAGAATGAATGTCCTGTTAGCACCCAGGGCTTAAGGACATATTAAACAGATGCAGTAAACACACAGCCCTTGGGCATGTGGACAACAACCATGCATGGCATGCAGCGTCTTCAGTACTGTCTGACCCACACTGCTTGCAGAAACTTCATCCAACAAGCTAAGAGCAGTGCAGTTTCATATCACCACAAGTCTGGGAAAAGGTAGTGCCATCCTTTTTGGACAATGCTTATGGCAGTCTCCATGAAGTTTTTCTACATCCTATGAGACTGTACTTAACACAAGCTATAAAGCATGCAGGAACATCAGCACCTAAACTGCCAGACACTCTTGAGGCATTGCCAGGTGTTTCGGGTGACTCCTGTTTTCTCACCAGCTGCTGTGATGGCTACAACAAAGTCTCAGTCCTACATGGGGCCACGATGTCAACTTGAGGCTGCGCCTGCACAGCTTCCTGACCCCACCAAATCACAGAATCAATTAGGTTGGAAAAGACCTCTGATATCATCAAGTACAATCCCTGACTGAACACCACCATGTCAACTACACCAGGGTAGTGAGTGCCACATCCAGTCTTTCCTTAAACACTTCCAGGGACAGTGACTTCACCACCTCCCTGGGCAGCCCATTCCAATATCAAATCACTGTTTCTGTGAAGAAATTCCTCTTATTGTGCAACCTGAACTTTACCTGGCATAGCTTAAGACTGTCCTCTTGCCCTGTCACTGGTTGCCTGGCAAAAGAGACTGACACCCACCTGGCTACACCTTCCTTTCAGGGAGTTATCATAGGACATGCACTCCAGAGCCTTCACCAGCTCTGCTGCCCTTCTCTGGACTCAATCCAGCAGCTCAATTTCCTTCTTGAACTGAGGGGTCCAGAACTGGAAACACTACTCGACATGTGGCCTCACCAGTGCCAAGTACCAGGAAACAATCACTGTCCTGGTCCTGGTGGCCACACTGTTGCTGACCCAGGCCAGGATGCCATTGGCCTTCTTGGCTACCTGGGCACTGCTGGCTCATGTCCAGCTGTTGTCAACCAGCACCTCCAGGTCCTTTTCCATCAGGCAGCTTTCCAGCCACTCTGCCCCAGCCTGTGATGCTGTGTGGGGTTGTTGCGACCCAAGGGCAGAACCTGACACTTGGCCTCGTTGAACCTTATACAGTTCTTTTTGGCCCATTGATCCAGCCTGTCCAGATCCCTTGGCAGACCCTTCCTACTCTCCAGCAGAACAACACTTCCACCCAACTCAAGCTTTTAAGACAAGGCTGACAAATGTGTTGGGGCTGTGTGAGGGAAATTTGCAAACTGGTATTTGCATCTGTGTGTCCCCAATTAGATTCGAGCCCAGACAATAGGCTGTCCTGTTTTCACAGGGCAACACACACCATTTCATCCCCAAGAGTCACTGCCATAGAGGACAAAAAATAAATAGGGTGCCTGAATTGCAGGATATGGGTCTTATGAGTCACGTGCATCAATGTTTTACATTATTTGGCCCTCAACTGCCTGCTTAGTGTCAAAACACTTGTTTGTCACAAACTCTGGCTTCTTTTGTGCACCTTTTTAAAATAATTGTATTTAAAATACATAGGAAGAAGATGCTTTAAAACTGTTTCCATTACTAATTGAAGCATCATTAATATTATATTTGTGCAGAATAATGAAATAGAGAAGAAACTAATCCTGATTTTGAATAAACTAGTTTCTTAACACCTTCAGCTGTGGAGGGAAAAACAATTATTTCTCTTCTACAACTTTTGATAGTGTTTTATTCAAAATCCAATTCAATCACAGTTACATCCAGGCATGCAGTTTCTGGCCCCCTCCCAGGAATGACTGGTATAATTGGGCTGCAGGGGAAGGGTGTGCTCTTTCTTACATTTGGTTCTTTCACCAGCTATCCCTAGGGTAGCAGTATAATTTTTTTTTTCCTATGCCTTAACTCAAAGATATTAAAGTTACCACAGGGAAAAATAATTTTATTGGATAAACAACAAACAACTACAGCGATTTTCTGTGTCTGGACCTGCCTACTTGCCTTCCTTAGATTAACAGCTTCTCAACTGAAATCCCAATACTTCCTAGTGTAAAAACCATCCATCCTGTTTATTTACATCTAGCAGGGTGAATAGTTCACTTCGTAGGCTCAAAAGGAAAACATTGTAAGCATCATCCTTAGCTGGAGAAAGGTTGCCCCAGGGCTCTCTGAAAGTCTTTCCTGTCTCTGTCCTTCTGAGTCATACAACATGCCCCACGCAGCTGGAAGATGTCTGGCAGTGGCAGAGCAGACAGGGCAGTGTTGCCTGAGCCAGGAGAGTCAGGCTGCACCTCTCGCCCTACCTCATCCATGGGTTGTCTGCTGGTGGGACACAGTGTTTGTGGGGAGGGGCTGGATGCAGCAGAATGAGCAAGGATGTTTCCTGAAACCAGGTCTGCCTTACCTGTCAGAGCTGGAGGTGGCCTCTTCATATCTTGGAGGTGTTCACTAATCAAACACTGGTTCATCAAGTGAGACTGGGGAGAGCTTTCAATGTGCTCTAGTCATTTAAGAGCACTGATCCTAAAACAGTAAAAAAAAATTCAAATAGTTTCTCAGAACTGCACAGAACACAGACAATTAACTAATTCTTTCCTGGCAATCTTTACACTACTCACTTTAAGGCAGTCTTTCTAAGCTCTGTACTAAGCTACTTTATGGTAATGGTCTGCATATGAATGCTAACAGAAGATTCAACTTTCATGTTCTTCACTGTAAACTCGGTTAGTAAAATAGACCTGCTGTGGTATGCACAAGTAGTCAGTCACGTTTTGGCTGGATTTGTTAATGTTTTTACTAATGTAACTGCATCTCATCTGGGCTGTCCTGTTTACATGTAAGGAGGAAAGTCTGGGATAATACCCTGTTCAGAGAAAATAACACTTATCCTTGGTGTAACCTGAAATTATTTCTATTAGGCAACCTGTGAGAAACTTGGACAAGAGAACACACCTTTGTCCAGATATTCTTCTAATTTTCTTGAGACAAATAACAAAAATATCACAGAAGGGGCATTACATTGTAAATCCCCACTTTTCGTGCTTTGGAGTATCTTTTAAAGGAGAATGTCTGATGCAAGCTTCATTTTAAAATGCATAACTGAATACCTACTGGAGCTGATAAGCTAAGCACAGAACTGTTAGAAATTCTAGGGTCTCTGATCGTGATTTTTCTCTCCTTAATCAGGTGCATTAGGTTACAATTATTTATTTTATATGAGTATTGGGAGAGTTTGATAGCCCCAACCAGAGTCATTTCTTTGCAAATCAAAATCCAAACTTTCCATAAATATTGATAGAAAAATTTTATAAAAACAAGCAAAGAGCAGGCCTACTTCTCAGCTCCAAGCAGATGAAGCATATCTGCATGGGTATGACAGCCACAAATTGTGGCAAAGCAATGTAATTCCTTTCTTCAAGAGGGGCCCTTCTAGTTAAGGGAGAAGAGGTAGAAACTATACATCTTTGCAAAGCTCTGATGCCAACTTTCCACAATGTTTCCCTAAGTAATCTAAGGAAATGTGGCCCAAATTAGATGGCTTGAAAGTGAATCAGAACTCACTGAAAACTGTTAGAGATATGGTTCACCATCAAAATGCTGTAAAAGAGACTTGGTATAATTCCACATTTTCACCAGCAAAAAGGTCAGAGTTAATACACTGTGAAGTGTTCTGCACACTATTGATGTTACATGCACAGTCCTTGTGCAGTATAAATTTGGCAATCCAAAACCATACTAGGATACTGTTATATAATCTCCTCTAATTTAAAGATTTTTGAGTAGGTTCCAAACCCCTAAGTTTAGGGAATCCAGTTACATAAAATATTAGCTGTTCTTGAAGCCACAGGGAGAAAAGTTAGGTTAATTTTTTTTTCCATTTTATCAGTAAGCTACTTGTGAGGCTTTGCAATCATTGACCTGATCTAATCATTCATGTAATTGCTGTAATCACTCCTGACATCTGATATACACATTTTCTTGTATTGAAAGAAAAGTACAAAATAATGGTCTTAGAATTATTTCTGTAATGCAAGTCTGTCCTGTTTGAGCAACTGCTACCTTTACTCTCTGCCAGACAGAAAGCCTCATGATGCTCTTTCCAGAGAACTTGGGGTGAGGCAACCACAGCCTGATCCCTCCCAATGCTTCTGCCCTCAGGTTGTGTCTGCTTCTGCCATACACTCCTCAGAAATATCCTGTGACATCTGTAGCACTCCTCCCAGAGCTTGCCCTACACTGCAGAGCTCCTGATTGTGACTGGCACACAGCAGAGACAATTTGGGAACCCCTGGTGTAAAATTAAGGAGTAGAAGTCCAGAGTAACAGCCTGTAACACTGATGATGCTCATTAACACTTCTCACTTATGATTTTGCCTACAGTAAACTATGACACACTCCGAACATGGGACTAAGTTTTAATGAACAACTGCCAAAAACTCCCCTGTCCCATGTGTTAAAACTGGAAAGCTGAAGTGATAAGCAATGACTATACAGTTGCTGGGGTTCAGGGGAAACATCATTGTATGTCTTTCCCAAGGACTGTCACAGGAGCTTGAATCCTTCTCGTTTGACTTAACATGAGTCATCTGCTGATTTCATTACCCATGAACAAAACCTGGAACTGTGTGTCTTGTTGGAGTAGTTATATAAGGAGACTTTATAGCACAGAACAAATAATGCTGAACTGCAAATATTTTAACAAAGAACTTTTTAGACCAAGAGCCAAAGCTGAGAAAACATGCTTGAAACCAAGTACTGATGGCAGACTGACCCAGCACACCAGTGTTGCGAGTGTCTGTGCCTGACACAATTTCCAAAGCTGTGGTACCTTGGAGTGTCTCATACTACAGTGTCAGCCTTTCAGCCCCTAAATTACCCACACAATGTGTATGTGTGCACACATTTCTGTACTTCTTGACAATGCTCAAAAGCTATCTATTTTGGTTTTTTATTACTCCAGCGTAACACCAAAGACGACAAAATTACCTTAGCTCTTGTTCTGTAGCAGGTTACATACAGGTTGCTCCAGGAGCAATAAATACCTTCATATCCCTCTAAACACCTGCACCCTTCTTCTGTATGTGGAACAATGTCCTACTGTTACTCAATGTATGGCTGTGCCATACAGCTTTGTAATGAAAAATTTTTTAAAAACTTTCAGGCTGAAGATTTTGCAGGTTCAAGTCCCATTATCCTCAGACTGCATGTGACCCTGGGCTGCTAATCAGTGCACTGTAGGCACTGTTCCCAGCCATAAAGGAAGATCCTTCTTTCTCTTCTCAAATACCGTGGTGGCATTTGGCATCAGGAAACCTGCCATGAGGAAGTGTGTAAACATCAAAATCAAGTTCCAGCGTTCCTTAACCACTTGCAAGGTTACATCAATTAGTATATTGATGATTGATATACACATAAATCTAATGGTTTCATGCCCACCAAGCTATTAACTTTAGGCCTAAACTGGGACAGAATGGGAACATGCAGGAAAGACTGTTTCAAAGCAATAAATCTGTCCTTTGGATGAAGGGTATGCGTCTATTACACTATGAGAAGTCAGAAAGCAATAACTGAAAGACACAGTATTGTCAGATACCTTAAAATGAAACTATTAATTTAGTCAGAGTTCATAAAACTTAGGTAGTATTTTTATATGAAGGATGCCTTAGAAGAAGACAATGAAATATCTTTGTTCTTTTTATTACTGCTGTTATCAATTATTAAGTAGTATCCATATGTCATCTTGCCTTACTTTGTTACCAACTTGGGAAAGTGTATAGCTGAAAGGGATAGAGGTGTTTACACAGGTGTAATAGAAAACCATTTATTAGAAATGAAAAATGTCTCTTCCCTCTAAAATTGGAAGAATGAGTAAATAGGAAAATCAGTAAGGCTTTCTTGGCTCAGTGAAAACATCCTATGATATGAGTGAAGATGGGTGAAGATGGTTTAGTGCTTAAGGTCTTGGAGAGCTTTGATCAGGAAAAAGCTCTGTGTTTTTTTTTCACAGAAACATCCCAGTTTTAGGAGCACAGGCCTCATTCTGCACTGTACTTTGTGTAGGTGTTCAAATGTTCCACTCAACCCATGAAACTCTGATACAAGGTTTACACAGAACAAAGTAAGACAGTAACATCCATCTGAACATGAAAATTTGATATTAGATGGGACAATACCCTAAGCAATATATGCTGTACTGTTCCTGGACATAAGAAACATTCTAAGGGAAAGACATTAAAGAGATGGTTCCCAGATAAGCAAATTATTTCATAATTACCGATTAATAGAATTCAGTCACTCTTCTCTAAGGCACCTTGCACTGGTTACTGCCAGACACAGATCTGATACACCATTCATCTGTATTCCAGTATTGTGTTCCTCTCTCCCTATAAAGACAAAATAAAGTCCTAGTTGTTTATTCTGGAATTTTTTTTAGGGGGGTGAGTATATAAAATGAGACAAGGAGTTGGAGAATTTATGGTTTTGAAGTTTTTGTTTCAAAAACTTCCTACCACCTGTAAACTTCAAATGCATTACAATTATAATAGAAATAGTTTAACTACACTTCAGGGAATTAAACAAAAAAAAATTATCACCACATCTAAAGAATTTCCAGCATTAAAGGCATTGGAAACTGGATTTTAAGTAAAGCAGAAGAAAATTGTGATAACATTTTCCTGTGCAAGTCTCGACATTCTTTAAAATACAGAAAGGCATTATTTTAAGAGAGAGACTGACATGACAACAGATTTGTAGCCAGACATGCGTCTGTTGGAGTTGGATGGGATCATCATGCCCAGGATGCCTTTATACAGCTTAATTGAGTAACAACAGAAGCAAAGCTATGACAGGCACCAGTACTAACTGCACAAGCCTGCCAGAAAACTTTAATATTAACTACTGCATCTAGGGCATGCCACAATGTTTATACTGAAATTGTCATTCAGTCTCACTTGGCTGAGTGGGAAGGGGGCTGCTACAGTGACCATAGTCACAGAACTGATAGCAGACCTAAGATTCAGTGAACTGCAGCCCTTTAAGCATGATTCCATCATGTCCAGCAGTGAATGAAAGAAAAGACAAAGCACAGACAAAATGTAAATCAGCTTGTTTTCACCTTTCAATAACTAGCTGAAGAACAATTCACAAAGAAGTGGTGGTTCTGGAAGATCAAAGGCCTGAGATGTCCCATCTGTTGGAGCATCACCTAATTTCCAGAAGGCAGGCTACTCTAGGGTCAACATTTTTCTCCCTTTCTTTTATTGCAGCTGTATTAAATCTTAATATTTGTACAGAATATTTGATCAGTCACAGTGCAATAGCTTGGCCTTTTAGGCAACCTGGCAGGTGGAATACCAGGTTTTCATGCCCCATTCATGGAGAAATAAGTGTCTGTATATGAAAAATGGGTCATCAGCAATATACTCCCTAAGAGAACGAAGAAACCAATTTGAACACTTGGGGTACAGGTGCATCGTGAAATTAGACCTCTTTCAAGAACCATATATTGCAACCATAGGTACTGTAAACCACTATCAAGGCTAGCAGTAAGAAGCTTGGTATTTTTTATTACTTACTTGTGACCATTTGGTCAACATCTGATTTTTATAACTAAGACAATTAAAATGGTATTTTTTTCCTTGTCAGTGTACTGTTCTGTTAAGCTTGCATTATCTGAGAAGATAATTAAGGGAAAAAGTAAGTATCAAGCCCTAGATCACCGTGACACCAGGAGTTGGCTCTGAGCAGAGGCAGGATCAGGAAGAGCATTCCCACTCAGAAGGAGGTGTGTGGGCAGAACACAAACACAGCAGCAGAAGTCCCCAAGTGGGCCATGAAGCTGATGGAGCTGAAGGCTACGAATGACAAATGTGGGCAGCAGAACACAAATTAGAGGTGGGAACATGACATTTCAGTCTGGCATAGCAGCCTCCTAGTTCATACAGGGAGGGATATAGAAAGGATTGGGAACATGTCAAGAATAGAGCTGGACTAGAGGGCTGCTGCAGATATGGTCTGTAGTTGGCAAGTCCAGGGAAGGTTTGAAATGTTGGCACCAGTGTGGAACAGTTGAAGAAGAGGAGATGGCACACCTACCGATTGGAACAAACTGGAATTGAAGCAGTCAGCTGCTGCTGTTTCATCACAGCAGATAAAAAGTGTCTCCAGCTGATATCACAGAAGAAATATTATTGATTAGTAAATGAGACCTTCAGACTTGTAGTTCCAAGTTGCCTGGGTTAACCATAGACAATCTAGCACTCACCACCATAACTCAGCTGCCTCTATATGAATGCATATTTGAAGATCCAGTTACTTAATGGAATATCTGTAAGGAACAGAGAAGCAGCAGTTTCCTTCTGAAGTGTTTATCTGAGGAGCAGAGAACACAAATGAGCGACTTAGTAAGTGATGAAATTACCAACCTCCCCTTATGAGTTCCACTTTGTATTTATCAGAGCCAAGCTGCTCTCTGAAGGCTGAAAGTACCCTTGTATCTTTTTCTCTAGACTCAGATCATTTTCCCCATGAAAATATTCAGTTGAGCCACTTGAGATTGATGCGATTTCTGAGTCTTGTCAGGAAGAGATGTAGCTGCTATAATTGGTGAGCAGAAATTGCAGCATCTTACTTTGATAAGCAAAGACAGTCCAGGCTGTTGGGAGAAAAATAATTTCTATAGCTCATTTTCTTTGAATTTTCCTTGTTTCACATTCAGAAGAGGTGTCCTGACAAGGCCTAGGGATGTTTCACCAGTCCCTGGCTTTGCCACAACATTTGCACTAGTACAATAACTAGCACAGGACCACCTGGCTGTTTCAAGTTCTGATCCTTGCACACATGACCTTTAATTTTAATGTCTTAGAAGCATTTTCCTCTCCTCTCTCCACAACCCTACATCCACAACCTTGTCTAGCATTCCTACCCACAGCCCATATTCAGTATGCCTGCTAGAAGTGGAGTTTGATTTAATTTCTCTCAGGTGTATCAGTTTGTTCGCTTGAATGATTCCGTACCAAAGAGGACCACAAGTCATTCCAGAGAAACACCATTATGATGCAAATGCAAAACACTTAATACATTTTATCCAAGTGTGGATGTAACTCATTACTGCCCATGGTTAAATTCAATTCCTCACTCCCTGCGAGGAGTGAGGTAAAATGGTAAAGAGCCAATATTCTCAGAATTTTGAGATTCACTTATCAAGATAATACCTAGTGTCAACAAAAGAGAAATGTCTTAAAAACACCAGAGAACTACCTGCACTGTGGTGCTCTTTAAAGCAGGTGCTAGTCTAAACACACTTGCAAGAAGCAGAGTATCTACAAATAACCTTGAAGCTTTGTGACATATTCTCAGAATATTAGAATTATTATAGATCAAAGCCGTTTTTAAAAAATGTGTAGTTGAAGTAGAGCTGCATTAGGGATAATTGTGTACAAAAAGTGTGTGATTATACACTTAATGGCCAGATGCCATTCTTTCAATATTCTTTCGATATTGGAAACCGTATTTGAACTTGCTATTATATTTTTGCTGCAAGTGGAATTGTTCGACTTCGTGCTATATTGCTAGAGCTGGAGCAAAGTTACCTCCTATTGCTCAAGCAAAAGGTGAGTGCCAGATGACTGCGACATGCATGGTGATGAGCACAAAGTTCTGGGTGGACATGGATTTGTTAAAAGGCTAACAGGTAAGTGACACCGTAATCACTTTTCCTACTACAGATACTTCTGTTACTTCTATCTTCAGGAGTTGAAACTATGAAGTATTTTAAGTAGTTTTGCCATCAAACTTGTCTGCTACCAAATCATTAAGAGGTAAAGAATTCTCAAAGTTGGGAAGATAGATACATAGCAGTAAAACCAGTGGATGAGTGAAAAAAAAGCTTATGCACAGTGAACATATTAAAATTTGTTTAGAGCTAATATAAAGTACACATATACATACAAGAGACATAATCATGCAATTTTCAAATGCAGTTTAGCTGAATATGTCTCTGAGACGTATCTCAATTATTCCTCTTGCACAGTCTGGTCTATGAGCTTATACTGGAGACTTCAGTTCAGCCTCATTTCCTAGAATATGAGAAACCTTACATAGTGCTGCTGTTTAATCAATTTAGTATTATTCTCTTAACATTTGGCTACCATCCCAGGAAAAGTACATAGATAAGGGAAACATTTGCAAAATAAGGGTGAAGCCTTGGAGGAGTTAATTCAAATAAGATAAATGTGATTGTTTTCTGCAGGAATCTTAGAAAATCCAGTTGCATAAATTCAAGGAATTTTAACATACAGAAATTGTTTTTACTGTAGGTATGATAGTACCACTTGCAAATAAATCTACTGCTAGTTGTTAAATTAGCTGTCTGGACAACAGTAGCAATGAAAACACAACCCATAAACACATTATCAGATTGCCTGTATATAGGGCAGTTGCATAGGCAGAATCCCTAAGCAATTTGTGTTCTGGTTCTTGGTTCACAATAAAACCCAGACTTACAGATCTTTACTCTGATGTTTTCCACTGCAGTCATTCCTGAAGCTTCTTACCCAAACATACTCCAGATCTCCTCAGTGTTGTTCCTTTTACAGTTACTTTCATCTGGAGGGCAAGAAAAAAATATCCATATTTTTGAACTGTGTGCATATAGACTTGAAAAGATGTGCACTCCAAAATGGCACAGACATTAAACGGCAACTCCAAAGAAAAGTGCTAAACTTTTGTCTAAGGCAAAAGACTTGAGGTAAAATCCCGTAACTCAAAATAACTTTTTCTTGTAGCTGTTCCCAGAGAAGACAGAATGAAGTATTCTGTATTTTCTGCAACTAAAGAATGGAAAGGAGAAACATGTTTCCTTGTTCTTTTTGAGGTCATATGTCCCATCAGAAATTCCATTTAAACAGGCTACAAGAACCCTGGTGTAATAATCAGGGGAAAACGGAACCTTCAATTATCTCCTTTTCAATCAAACATTTTAATTTGGAAGCAGAAGACTGAAGTATAGGAATATATGGAAACTCATTCTGCTCCTGGATATCAGATAACTAATTCATAAGGGTGCCACATCTGCTATATGCAGGAGGAAGAGGGAGTGTCATAAAGGCAGAGGAAACTGCCAGTGTATTAAGTAGCAAATTTCCATTAATGTCCTCAGATCTCTATCAATCTACATATGCAGTCTTCCTCTGAGCACAGCTTCTGACATTCAGATCAAAAATAATGGTCAAGAGATGTAAATGAGACTACTTGCATTTATTTTCATCAGCAACAAGTGGTTTTAAATTATCATAGGGTCACTGACATGCTATGAAAACCTCTGAGACAATCAGGAAGTAACAGGAAGTAATCAGTAAATTGTGGGAGTCTAAAAAGTAAAAAAGAGGACAAGTTTAGCAGGGAGTGTATGAAAATTGACATGAAGCACAATTCTCCCCTCAGATGCTCTCAGTATTGGTATAAAAAATATCTTATCAACAGTTAGTTTAATCTACTTGACTACTCCTCAGAGTAGGAATAAGGCTTTCAGGCATGATTAGAGTAACCATACCAACTAGAAAACATACAAACTGAGCAAAAAAAATCCAAAATCTGCCTCACTACTTCATTGGGACTTTAATAATAAGCACTAAGAGAAATCAGTCACCCAATAAATGTCAGAAGTAACACTTTGAATAGAAAAAAAAAAAGGCAGAACTTGTGATTATTGCATTGGAAGACTTAGATTCTTAGAACCCAAAGACTGAAAAACCCCCCAACAAAAGAGGTTGCTGACTAAAGGAATGTAAGTTAGAATGCAAACAAATGAGAGTACAAAAACCATAGCGTAGCCTCTTCTATTCTCTTCCATTCTCATGCAGTGCACTGGCCTGTCTGCAGATCTAATCTTTTGGACAGACTTTCAATTCTGACCCTTTAGTTGACTGGAATTGATGAAGACCCAGCATCTGGAAGGCTGGATACTAAACCTGGGGTATGAACATATCAAAACGAGTAAAAAGGCAGAGCAAGAATCTTCAAAACCTGTAACTTCCCAGAAGCTCCTCTAGTCTCCTTGGCACTGACATGAAGGAAGGGCAATATCAGGCAGTGACAAGCCAGTGTCATGTACTCAAAGCTTTTAACATCAAACGAGCCTGACAACACATTCCTAGCAGAGCCTTTGGTGGTTGGTATTGATTGCACTGGAAATAAGGAACAGGGAGAGGAAAAGTTCAAGGGTACTGACAGCCAATGAGTAAAGAACAAGATTCACACTGACATTTTCATGCGTTTGTCCTGTTTCAGCTTGGTAAGTCCTTACCAGGCCTGCTATATTATCAGTCCATCATGCCACACTGTGCTACAGTCAGGATTAAAATGGTGCTTTGTTTTTTTTTCAGCTAACACAGCAGAGTCCTTCACAACCCCAGCTATTTACTAAAATAGATCACATGGGATTTTAGGCCCTAGAAAAAAAACTCTCTTTTGGTTAAAAAAAAAACAAAACAAAAAGCACCTGGAAGCATTCTTAACAGACATTTCCTCCACCAGTTTGCTTAATTTCGCTTTCAAATAATTTGAATTTTTTGCCACTCACTAATTGGAGAAATTTTCAGGCCCATACCATCATTTTTGTAAGATATAACCTAAAGAAAGCAGATCATGACCCCATGACTGAGACACTAAGCTGGGGTGTAGGAGCCTACTCTTTGGAAGAACAAAAACTAGGTCTGATCATTTGTTTCCAACAGGAATTTCAATCTGAATACTTGTCTGTTTACACAAAGCCAATGCCAGCATTTTCCTGCAGGATTTATCTTATACTAAGCAAAGCAGGAGGAGAGTAAATCCACTTACAAAGAAGCTGTAAAACATAACCCCCAGGTTATGCTCTGAGAACAACATTATCATTTACTTCCCATGTGGGACACGAGTTCTCCCCTCACTCACCACTGATAGTCTTTGTCAGGAGCATAGTCAGACACAAGAATAGCTTCAGAAAAAATAGAACTGAAGATATAAAAATCGTCTTACTTACAGTGACGGAGTTTCAGTGAACAGAAGCATCTGCCTGGGCAGACAGCACACATGGAGCTTGTGCGTGGGTGCGATGCCTCACATCAAAAGGGATGACTGTCTCAATCAGCTGTTTGCTGAGACCATGGGAGCGCTTAGACCAGCTCCTTACACACCCCAAAGAGGTGTTGGGAAGAAGCCCCAGTGTGTTTCCTAAAGTCTGCTGGATCGTAGTTTTAAGCAGGTGGTCATTTTGGTCAGTGTTACCTGAAAAAAGACTTAATCCACACATGCTAACATCACTGCTTTTTATTGAACAGAAAAGTATCAGTATCTTAATTTTTAAATAACTTACAAACCATCTCTGGGCAAGAAAATAAATGGATTGCCTGCTATTAATATTCTCATAGCTTCTTGTTTGTGGGAGACAATTTTGGTGATGATAATGCTTCTATAGGGTCAGATTTTACACTTATAGCTTTCAGTATGCTGCACCAATCTTTCTAAAAGCTGCTTGATAACTTAGTATTTCTCAATGAGAAAATGTTATCAAAGGAATAGGTAATTCAAGAAATAGTGGAAAAATCACTTTGAAATATTTGAATCTCATAAAATGTGAGTTTTGAGTGATATGTTATCACACTTGCCTGTCTTTGTGAAATGTTAGGCTAATCTCTGATGCTAAACTTATATACCAATTCCCAATCTCTGCATAAAACAAATAGCTGTTAAAGCAGAGTAAGATGATGGAATACAATATGTAAAATTCAATCTAAAAGATTCATACAGCTGCATATATTAGTCATACTGGTATTCATTTCCTCACAGGTCTTTTTAATGTAAATGTTCTCCTACATTGTTCTCCTACTACTATTCTAAATTCTGCAAAAATCAGAAATGTGGGCACTCCAGAAAGCTTTGGAGAGAGCAGGACATTATTTAATGGGAAAGGGCTGGCCTAATATTCAGGCCCCACAGTGGCAAAGGCCAAATAATTCTTTGGTGTAAATCTGCTAGTTTACCCACACCTCAGAAGTCTGTCTGCTTCACCCTTAAACAGCTCACACCATTTACCAAAGCTGGAAAGGAACGTGGTAGTTTGCATCTGATTGCAACAAACCTGTTACTTTTCTGGGCATTCATCAGAAGAGTAGAAAACTTTTAAATGTATGATGTGGTTGTACTGTATAAACATATATTTTGCTTTTACAACAAATGTTCTGTTATGGGATCCATATTGGTTTTAGCACAGATATATTGCTAAAGTAAATTTACTTCGCTTATGTATTTGAGCTTGTGTACCTGAGCACTTTAGTAACATGGGAAAAGTGTTTGGGATAACTTGTCACTGTTGGGGCGGTCACGACACGCATAGACAGTGCCTCTTTCAAGGGCCAAAAAGCCATTTATTAAACAAAGTAACCTCTTTTATACACCTTTTGTATGTTATCCTTCGTGTTACATATTCACTGGCCGCTAAACTACTACAATAGACTCATTGGCTATTACTAACTTCAATATACTACCATTGGCTGCCTATAGCATAAGCATTCAAGCATTCAGAAAAATAGCAGGTGTGAATATGTTCCTGTTTTGCTCCTTCTATTGTTTAACTTTCATGCTTCTGTTGATATTACATTCTCATGGGTAAAAACTAATTGTTTTTCTTCTCATGGACTTTTCTCACAGTCCTTCTCTAGCCAAATGTCAGAGACTGAAAATAGTTCATGCCTCAAACATTGAAAGTTTTGTTCATGACAAAGAAGCTGCAACCGAAGAAGCCTCTCTGAAGACTGGGACTTTGAACTGAAAGTCAAACTGTTGATTAGATAAAGGCAAACACGTTGTTCAGTCATCTCAGACCAGAGGGAAAGGTATGCATCCACAAAAGGATGTCACCAGCTGGAACTATCCCCGGCTGCATTTGGGGTGGGGGGGAGCACAGCTCACAGAAGCCAGGTTTATACAGACTCCCCCCAACCGAGGGAGGAGGAAGAGGTTTTGGGTGCATGGTATAACCTCTGGTGAGAGGCCATAAACACTCATCCTCCAATTACACAAACTGGCCCAGCTGTGGAACCCCCAACCCCACAGGGCACATCCACGGGACTTTCACGTGAGAGGCTTGGCCCCACAGGACTGCGCGTGATGCAACAGACCCAGAGTCTGCTGTGGTAGACTGCAGCCCCCACCTCCAGGGGGACATGCCCAGATGCACCTACCTGGCCTGAGCATATATACCCATGGGATTCTATGCTGTTCGGGGGGACCTTCACCACCAAGAAGACCAGCTGCAGAGGATCAATGGAACATCCTGGGGTCCACGGAGTGGTGATATTTTCCTTATTCTGTCCCTGTCACTCTTTCTGTCCCCCCCACCTATTTTCTACTTCTTTCTTTCTCTCTCTCTCTCTCTCATATTTACCATCAAATAAAGCCCTTACTATTGTCACTGGCATATGGTCTCGTTTGCACCTTAATTTGGGCAGAGGCATTTCTAAAGAACCTTAATAAAACTGGATCATAACACGGAAGTAACAGGCCTGAGCCATAATTTTACAAAGGCAACAAGCCCTTCATTTCATAAGGTTTTACTTCAATGCCACAATAACTGTAGAAGCTTATTGGTTTGGTTATGAATCCTTAATGCCAAGTGCTAAAGAGAAAACCTTCACATGCACTTTTTATTAAAAATTATGTTTTTCAGGAGGCCAATTGTTTTTTAACACTATCTGCCTGGAAGAATGAAATTCAGCAGCATTAATTTATATCAGATACCACAATTATTACTCATGTAGACATCAATTTTAAAAAGTCTACTGCATTTTTACATGATTATTGTACTGCTCTAACTAAACACAGTCTTAAAAGTGCATTTTTAAACCCTTATTTGCCTTTATTTGTAATATTTTCCCCACTTCAATCTTTTTTAATGCTTTCAGTGGAGATAAATGGGTTTCAATATTTATCTGTTCTGTTCCTTTTTTTCTACACAAGGTAATTTGGTCATTCTGCTGGACGCCCTGGCACTTGAGTGAGACGTGAGCCTTACTTCTCTTGTACCTGCACAGGAGAGAATAGCTGCCCTCCTGAGCACCCAGTGGAGCTCATGCTGAAGGGCTCGCTTTTCTCAGTCATGCCCTCTGCTCTTTGCTTGTCCTCTTCTTTCCAGTCACAGTATAAGCAAGACTCACATTTATTTTCATGTTTCATATCTGCAAATAGTCCTGATTTTTTCTTTTCCTATGTTATGTGCCTTGGAAGCATTTAGGGATCTCAGATTTGAATTTTTTTAATGGCTTTTCCTTGGACTTTTTTTTTTTAACCTTTGTAATTGACCTTTTGTCAAACTATTACAATAACAACCAGGATGAGGACATATATTTGATCTCTACAGCATAACAGCATATCTTCATACAGTCTAACTTGTTATTTCTTTTTCACCTGCTTTGCACCTTGTGTGATGTCATCATTCAGCTGCCTTTGGAGATACAGGCAACAGCTTCTTTACTTGCCTCTATAAATATCATTAATCTCATGCAATTTAATGTTTTTCCATTTAAAACAGAATATACTCAAGTGGTTTGTGGTGGTACCTTTGCTAATACCAGTGTTTCTGGAGTGCCTCAGAATTTTCTCCTGTTCTATGAATGTGAAACCCTTGCAGCCCTCATGGGATGGGCTGGGTATGCCTTGGAACCCTCCAGGTGTGAAAGGGCCCCAGCTCTGTGTGCAGAGAGGGAAGCATGTGGTGGTTTTTTTCCTGCCAAAGGAGGCATTTGGGGTGGCATGGGCACATTCCCTGCTTTCTGTGGAGCTGTGGTCTAAGGGGACTGTTGAAGTGGGCTGGTGTTGGAAACACAGCTGCTGTTTTAAGGTGACCAATGGAACTTGGTTGAAAATAACTCTGTTTTCAAGTTCAAGCACCTAAATTATCTAGATATTTTGGAAATTTTATTTGAGAGGAACCTAGTCTGTTTAAGATATTCAAGTCCTTTTCTTCCCTTCAGAAGAATACTCTGTTCTTGTAATAATACCTCAAACACTTTATCATGCATTCTCCTGCTGCAGTTTACCATGACAATAGGATTACCATGCATTTGCTTACACATTTCTTAAAAACCAGCCCTAAAAATTCCCACTTTAGCATGCCATCAGAAAGGAGCATGCCATCAGTGCTTCCCTTTTAAAAGTCCCAATGTGCATCCAGTCTTTGACATCCAGTCAGACCATTACTTCCTAATGGTAGTAAGAAGATGGGGAGTATGTTTAGTCAAATCTTATCACTTTCCTTTCTGTGCTCCTGTTCTACATTGTCTCTGTTGTTTGCTATTATTATTAACTGATATTTGCTTCCAGAGGCCCCATTTAGCTCTGTGCTGGAAATTGCTTGCTGCAGTTATTGCCGTTGCCAAACAGTTGTGATACAACTCCTCTCATGAGCCCATTCAAAGTTTATCAAAATCAAGAGATTGATGGCTTTACTGTACTGACCTATTTCATACAAAGCTGATATTGTATATTTAATGTGTAACTCTCCAGGGTTCAGAGAGGGAGCAGCATAACTTCCCTCCTGCAAGCCTTAGCTCAGGCCAGCTTTCCTGCAAGAAGGATTTGCTTATGATTTGCTTATGATGGGTACCTGATGGGAACGCAAAGTACATTTAACACCTTCTTTTTTCTGTCAGAAAAGCATTTGCTTGGACCATAAGCCAAGAAGCCTTAAGCTAGTGAATAATTAACTCCCTCACATTCAGCACAATCATTGTAAATCCACAAGGTTTGTTCTGGGGATTGAAGCAAGGAAGCTTCTATCATCTGCTGGTCACACGGCTCTATTCCTTCTGTCCTTAAGGAGATCAATGTTTGCAAAAAGATAATCAACAGCCTGACACATCAAGGCAAGAATGCTCTTGAAAAACCTTTTTGTCACACACATAAAAATAGTTGTTCTGTGTTTCAGTACTTGTAGCCAGTCAGGCTAAATATGTCTAGTATCATTCCACTTCAAATAGGATTTCATGTATGAACTTTAATTAAAATAATATCTATGGAAAAATATTCCATGCTGATGTTTGACTTTTTCTTTTAATGGATTTTAATCAGTAGAACAGAAATGCATGCTGTGTTTTACACGTTTGTTGGGGGTTAGGATTTTTCCTTTTGTTTTTTTCTCTCATGGAATTTTGTCCCATCTGTTGCTAAGAAACAATAACTAACTACACTTAAGAGAACAAAAGATGTGGCTGGAAGGAGGAGGGGGAAAGGTGCAGCTGGATATTCTCTTACCTTGGGGGGTTTTCTCTTTGGAAGGGCAAAGATACCCGAGAATTTGGCCGGGTGGTGAGGGGCTGGGCTCGGCTCCTCTCGCTCTCTTGCTCTTGGCACTGGAGCAGGCACAGCTGGTCTGCAGTCACTGCCTGGAAGATTCACTGCCGCTACAGAGCTCTTGTCCTCCCATTGTTTCTCCTACTGTGGGTGAGCCTTTGCTCGTTGGAGCAGCTGTTGCACTGGGACCTCAGCAACACCCAATCTGATGGGAAGGGACCCTCACCATCTATTCAGGTGCCTCGGGAAAAACCCGGGACCTCGGCCCCCTCCCCCTTCCTGGAGGGCACCTCTGCCTGGCTGCGTGCAGCAGCTGCTACGGAGGAGCCTGGCTACCGCCGCCAAGCACTGCTGCTTTCTGCCACTGACTCAGGCTATTTTGCTACACTCTAACCCACACCCCCGGCCTGCCGGGACACCCCGAGCTCCTGCTACAGCTGCGGAGTTTCTGATACCTTTCATCTGCTACTCTGGGGTCTGCTTGTTCCTGCTCCCCCCGCTGCCGCTCCGAGGTCCCTGCTGCAGCCCATTTCGCCACCCACCTCGCCCACCATTGCCACGTGAGGGACACGCGGCTGAGCTCGCGCCACAGCGCCCCCTGCGGGCGGGGGAACCATGGCAGCCGCCCCGCCCGGCCGGGAGCCGCCAGCGCCCCTGCCGGCTGTGAGCAGAACAGCACCCACGGGGAAAGGGCCCGACAGCCGAGAGAGGCTGGCACTGGATTTCTGGTTCTGTTTGTTGCTGCTGCTGTTGTTGTTTGTTTGCCTTGTTATACATACTAGTGAGGAACTGTTATTCTTTTTCCTATACCTTTGCCTGAAAGCTCCTTAATTTCAAAGTTATAATAATTTGGAGGGAAGGGAGTAATATTTTTTCCATTCCAAGGGAGGTTCCTGCCTTCCTTGGTGGCCACCTGTCTTTCAAACCAAGACAATGTGTAAAAATCAACCCACGTCCTTGCACGTATTGCCAAAATACTTTTGTATTTTTCAGACTGAATTCTTCCAGCTGATCTTTCTAATAGTTTCCTCTATTTCTGTAGCTCTGGGAACACTACTATTTTATAATATGCAACTGTAAAAGGACAGAGTGGAGTTTTATGTTGGAGACTTGGCAAATAAAGATTTACTTTTGTTTATTTTTGAATTTTAACCACTTTTCCATCAACTAACCAGTTGTGCAAATTCCCTTGGGATCTGAAAGCTAAATCTTTTCTGGCTCATATCTGACAGCCTGGAATAAAAGTATTGCAATTGCAGCTTACTGTCATTTACACTTGATGAAACTAACACGAAATGAGTGTAAAATTAATTGGGAATCAGTGTTCAGACAACAGTATGTACGGACCAATAATTTAGTTTAAAACAGGAAGAAAGTTATCGACTGGGTTTTGCAAAGCTTGCCCTGGGTCAGTATTTTTATTATTAGCTTGGATGATGGAATACAGAAGACTATTTTAGGTCTGAAGATGATCCCAGGCAGTCAGGTGTGGCAAAGATGCTGAAGGGCTAGGATTCAAACCAATATGGATATGGGAAAGAGATCTGAAAAAAACAGAAGCAATTTAATAACAAACCATGAAAGATGGTACATCGGAATAATCACCTGCACAACTGGAGGCACTATAGTTTAGGTAACAGTTTTGAAAAAAAAGAATTTGGCATTGATATCATATGAAAAACTGAGGATGAATCAACAGTGTTTTAAAACAGCAAGCACCAGCCCAGAAACAGGAACAGGATAGGTAGGTAAGATGAAGAAAATAATAGTGCTGCTCCATGCTCTATTAACAATATATTTTCTGTGTCACTGTATCTCATTTTGAGCACCGTACTTGAAAGGAAAAGTGGACCAAGGGATGAGCTCAATCTTGAGCATGGTAGAACAATGGTAGAAAATGCCACATAAAGAAGGGGACATTTCTAGCCTGAGATAGCAAAGACTGAGATGACATACTGTAAAAAATACCTTCCTTTCAAAAAGGAAGGGAATATTCTGTTCTCTGTATTCAGCAGGGCTCAAATGCAAACAATGTGCCTCAGCTGTAGCAAGGGAGAGTTAAATTAAGCATCTGGGAAAATGTTTAAAATTAAGATGCTCTGCAATAGGTTGCCTGGGACAACTGTGAAATCTCTAATGCTGGAAATTCATTAGACGCACAACAAAGTTCTCACTTTTCTTATCATCATGGGTTTGTGAATTCTAACTCTTGGTATTGCACAGACCTATTACATGGTGCCAAACAAGGATGAAGTCTTCTGTAAATAGGGTCAAACATTTCTGTAGTTTTGGTTGTTCAGACAGGCCCTGTTAAGACAGGGCCTTAAAGCCTCAGGCATTCAAAGAAGGTAAAAGAGCGAAGGGCAGGGATAGAGCTGTGAATAAAGAAGTTAAAATCCTGGCAGGTTAAAGGGATCTTTTTTTAAGAGATGCTAAAATATCACAACACTTGCTGTTTACCCTTTGGATTTATGCTGCAATCTGAGGAGGTGTAAGCTCTGTTTGACACCTTCTCAGCTGATGGGGCATTCAGAACTCTCTGTGTGCCTTGCTTGCTTTTCCTCCTGACTTGCTTTGTGTGGTATATATACCATGGTGTATTTGGCTAACAGAAGAATTTGATGAACTAAGAAAAGAATAAATGGGGAGAAAAAAAAGAGAGAGACGGGTCTTGCAGGTGTGGACTGAGAACAGAAAGCTGAGGGAAAGAGCAAGCTGGCACAAGCAGTCAGCACAGAGCAAAATCTACCCTTGCAAAACTACAGGAAGTTTCATGGAAAATGTGTTAGAGTTTTTTCAGCTCAGGAAATGAATGACTACCAAACAATTCTTAGAGATAGTAATCTGGGTACTTTCAATTTTAAATTGGTCTTCCTTAGAAGTAGATTATTATTTTGTAGACCAAAAAATGGTTCCTGGGCAATAACTTAGTGCAGAACACAGTACTGCATGAATAGAATTAGCATTTGCACAGTTGGTGGTAAAGGCAAAGCAAAAAGCTAGTCACATTTCTATGGATTATTTTGTAAAGTGAAATTAATTCTTGTGGAAAAATGTCAGATAAAGAATACAGAAGCAATGTCTCCATTGATTTCAGTAGAGCAGAATCCATTCCTGAGCGAGAATCCAGCCAAATGCAATGTGTAGAGCCAAAGTGCAATGGATTGCCTGCCAAAAGAGTAGTACCCCTGCCTAGGAGCCTAGGGCAGACAGACTGACTGACCTTTTCATTCCTTGCCATCTCAAATAAGACTGCCAACAATAATGATACCTAGGGATCAAAATACCCATCTGCTTTGTATGGGGCTGAGAAAAGCAGCTGTCTGGATGCTATTTACAAAGAAATGTGTTTAACTTAGAGCTAAGTATTTGCCCAAATGCAATAGTTCAAAGGAAGGGCTGTCACTTTCTCTTGGTAGAGGTGTTGTTCATTATTTCATGCAAGAAGGGCACTGTCAGTGTACTGTGAACAGAGTGCTGAAGAACCTTCACCCAGCAAATTACAGATATATTCACTGAGATGGGCAGGAACTAGCTCGGCCTGCTTTGGAAAAGGGTGACTGGATGGCATCCAGAGGCATCTTCCATAGTAAATTATTCTTTGAATCTCTGAACAGCATTCTCTCTGTCTACTTCTGGCCCTGGGCAGTAAATGCAGACCACAGGACACCCAGAGGTTAATGGCCAGCAATTGCTGCTACTGCAGCACTAAGGACTTTTCGGGGCACTGCTCAGTGTCTCCCTGACCATTGCAGAAACGAGAACAATGGTGATTCCAGCCTTTTGAATGCTAACAAACTTAGCACAGCACCCACTGCTCAGACCTCAGCTCATTGTCACATTTAAACAGATGAACAATTACAACTTTAGAGTTCTTTCATTTGAACTGTGACTACTCACTAATAAGACCAAACCTCTTCGATGAGCTGGAGAAATTACTCGATGTAAACTTGAGTTAGGATAAAGAGGAGGATTTCAGCAGCTCCAAGCAGTACATGTAAAAGTTAAGTAAGGTCATTTTCATTTTTTCTCGTATGCATATTGTTCTTCTAAAGATATCAAAAAGCAAGATTAAGTTTTCTCAGATAAGACAAACAGAAAACACTGACAAGTGTTGTGTGGCCTTAAAAGAGGGAATAGCTTTTAAAAACATTTCAAAAGATAACATGTGAAAACTAAGCCATCTTGCCTCTCTGGGAGCTTCTGCATGTACCTAATAGGAAGCCCATTTGAGTCCAGAAACTGCACCCTTGCTTGGAAAGAGTTGATTCTGCCTTTCATCAAACTCCCCCTTTATAGAAAGCTAGGCAGCCTGTGGAAAAGAATATTTCATTTAAAATGTATCTCATTATTACGCCTCTCAAAATCTTTGCAAATTTATATTTATTCTATTATCGCAAATAATTTCAAATAATGAAAACTGAAGGCACATATTAGAGTGAAAGTATAGAAAAACAAAATATAACATATAACATCTATTCCACATGGTTGATCTTAGACTAACTTATGCTCTTAAAAGTCTGCAATGATGTGGGTTTTGTCTGGTTTGACGTAAAACAGGTCTATAAACACAGGCTATATCAAAAGGCTTCTGACTACTTGGACCTGAAGTGTCATTCTTTGTGTTCACAGTTCTCTTAAATCTAGTAAAAAATAGAAGACTGTGTTGGTCCACCTTGATGGCTTTAATTTTCCTGGTGAAATGTGACCTTTTAAGCAATAAGCAGAGTATTTTGTAGATATTGTTGCCAATAGATGTTTGGAAAATAAGGAGTAGGGAAGGGATTGTATTCTTATTTCCTGGATTAAGCAAAAAACTACTGTGAACATTCTCAAACAGACACATTGTACTTGTGTATTTGGCAGTATTTTCTGCCCAGGGGAAAGAAAACACTTGGTGATTCTCCACAGCTTGTACATGAAATTGGAAAAAATAAGTACTACTACTTGAAGAATCTAAGAAATGACTGCATTAGAGCAGTGTTAGTAACCTAGATCAAAACAACAGAAGATGCCAACTGTATTGCTTGGAAATGCTGACCCTTCTCTCAGCTAAGGCTCACTGAGCTTCTGTTCCCAGCGCGGGGACATCGGCAGGTCACACAAACAGTTCCACTTCCACAGCTGTTGGAGAGGAGTCATCCAAACAATTTAATACCCTTCACCTCCAGAGAAACTTTATTCAAATATAATGTTAATCAAGAAGTTCTTTTCCCAAGCTGACCTCTTTCTCTTGATTAATTCAGTCAGAGAAATGGAGGTGGTTTGTTTTTCATGCCTAGTCCAACCTTCCCTTTGTTCTTTAATTTGTAAATGTGTCAGATATAATTAAAACTGACAGAGGCCAAGGTTAAATCAAACAAAATGTAAACATTGTTTGTGTTATTTGGTTGATGCAAAGCTTTTACCATAAAAGTCTTTTAGATAAATGAATGTGGCTATTAGAGTGCTGCAGCACTGAAACTTTGCTCCAACTGTTTGAACTTTTCAGGGACACTGCCAGGTCATCTTAAATTCAAAACTTAATACATAGCTGGGGTTCTGAAATTGCCCAAGGGAATTAGGTACCTGACTTGTATCATAAGTCAGTGTGTGGTGGGAAGTTAATTGACTTCCAGCAGGAATTAAATGCCTTTGAAGAGTCTGTTCATGTCCTTGCAAAAAGAGGCCTGTGTCCTTCATGGAGATAAATAACTGCTTTCACACCTACATACCAGCAAAGCATCTGATGGACACATTTTACAAAACCTAAACTATCAAGAAAACCCTAAGAGCTACCTCTACTTATTTGATTGTATTTTGATTAGCACTAGATATTTCCTTTCAATGTGCAATAATTATACTGTTCAATAATGATATTATTAAGTTGTGGCATAACTATAAGGCTAAATTTCAGCAGATTACTCCATTAAGGACTTTCAGTTTCAGCCTACCAGGCTGCAACCTGCAGTTTCACCCACTGATTTTAGTGGTATTCCTGACCTTTTAAAGTGCAGATTCAGAATCTCAATGCATCCAACGTTTTCCCCCAAGCATTTTTGCCTTAAAAACCCCACCCCCATATCTCAGCAGCCACCATAAAAATTCATGGCAGGCAACAGAGAAACTCAGTACTTTTGAAAAGAGGTTTCTGCCTTGTTGACTGAGATTATAGTGTTAAGCAATATGGCATTAAAATTTACACAGCTTTGAAAATAGATCTTTGACTGTCTTCTTTAATTCCCCATTGCTGCTTTAAAAAGCAATGCAAGAAATGTGATGTCATCTGTATTTTTATTGCAACTTTTCACACAGGGTGGGCATTTGTCACTCCTATGTTAAATTCTCCTCTTTTTTTGATACTTGTAAGTTTGTATCTCCACTTGTTTTGAGAATTTAATAACTTGATATTAAATACTACATTATGAACAGAGCTTTTGGGGATTTCTCTCTTCAATGCCTTTAGAAAAAACAACTGTAGTAGTACCATGGGACTGTAGTCAGAAATTTCTCTCTCTGATCTTCAAAGTCTTATTTATCCACAGATATTCTCTAAGAATTCTACTGGTCTCCTTGGCAAAGCTACCTCATTCAATGTTGAGCGTGGCTGCCATAAGAGGAACTCAATGACAAAGTCAGAGGTCTCTTAGGGACAGGATGACATCATGGTACAAGATGGCACAGGGACAGAATATGCCTGTCCTTCATCTCTGGCAATTGACATCTGAATAGAGATGATTAGTGCAGCTATTTCCTCATTATCTTCAGTGGACATGAAATCCAACCACAAGTGCAGAGATCTTGCACCTGGCAGGCTTGGCTCATGAGGAAGGCAGTGCTTGAGCGAGCAGAAGGTCAGGGCTGATCACTGAAAACAGTGCTAATGTACACCAAAGGTCCCTCACAGCCCTGTCAAGTCTCTTTGAAAAAGACTATTTATTAGTCCCTTGGTTTCATAATCATAGATGTTTTCAGACCTACTGAAAATAGCTGACAAAGATTCCCCTGTGGTGATGAGAAACCAAGGTTACCAGAAAGAATGGAACAGAGCAACACCACTGTATCACGTCTTGAAACCATCTGAAAACCCTCCTAATGATTGCTGAAGCAGTGGGTTGAGTCCTATAGTATTGCTGCTAGTGGGCAGAGGAATGCATTGGTAACAATGAGATCTTAGGGGATCTTAATGAGATCTTACAGGCAGTGAACTGAGGTGTTTCTGAATGAATTTGGAAAGAAGGCTTCAGAGCAGTTCTCTTTTTATAGCCAAGTATTTTTGTTCAGCAAGATTGAGACAAAGAAGGCCTTGGGATAAAAAAAAAAAAAGAAATGTAACAATGTAATGGATCTTGGGTATTATAATTTCATCTAAAATAACTCAGTGGCAATT
>VZTI01004088.1:1271126-1322139 GCA_013397865.1 Struthidea cinerea | reverse complement strand
AAAAAAAAAAAAAAACCGGTAAGACCACTTTTCTCTCAGAAGCTGGGGTTTGGAAGCTGATTCAGATTTTACATGGATGCAAATATGAAGGGATGTTGTTAAGACTATTCCATTGCTGCACAGCTGAGTTGATGGATATCAGAATTTGGACTAATGACTTCAGCTTGAAGCTTTTCTTGTAACTAAGGACAGCAGGATTTGACTTTAAATCAGGATTTTTACCCCTAATAATGTCAAAAGAGATCGCAATTTTTTCTCTAGTTAAGTACATTTGTTGAATATCTGGGGTAGCTTATTATATGAAGGGATTCCAAGCTTTTGTTTTCAAATTCAAACATTGATAAAATGAGTATAAAAGTGTTATTCTACAGTATTAGAAACCTAGGAAAAAGAATTTTTGGCCAGAATAAAGAAAAAGGCTATGTTATTAATTCCTAATACAAATGAAACTGAAGAGACTATCTGCCTTGTTCTGTATGAGAGAACTACATAATGGTGTTCTAAATTTCCTAAAATTGCAGTATTCTGAAAGGCTTTCCAACTGTGAGAAAACATTTAGTCCTGATGCATGCACTATTCTTTTCAAGGGATAAAGTCCTTTGTGACCAATTCTGCTTATTTACACTCTCATATGTTGTTTAGCTTTAATGCATTGCATGTTTAAAGGAGAATCAGGAATTCAGCCCAGTCTTCCTTAAATTCTTGCTAGACTTTATGTTAATTTAATCCCTTATTTCTCCAGCTACCTAATACAAGGATGATTTTGCTGTCATTAAAGAGCACTTCTTTTCCTGTTTTCATATTCTTCTCACTGTTATTATTCTTCTCATTGAAATTTCCTTTCTAGTCATAATGAACGCTCAGAGCATTTCATTGAGAAAAATGGGGAGTTGAAGCATTTTTTCTTTCCCTAATCAAGACCCTGTCATTATTATCACTGAAAGCCAGAGAAACAAGTGAAGAATGACATGAAAGAGAAAAAGGACACTGCCAAAGTGATTCTGTGATCACAGTCATTTACAGTAACACTCTAGATGCTGGCGTGGCAATCTAATTGCATACTAAAGCTTGTTGTGTAAACTCATTTACTGGTTGCATTTCACTATGCTGATGCTTCAGTCACAATTGAGGCAAATAAGAACAGAAATTTGGTAAGCCTTTGATTGCTATTGTGGAATAATTCATACCACACATCAGTATGTCAATTTTCAATTTAATTTGGCTTTTTTGAAACAGAAAGACACAGTGATTCAATTCTAGAAGAAAAAGTATCCTTGAAAAAAAATCATATTTTGCAAATGAAGAAAATAAACGCAGGATAAATTTTTATTCTATCACTTTTGATGATATCCTCTTATAGGAAAGACTAAATAAATTCTAAAGGCAAAATTCTCTCCTCATTCACATTACAACAGTTCCAGAGTATACCTACCAACTTCCATAGTATTTTCTATTAAATTAGATCTGCAATATCACAAAGGCTGATTCATCTTTTGGTCTCAGATAAGTTACTTCCAGCAAACAGGCATGATGAGAGTAAGACAGAAAGCTCCAAACAATCTCTGAATTAAGAATGTGTTCAGTAGACACACTTGGTTTCTTCCCATCCCACAGATTTCTCATCCTGAAATCTGTATTTCACATAAATGGAGAAGAAAACAACAGGACATGGAAATTTTATTTGAAGATTAAATTAAAATTCTCCTGCAGTAACCTGCTTGAGGAGCAGAATGATGGGGAAGAAGGAAGGCTGGGACTGCTGCAATGCAAAAGCATTAAGTGACAGCCCCCAAAAAAGTCAAGAGGTCTTCCATCAGGAGGTATGCTCTTCACATCATCCCACCCTCTGGTGGCGCTCTCTCCCTAGCTATTTTACTTGAATCGCATTGTTTCAATACCTGTTGAAATGGTTCACACTGTTTCACTGTTATTACTGTTATTATTTTACCTATCCACACTTGTCTCTGCCAGTCTGTTATTCATAATTGCTAGGGCTCCAACCCCACCAGAGAATCCATTTTGCTTTGAATTAGAGCTCATTTGCCTTGGATATCCATTAGCAGTTTCTGACAGCTGTTTCTGCATGATGGCCAGTGAGACTTTATTGGAGGCCAGGAAGTCTTTCATAGAGATCATCTCTCCTGACAGACGGCGCCCGTCCGTGTCACTCTCATTGACAACGTCAGTCTCGATGGAGATGTTTCTCCGGCTGCGCACATTTCCTGGCATTACGACATTCCTCCGTGAATGAAATAATCTTCTTTGGCATCTGTGGCAGCACTGGCAGGCCAACTTCTTTAATATCCAGTTTATGGACTGCTTGATGACAATAGAGATCACATTAAATAAGGAATAGATGCAGCACACCCCCATGAGTATGAAGACAAAGTTGCCAAAGCGGTAAAGGCCTTGGCTCTCATACCTGATGTTCTGGCTACTGACCAGATCACCAAAACCAATGGTGCTGAAGGCCACAAAGCAGAAGTAAAGTGAGTCAAAGTAACTCCACCCTTCAATCGGTGTGTACATTGCAGAGGCACAGCAGGAAATTATGAGGGATGCTACACATAAAATCAGCATAACATAGTACACGGAGGGCTTCCAGCCCGCCAGGCTGTCCACCTCAGAGGTCCCCGAGCCCCTCCGGCCATTGTGAGGGAGAACCCCTTTCCTCCTCAGCTGTCTTTCGTGGCAGGACTTCATGACGTAAGCTATGACAGTGATCAAGCGCTCCAGGAACAGGTTAAAGAACAAAATGGTCCCTGCACATCCTATAAGGCCGTAAAATATCAGAAAAATTTTGCCTCCAACGGTGGCGGGGGTGGTCATACCAAACCCTGGAAGACAAAACAGAACAATTGAAAAAAATAAACCTGTGGGTACCATGTTAGGACTTTCATCACATGCAAGACTGATGAACTGGTAGCAAATCCCTGTGGTACAGCTCAGCTTTGAGAAAAAAACGTTCTCTCCAGCTGTTACCCACTTGTGCTTGACTATGTCTGAGCTGTAAGGGAAAGGAAAGCATGCCAGCATTTCCTCCAGAATCAGAATGAAACAAAAAGCAGAACAAAACACATGGGAAGGAAAAGAGAGTTTAGAGGAGGTTTGAGTTTTGGTCTGGTTGCTAGGTTCACACTTCCCTTCTTTGTGCTTTGGATCACTTCCACGCTTTGGGGTTATCGCAGCTGCTTTGTTCTCTGATGCTGTTCTGCACCGTGGCTCTGTCCCAGGGGTTGCTCTTGCCTTCCAGAGATCCATCTGCACCCAATCTTTGGAACACAAGGTGAAATTTCTCTGAGGCTCACTTGACTCCTGCTGTTAGTGCAGGTGGCACATCACCCAGCACTCAGCCCCCACTGTAGCCTGGCCGTGGAAGCCCAGGCTGGGAGCACACACCAGATGACGTAGCCCGTGACAGGATCAACAGCCCCTCATGAGAGTCCCAGTAGGAGTTAAATATGCCCTGCATCTGACCCTGCTGTCTGTCACCCACTATCAACTCCTTTTTCAATCATCATTGCTGAAGTTTTTCTATTTATCTCTGTCCCACTCCACAGCTCAAGTCTGCATGTGGATCTTATCAAAAGTCTCCTCTGGTCTGATTCCCTGTCACGGGATTTCTCAGGCCAGAGGTGCTTCAGTCTAGTCTCAAATATTTTCCATCCTAAAGCCTGAAAATAGTAATTTTGTTTTGGTCTGTTGATAAGACAATCTTGCTTTAATAAGATATTACTAAAGAATAAAAAGATGTCCAGAACATCATTGAGAAAATTTGAGTAACACTCATGACAAAACTTTTCTGGTGTTTTATTAGGATTATTAAATGATTACATAACTGACCAACTAAGCAAAAATGGGATTTTTTTGAGAAGACAGAAAAATCACAAGAAACACTGGGGTTTTTTTCTTTCGCTTTGTAACTACGACACGCCAATTATGAAATAAAGATGTTGGGCTCTGAGAAGTAAAGGAAAATGTAGTCAGTATGATACACTTGTACTTCAAAGACAAGACAAGAGCAGTGTGAAAAGACCATGTTTCCAACAGTGCTGAAATGCAACTGCTGAACTTCGCTTCACTGGCAACCTGCTGCCAGCACAGATTCCTCTCTTGCACTGGTCCTGCCTCACACTGTGAAGTGACAGTCCTCACCCTCACCCTTCCGGCTCGACCCCCGCTAACAACAGCTCCAAGCGTGGGCTCTCTAAGGTCACTGCACTTTGTCTGCATCCACAATCAGACATCAAGTGGTCCTACAGGAGGCTCCAGCCTCCTCATTAAATTTCTGTGCTAGAGAGAGCTGGACTGCAGCTCTGTGGTGTGCCAAACAACACAAGTGACAAACCACACACACAAAACCTTCTTTGTGACAAGAACTTTTTCCTGTTGTTGCCTTTGGCACACAAACATTTCCTCTCGCTTTCCACCGTCCTTTTCTGGTGCATGACCTGATCCCCCTGTAATTCTACTTTTAATGCTTATTTTCTGTGCGGGCTGGCTTATATGCAAGTCATGACCTCCACCCTGTGGACAGACACATAAAAACCAAGGGACAAGACGAATCTCTCAGCAGCTGGTGAGATCTGCCCAAAGCAGCTGTGGGGAGGGAAGTGAGGGGCTGCTGTGTCCCTGGGCCACCCTGTCCCTTGAAGCAGAAAAGCAGCTGCAGGCTGGGCAGAGATGGAAAGGTGGGGAGTCCCTGGCAGAGGGTGAACAGCATTAGGGACTGATCATTAAGCAAATTCTTTGGGAAGAGAAAAGCAGTTAAGGCTCATACTCCCAGGGTGATTTTATGCCCTGCTTCCCCCAGATCCCTCTCAGGATCGTACCACTGGCATCATGGCCAGAGCCTGAAGTCCTCAGGCTCGTTTTTTTAGTTGACTGGATTTTGTTGCTAGGTCTGTTCTGTAACCCGCTAGCAAAGGCTTTACAAAGGCACTCAATAGGCATTCTGGGGAATTATGGTGAACTATGAGTAAGTGACTTAGCGAGCAATTAGAGCACCAATGTGACTCATAGAGCACAACAGCAACAGAGCAAGAAGTTACATTGCAGACTGGGAAGCAAATATGGAATGAAACTATGAAATCATATAAAAGAGGAAATAAAAGCAGTGGCTGACACTTGGAGACTATTTGAGAATACAAAATTGCTTCTTGTGATGAAGAAAAAAACCAAGACACACCTGCAGGAAAAAAAATGCCGATGATTTTATGGTATGAGAGAATGCTGATTAAGTTTAGTGAAGATTATTTTACAAGTTGGGTGACATTTCTTGAAAGCACTGTTTCAAGTAGCGATTGAGATTATAGTTAATCAAGTGGAAATCAGATCATTCTGAGTTGGGAAAATAGAATGTTTTTAAGATACTAAAAGGTGTTTCAATCAATTTGTTAGACAGGTCTGCAGATATAGCATTGGATTATCACCATTGATAGAAATGCATGACAAATCCTAGCTTTACCAGCCCAGCAATGAAGGCAGCATTCTTAGTAAAAATTTCAGGATCCTATTTTGAAATCAGTATAATACTGATTTGCCTGTGTCCCATGACCCATTGACTACTATAAACTAGTGTGATCTTTCCTAATATTCAGCTGAACTGGTCAAGAACATTCCTTATAACTTCAATTTTCCTCCAAATATTGTGGGTTTTTTTTTTTCACCTATTGCTTAAGCAAGAATTCAGATTTTTTGATGAATATTTGTATTAGTTCTGAATTTCTCTGTAGCAGATGTACTTTTTCAGAAGTTGGAGGAAATTTAAACTCTAAGTAGAGTCAGTAAAAGTTATCTAAACACTGCACATCTCCTATAGGAAAAAAAATTAGATTTTGTTTTGGCAGCAAAATTTCTATTATGAAGTCTGTTACTGCAAAGCACTCTAAAATTCACGTTTGTGTGCAGGTTATATTGTGTGGATATTCTAAAAGGGTACAGTTATGTAAAAAAACAACTAAAAATTGAAATCACATTGACAGTATAATATAATCATGCTTCATTTTTTCTTGAAATAAGTACTGGGTATTAACGGAAAAAAGCAAGCAGCTGCAATTCTTATCAATACGCAGTTTGATAAGAAGGACTGAGGTCCAACAGGAAGTTCTCCTAAAGCAGAATCATCCAACAGACAGCAAACAGTGAAAAACATCAAGCAAATATTAATGTCAATCTAACAGTAAAAAGAGTATATTGAAATTTAACAAGAGGAAACAAGCATCAACTTCTTATTCCAGGCCAATATTAGGTGATTTCATCTCTTCTGTTGCAAACTGCTCCAGTGCTGCCAGCTTCTGTAAGTATTTCTCCTGGATCATTACCCACACTCATCTCCCTCTGCCTGGTGACACATGGTTTGGCATTTTATGTTTTAGTTCTGGATGTCCTGACATTCACAGGTTACATTAATTAAAACTTCAGTTTCCATTTCCTGGTGCACCTGGTGCTATGAAAAAGTATGAGAAATAGTTCATCAATCCTAATGCCTCATGAATGTAGCCTGGGGTGCCCCATATAGCGTGTATGTAGGGAGACTGGGACAGACATATTGATTTCACAGTTAATTTTAGATTGGGTCTTTCTATTGTTCTGCAAAATATCTCTCTTTTCTGAGAGGTCTCATTTCCTTTTTGAATGTGTGCAGTTAGCTGCTCCTGCCCTTCCCACAAAGAGGAAGTGGTTAGAAAGAGGGGGCAACACTATAGCAACAATGATGAGTCATTGTGATGTTAGAAATATAAATATCAACACAAAACAGCATTCCAGTTTAGCCTACAGTCAGAGCTCTTTGTGACGTTGTGTCTGTATTCCTAATGTATTTTATATTTATTTCTTTTTCTCTGTCAGTTCTGTTTAGACATTCACTGGGGAAATGATGAATTTTCAGTGAAATAGACACTGGATAATAATTGAAGATCATGATAGGTGTAAATCAAGCTAAAAAAGACAAACACTTTCAACCGCAATGAAAAAAAATCAAGAAAATAGTAATTAGTAAAGAGAAATACAGGAAGTCTTAGATACCTGCAAAGATGACCCTTCTTTTCTCAGACACCTTCTGTACTGAAGGATATCTACATAAGGATATTTTGTGCTTCTAAAAGAGACAGAAGAAACAACTCTAACAGAAGCTGTACTTCAAAGACTTCATTGAGAAAATGTCCTATACTTTGCACTTTTCCAACAGTGTGCAGACACCAATAATTTGGCAAAATTCACTTCTGTCCTGATAACCCACTCTGGTGCTCTCTGAGCAGGATAAGTAGTCCTAACAAAACTGCTTCTGCTGGAGTAATTCTCACCTGTAGGGGCTCTTGTAGGAACAGCTAAAGGACACTCAAATCTTGTCACATCACTGCCCTTATGACACTGCTATGTCAGCAAGCTTGTAAAAGCATCCTGTTCCAGAAAGGAAGGAGGACATTAAGTCCTTCTGTCCAGAAAGAGAAGAAAAAGACTCATTTCTTCCACTGTATGAGAGGAGATGCCCATGGAAGCAGGCATGGGGCTGTCACAGCTACCTGACAGAAACAAACCTGCACTTAGGTCCAATTTCTGATATGAAGAAATAGAAACACACACAGACACAGACACAGACACAGACACAGACATGCATGCAGACACCTCTGATTTCCCATCAGTGGAAGATCAGCATCTGAACTGGCTGGTTAGACATACATCCATGCATATTGTCTTAAACATTAATTTCAACATCTTGATCTTCTCTCTTATGAGGAAGGGAGAATGAGCTAGCCATGAAACTTTCTTTTAATGCAACAATTATTTGACAAAAGAATATTTTATCGGGGCAGCCTGGGGTGTGGTATCATTTATTTAATTGCCAATGCTATTTTCTTGTGCGGACGGCTACGTGGTGGGGAAAGGCTCAGCCTGCCCAGGGAGGCAGGGATACATGGCTATAACAACATTCCTGTGTCCTCTATGCTCTTCTGTTCCCAGATTTGTCTGCCCAAGCAACCTCTCCATCTGCTGCCCAGCATCTCCAGCCCTCCAGAGCTGTAAAACCTGGAAATGTCTCCAGGGCTATCTGAGCTGAGTCATAACTGCAGACAGACTGCTATGATGAGTGCTCAGCTGCTTGGTGACCTGGGACCTGCGCTGAGTGCTGCTGCTGTGGCTTTCATCTGTGCCAGTGTGCACCTGCTATGTCATGCACAGGCAGGCTGAGAGAGATGTAACCTTCTGCAGACCTCCTGGCAGGGTTCAGTCCATTCCAAAGGGACAAACGCTGATGCTGGAACTAATGGTTTAAGATGTCTTGATGAAACAATACATATATGAGATTTTTTTCCTTCTCTAACTTGTTTGGAGACTTGTCACATGTGACAGACAGCCCTCTTGACTCTGTTTCAGTGAGGCTGAAGAGCTGGTTGGAGATAATGCTTTGAGGACTGCATGGATGCCGTGCTCTGTCTGTGCCACCACAGGGACAGAAGACTTGCGTAAGAGACTGGGCTTAACATTTGTTGCCCTCTGAGAAAAGGCTTCTGTAAACCCAACCCTGTGACACATGTAGGTTAGTGTCACACCAAGTGTATGAATGGGACTTCAAGGTTAGAAATAGAAAAACCTTGGGCTTTCACTGATTTGTTCTGGAAGGCATAAGAAAAACTGGTTTTGTGTTAGTGTGTGAGGCAATGTCTCTGTTTAACACAAAAAAGTTCAGCTCACGAAGAGTCACTGTTAAACCCTGTCTGGAGAGCTGGATGCGTGTTACTGCCCTTCTCTCACTTCACGTATAGAAACTGCATGTTCTGCCTTCAACAGAAACCTACCTTAAGAAAAGCTTCCAATGTTAAGGAATCTAAAAGACATAAGAAGAAGGAATACTAAGGGGACAACATTAAATGAACAGTGTCATCAAAACATCAGTTTTAATAGACATCTTGAGGGGTCTGTTGACACCTCTGTTATCATGTCTATGTAGTCCTTAAAGAGTACATGACTGTAATTTTCATTACTGCAAGATTTTCACATAAGATAATTTATGGAAACCTTGCTGTTCTGTTTTATATAATTAAGGTTATATTTTATTTAAGGTTCACTCCAGGTCTTCTATAAGAAATGCGCACAGCCTTGTTATAGCTGCTGTGTGATCATAAATTCAATGTATAAATGTTTTATGCCTACCTTCAGGTTTCTGTTTATAATTTTTATGTAGTTTTTGATGCTGGAGGTGCTAGGTCTAGTGCCTTTCCATCATCCCTAGATAGATTTGTATCTCTGTACAGCTTTTGTGTTACTATGGGGATAGAACAGGGCACAATTTTGAAATACTGTATTACTATTTTCAAACTTCATAACTTGTTGAACAGTCATTTAAAGGTTTTTATTTAGCCTTAAAACATATAAACATTTATCTAATTTAATAACATATATTTTATTAATATTTGTATTTAATATTCAATCACATTTTTGTTTTAATACGTCGTATGAAAAGGCACTTGTGCCTGTATGTGCCTGGCCCCAAGACAACCTGAAATCCTGTGCTCAAATGTGCTTAACGGCTTCTGCCTTGGTGTGGGTACAGTAATACTGACAAGTGTTAGTTCTGTGGACAAGATTCGCATATATTTATGCAAAACTGAAAAATATATGAAATTACATCTGCATCAGATATATATACATATATAGAAATCTTTTTTGTTGAATATAAACATTTCTTTTCTGTTGAATAGCCTACCTTACTAACAAATAGTAGTAACTTCAAGCCATAATTCACCTTGGCAGGATAATAGTTTGTCTGAATTGTGAATGTAATGAACACTGTTTTAAGGGTTTGTTTGCAGTCATTCAGTCTGTGTAAACATAATAACCCCAACTGCTACGGAATAGGAACATAATGCTATGGGTTCATTAAGCTATGGGTTCACCTACTCTAAAATTTTCTTTTTTAAATCATACAAAGCTGTCCGTACTTCAAGAATTTTCAAAGGTTAGTTTAAATTTGCTTATTATTACTTTTATTGTTGGCATTTACAGCTTTTCTCTGGAGCAAAGCTTTAGCATGTCTTCTCATTTAGGGGTAAAACTATGGGAAATAAGGCAGGCTTTTTGGCTCCCCTCAGGGGAAAGAAACAAGTGGTGCCTGCTTGAATCCTCTTGGTAACCTGAGCTTGGGAACATACTGTTAGGGGCATCTTAGTGGAGGGGATTTTGTGAAATTAAAGCTCTTCTCTGGCTTTAAATATCAACAATTTTAAGCAATGATGTCTCTTGTGATTCAACTGAAGCAAAAATATTTCAGCTGTCAGTATTAAGCTCAAAAAAGTAAAGAAAAGAAAAAAGTCTGCAGTATTACAGGTGGTAAGGAAGATGGACACAGATAAGAACTTATTTTTGGTAAGCTGAAAAAACAGTGTATATGCAGGTGTGTTTGTGTGTGATTACATTTTCCTAACCAATTTCAAGCCTTATCTTGATGTCAGAGAGGAAGTTTGGTAGCCACCGCTACCAGAACCTCCATGTGTCAAGGACCTCAGCATCACTACCTCCCAGGAAACAAAAACCTCACTCAGAAAATTTGGTTGGCCTGATGCTTGCATACATCAAACTAAAGGACAGATCAAAGGAGCATAGCATAAAAGACAGTACAGATACTGCTTTAATTTCTCGGAGACTGACAGAGAGCCCCAAAAAACTAAGAATAAAGGAAAAAAAATCATAGTACCCAAGCAGGTGCTTCAGGGCCTACAAATATAAAGCAAAACCCATGAGCTCACACCATACAGAAAAGGCTATTGGTATCATGTGTAGTAAGGGTTTTTAAATATTCCATATAAAAGCAGAAGCAGATATTAATATTGTAATTAAAATTTTAAAAACTGGCAGATGATGACAGACAACATTATCAGAGATTTCAGTGAATATTCATCACTGGAGAACTGGTGATGGAGAAATGACAAATCTGCGAGTGGATGCAATGAGCATATGATGATAAACTTCAACGTTAGTTTTATTAACTCTGAATTTCTTATCCATTAATCTGTGTCTCAAAAGCTAGGAGTTATGAATGGGGCAAAGGCTATTTCTCACTTTTTTGACATATTGAAAGCAAAAAACTTTTTCTGGGGTGGGCGGTGCTGATGGATGGACACTTGGGGAAAAAATCTGAGTTTGTCAAGTAATCATAGAATTACAGAATGGTCTGGATTGGAAGGGGTCTTCAAAGATCATCTCATCCAATTCCCCTGTTGTGGGCAGGGACATATTCTGCTAGGTCGGGTTGCTCAACCTGAATAATGTCAGGCTTCTCCAAAGACTATACCATCTATAAAAAAAGCATTTTTGGCACCAGGTGCAAAAATGTCAAGGCAAACATAAGATACCATAACAAAGAAAAAAACAATCAAAGAAATATGACAACAGTAGAAAGCACCATGAATTTTGGCTCAGAGAAAAGAGTAAGTCATTGCTGAAACCTTATGCTGGCTTCTATCCACACAACAGCAAGGCATGTACCTTCATTTTTGAAATGTCTGGCTTTTTCAAAACATAAAAGCACTTGCTAAGTCCCTGGCTCATGGATGTCCTAAGTGTAATACATACGTCCCTTCCTGTGAAGCCAGAGATGCTCTTTTAGTGACAGCTCTAGTGGCGAATGTCTGTAAGACAAACATAAATTCAGTGACCAAGTCTACTCACATGATTTTAACAGGTCCAAATATTTATGTAAGACAGGACCTATATGGAAAGTACGACAGGGAGGTTCAGCACTGTGCTGCTCCAAATCCTCCACAGCAACTTTGGCTTGCTGTCAAAGTGTTGTGCCATTGCAAATGTAAAAACACCCACAACACAATACCTGTTTCAAGGGCTGAATCTCTTCTCACCTATCTGGGTGATGATCAATCCTACTCTCTGTGCATCAGACACATTCAAGATCTCAGCATTTGCCCTACCCACACAAACAGTTAAACAAGGACAAGACAGGCATGCAGAGGCGGGGAGAACTGAATGAGATTATAGCAAGATGTTCAGGAGTAGTTAAAAGCTACAGAGCTAGGCATTTTCTGATATAACTGAACAAGTGATGTATTAAGGGCATCCCAAAATCAGACAGTGGCTAAGGTTGGAAGGGACCTCTGGAGACTGGCCAGTCCAGCCCCCTTGCTCAACAGGGCCTCCTTTGCACCTGGTAGGTGCCCAGTTGGATGGGAATTCATCTAGAGGATAAAAGGGATCTCTGGCTTTCCAGTCAGATATTTACAGATTTGTGGAAAAAAAATCATACTTCAATGATGTCTGGAAACAGAGATGTTCATATATGCAAAGATAAAACTGCAGTGAATCCTTTCAGAAGTAAAATTGTGAAACTGTTTCTAAAAACACGATTAAAGGTTAAATGGCTCATAGTAGCTTTTGACATCTTTATTTAAAGATCTTTATGTAAATTATTTATTTATTTTAATAAATCTTTATTTACTTTCTCTCTGCTTTATGAGGTTTTTATCTGCAAGTGGGTTAACTGAATTAACAGCTTTTGTTTGTGAGCAATCATTGCACTGCTGTTGGAAGTGTCAGCCACTCTAGATGAGCTTTCCTCTCCACCCAGAGGTATCTGCAGCTACCTGACCCAACAAGGGAGATTTCCAACAGAGTATTTGAGAAGACTCCATCTTCTCTGATGACAATTCCTGAATGGAAATGATAAGGCTGAAAAATACAAGGTAAAAACTTTGCGGGTTAAATGCCTGGCTGAACTTTGAAGAGGTTACATGCACTCTGGAGGGCAATGTAACATGCTACTCATTTTCTTGAAGCCTGAAGGCTGTGTCCTGGCCTTCATGCTAAGGAACAGGGATTTCAGAAAGGCCCATCTTTTCAAACATTAATGTTTAAAGAAGGAAACCCATTTTAAAAAGCACAAAGAGAAATTTATCACAAGAATCATCCTAGAGATTTCAGTTTATTTTGGAAGATAGCTTTTCCCAGTCTTTTGGAAGCTGTTAAACCTGGAAGAAGGAAGATTCAGCGATTGGCAGCTTATGTACAACACGCAGCTTTGCAAATATCTTTTTCACAGATGTGGCATGTTTTACTTGATACTGTTAATGATGATCAGTTAAATAACTACATTTAATTAAAATTGTTTTTCATAGTATGCTTATGAAAATGGTGAAGCTGAGAAAGTTTTTACTAAATATGTTTATCCAAAACCATGGTAGTATTGCCTATTTAATTCATTAAGTATTCTTCCAGAGGAAGAAAAAATGCCCAATGTATTCCAAATACAATGTACTTGTAAATTTTAAAAGCCTTGAAAAAATGACAAAGTAAAGTTCTGGCTCTTTCTAGAAGTTTTGAAGATGTCACCTGTACTAGTAACAGGTTTATAGGCTTCTAACCTCGTCATTCACAGTACTGAACAGCACATTTTGCTTTGGAAAAGACGCACATAATTAAATAATAGGATTTCTTAGGACTCTATGTGTCCAGTGGCTAACTGTGTGAAAAGAAGTCTGAAAGTTTTGAGGCCATTTATCAAGTCCTTTCTGCACTAAAAGGACCCTGTGCCATCTTTTGTCTCTCTATAATGGCTTCCTAGAAGCCAAGTCCAAAACAGTTTGTCATATGTGAAAAGGCAATAGTGCTTTGATGCAGCATATCATGTACATGCTGAAAAATAGGTACACGATCCTGTGCCACAAAGGACTCTTTTCTAGAATAAAAAGCCTGTTAGTGAAGTACTTGAAGAGACGGAGTCTATCAGACTTGTGAAAGAAAGGTTTTTGAACTACACAGAAAAGAATCACCCAGCCAGGAGCTGAAGAAATTAATGCTTTCAAAGCCACAGCAACTTTTTTAACAAGTAGAAAAATAAGTCACATTCTCCAAAGGAGTTTTAAATGAAGAGGAAAAGATTATGCTTTTATGGCGTGTTTTCAAAAAGTTCTCAACACGTATGATAGAATGATGTAGATAGAAAAAAATTAACCTTGTTTCAGCAGCATAGGCAGACCACAGCTGCCAAACTCCCACAAGTGCAAAATATAGAAAAAAGCCCTAAAAACAAAAACGCATCAGACTGTTGTCAGGAGTATAATATGACTTAAACATATATTAACATTAGAATGTTGAATGACCATATTAGCTGGTCCAGTGCAAAAATATTTTGTGAAATAACAAAAGGACCAAAAAACTGGCTAGTAATTAGTCCAAAGTACTCAGCTTCATCAAGGCTATTAGAGCTCCTGGGGTGCTGATACTTTAATGAAAACTCTGGTTGACCTGGTGATGCCACATTTTGCTGTGTGCCAAGTGTTGCTGCCTTCCAGGATCTTTGGGAACACGTGAAAATCTGTATCACTCATACTGGATTTGACAAAACTCACCACTGTCCCTTCCTTTCTGGCCTCCTATAAAATGAAAATTGGCTAAAGTACTTTTTTTTCAGTACACTTATAAGTGTGTGTATATATATGCGTGTGTATATATATATATATTTATTTTTAATATATATTTAAAGATGTGATTTTAAAGTTTGACTTTGAATAACATTTTGCTTTTAAAGTGCCACAATGGATGTTTTCTAAGAAATGGTTAAAGAAAAACTAGCAAAAAAGTAAAACCAGCCACCAGCTGTCTTGCAGTCCCAAGAGTGATGTTTTGCTTACAAACATGACAGTAGCATTCTTTACCAGATGTATGTCTGGGCTTGCTAAAACATGTTTTTCTATAATCTTGACATGTTTATGGCTTTATGATTTATCTTTTTCAAAATGCACCACTAATAGTTCTCCTAACAGAAGAACTGGAATGACAAGCTTTAGGTAATTCAAAAGACCACTTCAGAGGTGGGTCTGTGCAAATTTCATGAAGTTCAGCAAGGCCCAGTGCAAGGTCCTGCACACAGGTCAGGGGGATTCCCAAGCACAAATATAGGCTGGGCAGAGAATGGATTGAGATTAGCCTGGGGAGAAAGACCTGGTGGTGTTTGTGGATGAAAAGCTCAATATGACCTGGCAATGCATGCTTGCAGTCCAGAAAGGCAACCAGATCCTGGGCTGCATCAAAAGGTGCGTGACCAGCAGGTTGAGGGAGGTGCTTTTGCCTCTCTGCTCTTGTGAGACCCCATATGGAGTGCCGTACCCAGGTTTGTGGTACCCACAGAAGAAAGACTGACCTGATGGAACGAGCCCAGAGGAGAGCCATTAAGTTGATCACAGGGCTGGAGCGCCTCTCCTGTGAAGACAGGCTGATAAGAGTTGGGGTGGTTCAGCCTGGAGAAGAGAAGGTTCTGGGGAGACCTTACAATACCTCCCAGTACCTAAAGGGGGCTTACGAGAAAGCTGGAGAGAGACTTTTCAAAAGGGAATATAGGGATAGGACATGGGGGAATGGCCTTAAAGTGAAGGAGGGCAGATTTATATTAGGTATTAGGAAGAAATGCTTTACTCTAAGGGTGGTGAGACACTGGACAAGTTGCTCAGAGAAGTTGTGGACTCCCCATTCCTGGAAGTGTTCAGGGCCAGTCTGGATGGAGCTTTGAGCAGCCTGGTCTAGTGAACAGTGGCTGGGGGGTTGGAACTAGATGATCTTTAAGGTCATTTCCAATGCAAACCATTCAGTGATTCTATGAAATGATAAATCTTTCTGGTTAAGAAATGAAGCTTCCAATGCTGTCCATGCTAAAAAGCATTTAAAGTATCTAGTGCAAAATCAAACATAAAATCTATCCTTATTTCAACATTTAATGACTGTTCTGGAAGAGCATGCATGGTTCAGGGAAAGAGGAATGAGGATGTCTTGATGAGGGAATAGCAAATTAAACTCCATCCATCTCTGTGAATGTGCACTGACAGATGAGCGCAAGGACATTAAGACACCCTGCCACCCCAAAAAGTTTTCTTTTGTGTAAGATCTGTTATTGCCCATATAACACTGATGTTAAGGTGTCACAAGACAGAAGATCTGAATACTTGAACAACCTTTGGCTAGCAGTGGCAGCTGTTTCATATGCATGTTATAGCCAATTCATGTTCTCTTCCTTCTATCCTCTGATCTGCATTTTTCAATATCAGGACCTTTTCAACATCCAGTTACAAGACTCACAACTGACAACATAATGTTTAAAGCTGAAGATGCCTTAGCAGACCTTCTACTGAAGACAGCACTAACAAGACCCCTGACACCTTGCTTCAAGAAGTACCTCAGGAATTGTACTACCAGTAACTGGTCCAGCTGCTTGACCACCTGTTGAGTCATTACCACATACCCCATGCAGTATTTGGCAGTGCAGAAGGCCTAGCAATACCATCACATCTTTCCCAAAACCCGGTATGGGTGCAGCCTGTAGATTACCATGTTTGGTTAGATCTTCACTGAGCAGGTGAGCCTATTGAAAGTCATATTAATTTCCATTCCATGTCTAGTAAACTTCTCTTGGAAAAGATCTGCTGTTGGACAAAGGGTCCATGAGCAGAGAAGATAGCTTCTAACATCTGCATCCAATGATTGTCGATGCTGAGGGAGTACAAGGGGAATGGACTGATGACTTTGACACGGCATGCATCCCCAAATGGCATCACCTCCTGCTGCTGTTGGAATGACACAGGACTAAGGGGACCACTGATCTGGCTTTGCTGGGAATTTTTCTTGTTTCTATAGGAGCCCTGCTTCCCTGTTTGCTCAGTCAGGATTTGCATGTTATTCCAGCTCTGCTGCACATTCTATCCTTCCTCCCTTCCATCTTCTCCTTTCATTTTTGGTTAGATGTCATACCTCTGTTGTGTTCCTTAGCAAAAATATTAATTCAAGCTCAGAAAATCCTTTTAACCTTGCTTCATTACTTAATAAAGCATGTATATTAGAACATAGCTACTGTGAAACATCTTAAAAACATCTAATTAATCAGCTTCCAGCATTTCATTGAGATTAAACATGACATACTTACTGACACAATAAAAAACACACAGATGAGGGAGGCTAGGATAACTGACGTCATGCACATGATTGAATTTTGGGTACCTCCTACCAAACAAGTTTTGATGTGAGAACCAATCTATTCTCATAAAATTATTAAGGGATATTAGCAAACCAGATTACTTTACTCGATGTCAATTTAAATTTGAGAAAAAGATTCTGTGGCTAAAAATGTATGTTCGAATGGCAAATTACTGTATTGTCTCCATACATTATTAGGGTACATGTTTCCCTTCAACACAGAATAATCATGACTACACGTATTTCAGTTTTTGTTCACAACTCAATTATGAAAACACACAGTGCTCTGTAGATTACCTCCTACATGTCTTGCCACAGCTGAGGCCTTGGAGCTTGTGGGGAAGAGGATGTGCAGTTCTTCCACTCTTGTCTTTCTACAAAACATTCACAATTTCAGTTGAAGACTTTGCCATTTTTACCTTGGAACAATTGTGTCTGAAGAGATCTCTGAAGATTCAGGCAAAGACACCATTTGCTTTGCGGCCCATTCAGCATGTAGGATGGTTTTTTTCAGGAATGTTGCTCACCTCAGATTTACTGAAAACATCAATGCTTATGGAATATTACTTTTGGTACATTAGAAAATGCGACTTTAAAAAACCCCAAACTTCCACCTTTTATATATCACCATAAAAAGCGTCCTTTTAAGGAGACTGTACAGTTATGCTTCTTATAGTACAATTTAATATTGCTTTATTTGTTCTAGTCAGTTAATAAATTCTGAGGTTTTATTACGGTATCCTCCAATTAATTTTCTTTTAAATAGGCTGAAATGACTGTTTTTAAACTCAGCAGTGTGAGGGCAGGCAATTCAGCATAGTCACAATTTAGTGATGCGAGCAGGTGTGAGAGGAAATGACGGATTTATTCCAGTGCTGTACGAGTAAGCACATGCTAACATCGTCTGCTCAAGGATCAGGTCTTCCACAACACAGTGATACCAACTGATAGATGTCTTTAAAAATGAAACATGCTTTACTGCTTTGGCTTGTAAAATGGTAACACATAATTTTAAAACTTCTGTGTTCCCCATTTTACACAACCCTTTGTTGCAGCAGTGCTCTCTTTGGAGTGAGCCAAAGCATAAAGTGCTGCCTGTACTGATCCCCAAGAGCTGGGTCAGGCACACAAAAAATTTGACAGGCTGAACAAATTTAAAACCTTAAACCATGTGTTGACTGTTTTGAGTAGGAAGGTATCTTGTGAATAAGCTTTTCTACCCACTGCACTGGCTAAGGAAAATCTGGGTTCCCACTACTGTTTCCATAAGCTTCTCTTCCACAATTTACACACATGCTGTGTATTTTCCAAGTGTCTCTAAAAGCCATGCTCTATATGACCAATAGAAATTCACTTTCAGTTTGAGAAGCTGTAATATAGTTCTATTTTACCATGTTTATTAGAGATCTGCCAAACACACTTCTTTTCTAACTTGTATTTGGACTTGAGAACAGCAATAGCTGTACGAACAGTGATAATATAACTCCCTCCTATGAAGATAAATTAAAGGCAATGAACACCAAATAAGAAAATGAAGGCGTTATTACCATTGATGGGGGGCAGGTTTGAGGATTTTGAAGCCTCAGTGCCCAGTTTTGAGCTGTACCACTATTGTGAGTAACTACATGCCAACTTCAGCTGTTCTTGATCAGAGACCTCGCCACATCCAGCCTTGTTAATTGCTGTTGCAGTTCTGCTATTTGGTCAAATGGAATTTGTGTAATCTGGTAGGTCAAAAGCTACAGATCTATGGTTTCACAAGAACTCGCATATGTTGGGGATGAAGGAAGAAAAGAAAGAGAATGCAGAAGGAGCTTGGAGTGAGGATAAATGACCTGATGTAGAGTGCAGATCTGAGTCCAAACATCCCAACAGTAATGTTGAAAGAGACTAGGACTTGAATCTCCAGGAACAGAATTGACAGATGCTGTCTCTGTATCAGCACTGGGCACCTTATATCAAATCCTTTATACTTTCAGGTGATGGCAAATTTGAGTGCAGGACTCCAGAGGATCACTGTAAGTGGATCCCACCTACCAAATTCTGCTTGAGCTCAGTTGCTGCAGTTATGCCAGTATTGCCACATAGATACAGAAGTTGCCAGCTACACTGATAAAAAAATGTAGCCTTCTCAATTTACATTGGAATTTGATACATTTATCTCAGTGGTAATGGCAGCAGAAGCAGCTCTTGCCCACTTGACCCTGGCACTGTATTTCTTGTGCCAGTGCACCTGTCTGTAGCCTCACATTGATCCAAAGGAGAGGTTAAAAATCATAGAATCATAAAATGACTTGGGCTGGAAGGGACCTTAGAAACCATCTCTTTCCAATCCCCCTGCCATGGGCAGGGACACCTTTCACTAGACTGGGTTGGTCAGAGCCTCATCCAACCTGGCCTTGAGCACTTCCTGGGATGGGCCATCCACAACCTCTGGGCAACCTGTTCCAGTGCCTCACCAACATCACAGTAAAGGATTTCTTCCTAATACCTAATCTAAACCTACTCTCTTTCAATTTAAAAATGAACCTTTTGTCAGAATATTTTTAACTAGTTCAGTCTTGATCCAGCTAATTGCACAATCCCACAAGAAGCAGGCAGGTGTGAGAGAGGAGGTGGTTCCGGGTGTGGAAGGGGTTTGGGAAAATAGGGTGCAGCACTGACTCTGAAGAACATCAGGGGTGGGGTTTCCACCAGACCAGCTCCTAGTAGGTAAGTGATTCATCAAATGCTTCTGGTGTTGGATATGCTGCCCTCTCATTCCTGGAAACTGTTGTTTTCTGGAGGTATGTTTCCTTCAGTCCTGCTCACCAGGGGAGGCCCAGAGAGCTGAGCTCTTCCTGTGCTGCTGCTGGCACTGGCAGAGCTCCCGTCCTCCGGGGGAGATGACAGCACTAGGGGCCTTTTCAAATGGGTGTTGCTACAGGCAACTGTGTATAGGAGAACGTAGGCAGAGGCTGAGAAACCCAGAGGGATGGAGCAGAGAAGAAACAACAGCCCAGCAGGAACGGCTCTCAGAGCAGGTTGTAAATGCTGATAAAACAGTATTTCAAGCAGTCTTTAGCAATTGCAAAAAACTACATCCAATGTGCCAACGGTCTAGAAGTTATTTTATAGCTCCTGGAAGTACATGTGAGTTTTCATCCTTCGTAAAATGAGGGTGCTGAGGATGGGGAGCAGATGGAGAGGTACAGAAGCACAGCAAAGCAGTCAGCTCTGCACCTTCCTCTGCTGTTTTCTCTCCTCTCGTGAAAGGTAAGGAGGAGCTGGCATCTGCAGAGGGAGACTTCTCCATCATAACCAATTTACTACCTTCCTCACATCTAACAGGGCACCTTTGTTTTTGCTGTTGTTGTTATTTTGTACCCATCAGGGGAATTCACATTTAGGTTCTTTTAGAGAAATTTAGTTTCTCTTGCAGAGTGTGTGACAGGCATTTGTACAAGCCAGTTTAACCTGAGCAGTTCAGCTGTCCAGGAAAAGAGCAGGTTACACTTCTGTGCGACCCTTCATTGAAGAAAAATTTTCATTCTTTCCATTACCACAAAACGTAGCAGAAACAGCTATTATACATCTGAGTTTAAAAGCTTTTACCTCCTGTTCTTTTGCAAATCTATTGACGAGTGTAAGATGGACAGCTCCATGCATGCCACCAGGCCTCAGCTTTGTAACCTTTCCATGACTATAGCAATGAGCCAGAAAGCACTGTGAAAGCAAGATAACAGGTATGCATGTCAATGCTACTGCTGGCAACCTGTGACATTGTTTTTCCTGTGTCCCCCAGTTTGCCGTTTCCTGCTGTCCTGGTCTCTCCTGTGGATACTGATGCAGGGGAACCAGGAAGGCAATACTGTTGCTTCCATCTCAAAGACCAGCTGGTACATCAAGTAATTGATTTTTCTTATTTTAATACTCCATCCCATTGCTGTTTCCTTTCTTTTCCCAGATCCAAGATACCGCATTAGCTTGCTTGCCTGCTTTATTTTCCCTTAGGCACTTTGCTGACAGAAGTCCAGGCAGTTCAGGAGGAGGGGGAGGAACTAGAACGTTACACAAATAGTCTCCTTTGCAACACATTTGTTCAGATTAGACTCCATCCACCTCTGTTTTATATGACGGAGTTCAGCAAAATCAACCTTTTTTTCAAGTATGGCAAATTACTCACTTTTTAACACAAACCCAAGTAAGACTAAAGTCTCCTGGGGTCTTATTCAGCCAAACATTATTCATGTGCAGCTTTGAGTTTCATGCTTGTCTTGGGGTGACAAGCATTTATTTATTTTTAAGTCAAGAAATTCACTGCAAAGATAAACAAGAATTTATCCCAAAATTTGCAAGGAGGTCTTGAATAACTTCTCATATCATACCATTTATTTTATTCTTCTATTTCCCAGAGGATAGAAGAAAGCTCTCTGAAGAAGTCATAGTAAATATTCATTGGCAGTTTATATTTCATTGCCATTTTTTCAGTAAAGGATGACTTTATCCAAGCCAAACTTCAATAAGTTGAACTAAATCACATCAGAACTGTCACATCTTCAGGTCTCCAAATATTTCCCATCATCATTAAACAGATACAGTAAAAGTCTGCTAGCAGCTCATAGAAACCTGAGACAGCTTCTAACCTGAGACAGCTTCTAAGTAGATGTGCTTCTACCTAAAGACAACATTCAGCTCTCCTGCTCCTGTTTTTTCTCTTCTCTCATTTGATACACGCATAATTTGCTAGAAATCAACAATCTTACATTCTTCATATTTTAAGATTCTCCTGCCTACTATTCATGTGCAGGTAAACTAACTGGAACATTACAAGCGAGAATTACAGCTTTGTACACAAAACACAGAAGAGGACAAGATTTCACTTCAAAGCAGATGCACAACACACATGCATCCACAGATGAAACACTGTGTTTTAGCACACTAGATAAAATACAATATTGACACCAAGAATTAAGCAGTAGTTGCTAACGTTTCCCACTGTAGAACAAGTGAACAGTTCCATCAATACAAGCTTGGTCTTGTGAATTTAAATTAACAAGATACAGGAAATTGCCACATTTACTCTTCACAGAAAGTTAACTATCTCTTCATGGGCGATGGATACTTTTGAGTTCTTTTCACACACTCTTAAAATTTCTCCTTTTCTGACAAAACTTTCTCCTGCCTTCCAGGATGAATCCCACTAAGTGTCAACGAGCAATATTGTACTGCTATGAAGGGATGCTTCGTTTGAGCTTGACAGATAGAAATTAGAGCCTTTCAATGGAATGTGCACAGATGGTGTGTGGCTTATGCCTTGAAAAAAGTGAAGACAGGAAACATGAACTTCAACTCTTTTAGAAAGAAATGCTGTTGTTGATGGCATGTGCAGATAAGAAGTGAGTGTGCAATGTGTGCAGTAAGGCTGAGTCTCAAAGACTTCCCCTTGAGCTTCTGACCAAAATGTGAATGACTGAAAATACTGTCACTACTTTCAAAAACTTGCATATTTGCTTAGTTTATCCTGTGGTGAGAAATTGCAGGCTTGAAGCTACGACAAATTGCAGTGCATGTCTTTGCTTCAAGAAATGAATAAACCAATGGATGGCCATTCAATCCCACTGAGGATTCTTCATTGCACTTTCAATTGCAATGGATGGTTCTGAAATTTTCTTTCAGTGATACAGAAGTCTGACCTTCTGTGCTCTTTATTTTTTTTAATGGTTTAAACCGATCCTGTGTAACTGGTTCTCTCAGAGAGAACTTTTTTTCTCTACAATATAAATCGAAACCAACTCAAGCATTTATTTTTCTTCTTTATTGTTAATTACACAGTCATAGACTACTGAAAGTGAGAAGAACATCAACAAGAAAGCATTTCAGTAATAGCCATCTGTGGGTCTTCAGAGGGTTTTTTAGTTAGTTTGCAGTTAGTGAAAACAAGTAAGTTCTTTTACATCTGGGCAGATTCCTGGGCAGCAATATAAAATGCCATAATATTTTGGCTGCAAACACTACAGAAAAGTGATGATTTAAAAACATTTCCATTAAATTATTACCATGTCTGCTACAATAATGTGTTTATCAGCATATGGAGTGGTAATTAAAGGCTAGAGTAAAACATAAGACTAACATTCTTTCTATTATTTAGACTTCTATTTTAGAAGCTGGAGACAAATATCTTCCACAGACCATCTTCTCATGTAGTTTGATGCCTAGAGTGCAGAGAAATATGGAAGGAGTCACTTTTCCCCCTATATAGCACATGAAGTTCAGAAAACATGACAAATAAAAAAAGCAAAAACTGTTCATGTCTGAAAGGGAACACATTATGTAAGATAGGAGATTATATTTAAAGCAACAAAACTGTTTAGATTAAGAAAAGAAATAGTTGTTTACTTGGAATTTTATCTATATTCTTGCTGTCAACACTTCTTGACATGGGAAAGTAATGGAATCCTCAGCAGGAAAAAAAACCCTTCTTCATAAATTCTAAATGAATGAATCTCTGTCAGTGCTGTTGGACAAATTCTGCCCTAACTCCAACAGCTAAAATGAAAGAAACACTGAAAGTCTAAGCTGGTCAAATGATACAAACCTAACTGCTAGACTGGCTGTATATAAAATCACTTTTCTGTTTCTCATGCAGTCACAAAAGCATCACAGACCCCTCTTTTTTCCTAAATTAGAATGACCTCTAGACTTTTCTTAGAAAACAAATCTCATGATACCCTATTATTTTCATGACTTTTTCCTAAAAATTCTATCTTCTCTCTCTACTCTTTGTATGTAGCTTGAAGCAAGAAAGACAAAGCATGAACTCGACCAAGGGAGAGAAACCTGGTCTTTCTAATATATTTCAGGTGTCCTATTAAAGAAAAAAAAAGACAAAGTGAAAAAAAACAAGCAATGAAGCAGGATATTAAAGAGAGTCTGTCATAACAAATTATTCGGTGCCCCCACATTACTTACTTTCAAACCAGGTGAGGCACAGAATTTACAAAATAGTTCCAAATAATTTTAAACCTGTATGGGGTAACTAAAAAACCCATTCCATTGGATGAAGTGTACAAAACCCCCTGCATTTGGAGTAAAATCTTGGCTTGGCTGAACTCAATGGCAAAGAATCACTCTGAAAACTGCAGAAGCTAATGAAATGATGGTTGACAAGGCTTTCACACTGGTATTTGCTTGTACTTTTCGTAACTCATAAACTGAAATATTATATTCCATTATGTATTCCATTGGAATGGAAATAGAATGTACATTCTACTATGATTAAACTGAATCTCACTGCAGTTGTATTAGATAATTAAGCATTTTGCCTAATTTGGCAGATATTTAAAACTAAGACATAGGAGAAGCAAAGTCTATCAGCTAGTGGCAAAACTTTGACTCCCTTTTCTTTTAACAACTTACAGCACTAATTCCTTGGCTAAGCAGATGTACCAGGAGTATAAAACAAGTGCTTTTCTGGAAAGCATATTAAAGTAGTAAATGCAGCAAAAACACACTGGAACTCATAGTATCTAACAAATTAATCCCATTGGCAAAGGCATCTGCACGGCTGACCTCTAACTGACTTCCCGTGGACAAGTTACTCTACATTTGACTGCACGTACACTTCCACAGCTAAAGCTGCCACATGCTGTTGCTGTGGGGGCAGAAAGGATGTACTGCAAAAGGCCATGAACAGCAACGGCCTTACATCTTCCTGGCCTTTCCCACATTTCCAGCCTCCCTAACAAGGCAGCATGTTAACCCTGCAGCCTAGTCCAGGTTTGTTGGCTGGTTTCAGTGGCTGCCCCCACCTTTGTGTGCTGTTCCCCATGTTAGCACCACCTAAGTACTTCTGCACTTCTAAGAGAGCCAGGCACTGACAGTCAGACACTGCCTGCTACACAGTACAAGGCAATATGCTCAGCATGGGAACCCTGTGTCACAAGCTGGAAAAGATTGTAAATGGCACGAAATAAAGGCAAAAGCATGTTTTTAGAATTATGTTCATTTCACCACTCCTGTGTTACTGTTGGGTTTTCCAGGAAACATAGATACAGCATTATGGTGTTTGCATGCCCAACATAGTGTTTCCCACCTCTGAAAATAACCAGGTAACTAGTCTTTGTAAAGGGAAGGACTGCTGCCAATTTCCTACAAGAAAATATGTCTATATCAATTAGAGAGGACTTTAGTCCCCAAAGCATAACTATTTACACAGCTTATAAAATAATTAACTCTGTTTGTGTATATTGTCATCCACCATGCATGGATGTTCACAGAAGAAAATTGTACACTAGCCAAAGGGTTCGGTCTGTGTTATGTCACTTCTTTCTTATGCCTTTGTAACTCCACTACAAAAAATCTGTTTACACTGGGGAAACACCATGATGAGTCAGACACCAAGACAGAAAATTCAGTGACTTATAAATGTGCTGTCAACGACAGATGTAAAACTTTGCACAAATGACTCAGTATCTAGAAAACAAAATAAATATTATCTCATAAGCTTGAAAAAAATTGGGGGAAAACACCAAAATCTCCAAATCATTTCAATAGCCTAGTTGAGGAATAAGCTACATAATATTTCAGCTACATTACTTTTATATTACACAGAAAAAATATGAAAATATTTAATATTCTGAAAGCTGCATGTTGGACATAGCTTTTCTGTTAAAATAAAGTTACATGGTATTCCTGAATTTTAAGGAGGATTCTTATTATATCAAGATTTCTAATTCACTGAAGTTATTAAATTGGGTAAAATATATCACGCAGTATGATCTGCATAACTCCTAGCAAAATACCCCTCAATGACTCATAACATAATCAAAACTCTTTTCCTGTGCAAGAACCACATCTTACCAGAAGAGGTGTTACATAGCTGCCTCTTCTGCTAATGACTGAGCATGTCAGTTCCCTCAGCATCTGCAATTGTAGTCCATTTCACACTCCACTTGACACAATTAAAATCTTGGAGGTAAGGAAATAATAAGAAAATATTCACAAAAATTTTAATTGACTTAAACATAACTTAACAGACAATCCATGTAGCTAGAACACTTAACAGTAAGCAACTTGTAGACCACTGCTGATTCAAACCCACAATCTGATAGCTAATGATTATGAAATTTCCAATTTTTTTCCTGATATTTGTCTTATACTTTTTCTTGCTTAATGTTAGCCCCTTACTATTAATCATGGTTTTTTCATGTTAAGTAAATCCACTCCTCCCATAAGGTTACACTTTCAAATACCTGCAGATTGTCACCAGCTTCTCCTACACTATCAAATATTTACAGGCTGTTACATAACTGACTCTTACCATGCAATTAGTATTTGCCTTTTTTTAATCCTCTGTCATCTCACACCTCGACCTGCTGGAATTTAGTGTAGCTGTCCCTTAAGCTCCCTTTATTTGGTAACAGGTTTTTTACAGTAGAAAAAAAAATAGTCAAAACACTCTGTGTGTTTACCCAGATGAAGTCTTGAGAAAGCACTTCAGGGCCTCAACAGCCTCCTCCACTTTGGCCAGGTGTGTGAGGGACTGACTGGGATTGGTTGAGGTGGGGAGCTGCCCCAGCTCATTGCCCACCCTCTGGTACCATTTGTCTCTCCTCTGCCTGGCTGTGGACAGGGATGGTGGCAGATGATCTGTTTGCTCCACTGCCAAACCCTGTGCAGCCCTCTGGTATCCAAATCAACTTCTAGGAGGCTTCAAGAGGCATCAGCCTGCGGGTTTTCTACAGAGGCTCTGTGCTACAGAGGCAGTACAATAGCTGGCACTACCCCGCTACCTAAATGAGGGAGGCAGAGCTCCCGACTGCAGACATCTGCAGAGCAAGGACAAGGACAGCTTTCCTCTAGTTCCTTGTCACCTTCGCACAACTCAGTGAACTGACTAAGCAATAACTGAGTTTTCTGGTTTCTAGAAGTACAGTGGAAATACACAACCTGACTTGCAAAAAAAATTTGTATTTTCCTTGCCACTAAAGCATTTATCATGAGGACATGCCATTAGAGCTTTTAGTGCTTGTGACTCAGAGAGGGAAGGGAACTGTTGGGTTCTATTTTAAAGAAAATACTTTCTTAGAAAAGTGTGGGTTTATTTTAAAAAGTCTGTCAAGGTCACTTTGATTCCTCAGAGTTCTTTCAAAATTACTGGAATGTGTGATATATTCTTACCTACAACAATCGCATGAAGATATTTGTTAGGAAATTCGTGCTGTCTGCAGCCTAATAATGTTATTTGCTCTAAAACTCAATTTCCATTGACCTTCATGTTCTGAACAATGATCTACTAGAGTTAACTCAGGGCAGGTCTAATGAGCACTTAGGAGAAAAGTCTGTATGTAGGTCCCTGTTAAAGCTTGTGGTAATTCTTCAAAATCCAGAGTTTCAGTGGTAAACAGTTAACAGTAAGTTTATTTCTCCAAGTAGCCTGTGTCATAGACTAAATTGACTTTTTTCCGGGTGTTTTTTTCCTGATGAAGACAGACTGAATTAAAACTTTATTTCTAAGCATTGATTTCAAACCACCATTCATATTTATGTGCTACGATGACTATCAAGGGCTACTTAGACTGTAGCCTTTCTGATTTCATTATATATTCTGGCCATGGGCAAAATTAAAAGGCATACCAAGTGCTAAAATGGCAATAATACAAAGTATAGAGAGGCTGAGTTAATTTTATCACTAGCAATTTTGCTGTTACTATGGCAAGTGTGAAAGCATTCCCATTATTTAAGGCAGGATTTTGCAGTGCTACAAGTCCTCATCTCAGAGATACATAAACCCTTTTTTCATATACAAATTACTTCTACTATACATCCTTGACTTTTCCCTTGGGGAAAAACATTGTCAGCCCATGGGCTCACACATCAGTTGCAGCTTTCAAGACAATTTCAACACAGCGTTTGGATCTGGTTCTGTCTAAAACTGCATAAATGAACTGGCTCTCCTCCTGATTTTATCCTCGGCCAGGGAGACCACAATTGGACCTTGAATTTTGCCAAGGGAATAGTTCAGTAAAGTCTCCCTGAAGAAACAAAAATCATCAGACTGTGGGGAAAAAAAGGGAAAATATATATGGAAAAAGCAGCGTCAACTATAATAAAAAACTATTTTAATGCATTAGCGTATGTATGCCTCTTAACTATGAATGATTTCTTCAGCAAACTATGCCCAGCTGTTCCCTGAGAATTTAAGTCAAACTCCATGCTTCATCTTCCAGGAGAACAATCACAAAATACTTTCTCCCTAATTTTCTGCTGTGCTTCTAAACTTCTACCTGCTCATTTTCAGTGGATAACTTCACACTGTTTCTGTCTTTCTATTGCCTTTAGTTTCCAAGTGAATAAGTGGTTAATCCCTACAAAGCAAGCAGCAGAGAGGTCACAACAGGCAAGGAGCAAACCTCTGAATGCTCCAATTTGTCTTCCTACCTGTTGTTTAAGGGCATACTGTGAAACAAAATGCTTCATCTTTGCATGGGAAGATGTGGGACAACAACCTCATGAGGATGAGCACTTTTCTCCTGATTTCTTTTTACCTTGGCAGAATATCACAAATGATTTCTGTTTCGTTAGGGAGCTTCTCAGGAAAGCAGGGAAAGGTAACACCAGGAGACCATTAATCCTACTGCGGTAAAGGCCAGGGGCCCAAATCAACAGCATTAATGCATGCTGCAAAACATGCATGTGTTCACCCCTCACAAACACATCATAAACACTATATACACATACATATGTACACTATCTTTTGTATGTCTCATATATTATTCCTTAAAATCACACAAACATTTTACTCCTGCTACATTCCTGTAAGGCCAGAAGGCAGTAAGTGCTTCTCCTCATGCTGAGACATTAAGCCAGTGTTTCTTCTATTCATGCAAGGTTGCTGTGGAATTGGGAGGTAAAGATCCCACAGCATTGAAAAGGTCTGGGGAAGTCCTGCAGTCCTACCCATATCCCCACCTTCCTGTCTGCCAAGGCAGTCATGGCTTTCACTCTGAGAAGGGGGTGCCCCAAATATCACTGTATAGTATGAGATCAAATTTGGAAATACAGAAGATCTGCAGGAAAACATCACTTCAGAGATAACTAAATACTAATTTTCAGTAGCTGGCAAATCATCCCTGACTTATATAAATGGGAATTCTAAGGTGACTGAAACTCAGAGGATAGCATAGTCCACTTAAATTTTAATGTTCAAGACCATCTGCAACAAATTGACAGCAACATCTTGGCTGGCACATCTGCTTAAGCGTGAGAATTAATTTTAGGGTCTAGTCTCTTGCACTGAGATAATCAAGTCCATATAGTCCAAAAGGGAAATTTTATTCTGATTTTCTACTTAAAATACCATGTTAAGGGAGGCATCTTTGCAAGATGACACTGTTTGCAGTATCGTAAAGACCTCAATCAAGTCACACCTTTGAGCAATATCTGGCTAGTGTAGCTTGCTGATTTCTTGGCATACTTCCCATTCCAAAGCACTGAGCCAATCTTAAAGATATTTCAGGACTAAATAAAAATCACTGCAACTAACATAACTGGATGCATCAGCATGAAAATATTAAATTACCCATTCCTTAAATACATTCCTTACCTTCCAGATACACGTTTATTTTTAAGAACAAAGCATCACTTCTCAAGGAATATATCCAGTAATACAGAGTTTGGAATAAAGAAAAAATACATAATCCAAACTCATGTAGGTGAGAAACTGAGATATTTCCTTTTTTCCCTTCCCTATTATAAACTGACTATCAAGAAATAAAAATGTTGCTGAGTTCTCAAATTCAGGACTTTCTAGGCTTAGGTAATTACCATCAGGCTCTAATCTAAGAAAATAGACTTGTGACTTGAAAGACACTCAGTTGCCAGCAACAACCACTGGCACTGTCTCTATAAGAGAGGAACTAAAATCACCATTAACAGCAAATTTCATATCCCAATGTGCTAAGCAAAAACATTACCATTGTAAAAGGTAAAATCACCATTTTTTCCCTAATGGCAGAGCAACTACTTTCATTGCAATATGGCTCCTGAAGTGAAGACAGAAGTCTTAAGATGATTTGCATTTCAATATGGAAACAAGAACCTGAGAGCTGCAGACTCAGCTTCATACACTCATATTATTAGCACTGCATTAGCAGTGATCTTTTCCTAGCAAGTGACAAAATTACAAGGACAGCAGGCTTTTTTGCCTGTGCCTGTGATAGTGTTCTTTCTAACTGGTATTTTATGTTGGTTCTAAATGGTGGTTCCATATTTTTAAAACTATAAATACTTCGGTGAATCGGTGTATTTTTTTCATTCTTTACATTTCAGGGTTTATTATTTGTCCTGGACTTTCCCTACTGGGTACTGAAAGCTCTGATAATTTATGAGCCCCAGGTTTATACTGGGGGATGGAAGAGTGAAAATCTCCCCCACAGAATTTCCCTTAACTGACTCAAAGGCTGCTTTCTCCAGTAACTTTCTTCTTACAACTGCTGAGGAAGTTCCATCGTGCTCTTGATTTTCATTAAATGTGATCACGAGCAATGTGTAAGAGTGAAAGATGATTCTGGATTTTATGGAGGAGAGAAACACAGCTCTTTCATTTTTACACAGCAAGTCTTTTCATAGTCCCATAACAATGAGGAGAAATGGAATATTTCAGCAGAAAAAATGATGAAGGTAACATTAAGGATGCCATATACTAGTTTCTAAAAATGAAAGTAAAGTTTCATCTCAATCATTTTCATAAAAGATTTCAGTTTTGTCTTACCCATTTTCACTTCCAGCTCAGAAATTGCTCAAGTTTTAATCCAAATATGTGTGAATATCCAGTCTATATCCTTCCTTCTTGTCCTTTATATTCTAGTGTATTTAGATGAAAATTATTTACAAAGCAAAAACATTTTTAGACAAAGATCATGGTTTCCCTGCCTAATGCTGTCACGAGAAGCCCTCTATAATTCTGTTGAACCTATGTGTGTACATTGACATACAACATGTGAATGCAAAACTGTTCTTTTCATGCCTAGCTTGGTATTAGAACCAAGTAATTATACCCACAAATATGTTGTGAAGCTCAAAGCTTTCAGAAATCTAAAGAAAAGTTTGGCATAGGAAAATCCAGTATTGATGGCATCTAAGAAAAAAAGAAAAGATGCATATCTGTAGTATTAATTGAGCTTTGCAAGAAAATGGAGCTTAGATGCCCCACTTGACCCATCTCTCTGATTATCTGTCGGTCATACTCTGCTTCCGTAATTTTTGGAGTTGTTGATCAGTCTGTCAAATCCAAAAAGGGGCTAGAAATCTCCAAGATAATTATGATCCTACACATTTTCTGACAATATGAGTTTGGGTGACAGAGAGAGATGCTAATTTGTGTCGTTCTAAAACAAGAGCAGTCTGATTAAACTTCTCTGTATAATGTTTGACAGAGATCAGCATATTCACATTGCCCAGCATTTAGCAATGTAACTTCATAAGACACAGCATGCTGACTTTCGTGAAATGAAGGGGATCAAAAAATACCTAACAGTTTCTGTAGAGTGGGTTGGCTGAAGGAATGAAAGGAATAAATTAAAGGAAACTCAGTTCAAGTAAAAATTAAATGTAAAAAGAAATCAGATCAAATTGATACAATCTTAATCAAGTTTCAGTAGATCCTCACAAACAACAGGACATTTGGGACGTTAACACATTCGCAGTCCAGTTGAAACCTAAGTTATAACTCTGCTTTCTTTCTTGAGGTTATTACCAGATGTGTGAGTGCATCAGGTACAGATAAAACCAAAATCACCCCTAAATTCGATTCCTCTGCATGGATTTGACAGTCATCACTGGTCTCCCTATGACTTTGATCAAGTACACACATTTTGATGTTCAGTACAGGGGTATTACTCCTGCATTTCAATTGCCTAACAAACACAGAAGTCAGCTACATAATATATACGGTTTCTACATGAAAACATCCTGTCTGAAAACAGGAAAACCCCATATAAAATACTGATAAATTTGAGGGAAAATTTGCAGGTTTGGTTCACTTTTATGTTTATTTCACTTTTTTGTGTAGGTGTGTAAATGAATACAGGTCTTCTACAGCATGGCATGTGTCAAATACACATGCACAGTGAGGTGTCACAAAAGCCTGGGCAGCCCCTCTCTGTAACTTCAGCAAGGAAGCGATCTGTGAGATTAGAAATCTTCATTTCTAAGTGCTGATGCACTGAAAAAAGCGGTTTTTGCCCAAGGCTAAGCCAATATCACAGCCCTGCACCTGCAGTGCAGCACAGTCTGCAGGCATGGTGGCTCTGTCACTTTGGCTCCTGGTGACACGTCCAGGCCAGCCTTGGCAGTGCAGCACCTTGTGACATAAGGGCAGAAAGGCTCCCAGTTTAGGCTTCACACTTCAGGCATAGAGTTTGACTAATGACCATGAAACTGTTATTGCCATGGTTCATCATGTTATGTCAAAGGGGACAATGACCGTTTTTCCAACAAAATGTTCTTAATTTAATGAAACTAAACTGGTATCAGTTGCAGTACAGAAAGGTTCAAAGGAGATAATAATCTCTACAATGCTGCAGGGTTGTTGTTTTAATTGCTAATTTGTGCATGTTTTGACAGTAATCACTGAACCCTGTGATGGTCCCAGAGGTTCCCATGGTGCTGTTAGGAGAAGGTTTGGCAGATTCTGCAGTCCTCAGATCAACAGTAGGAGGATTTACTCAAGAGCACATACTGAGTTTCTTCCGTTACTCCACACATCAGAACTTCAAGCCTATATATTTTTGTCACAATACTTTGAAAATTGTAAATGTAAAATTAAATGGACATTAAAGACTTGAATAATAAATCTAAAAGTAGCTACTTTTTTCTCCTGAGATGGAGGTTTTACAGAGCACTTCATTTCCTCTTTCGTTTCACCTTGCTGTAAGAAATGCCAGCATGAAGAACACGAACTATACTTCATTGTCCTGTGAAGAAATTAATGGAGAAAAAAAGGCAAAAAAGAAATTTTGACTACATTTACATTTTGTGTGTAATTGCAGAAGGAAAAATTAAAACTCATTTCTGCAGAGACCAGTTTATATGTTTTACTTGCCCCAAGGAAGAAAACAAGTAGTTCCGATACTTCAGGATTGTTAGGTTCTTCACATGAATCTGCTTCTGGAGAAAACATTCTTGTCAGCCCCCTAGTTTGTCCCACAAGACAGCTGGCTCAGGTAAGAGCCTGAGGGAGATTCTCCAGACCTCTGTCCTAGAAAAGCACTCTTCAGGGAAGCCAAGATCCAGTCTAATACAGCCTGAAACCCTCAGTCATGCCTGTGTTGTCATCAGCGGCAAGGTAATGGTCAAGTAAAAATGAACAAGTAAATGATGAGGGGCAAAAAAGGAAGATTGGACGCAAAGTCTGTGGTTGTTGAAAGCAATTTTATATCAAGTGGAAAAACCATTCATAGCAGTGTCTGTTGAACTCCTCCTGACTTCAGACTCCACAGCTTTACTGAGTCCTGAAACATAAAAACAAGACCCAGGAAGACTCTGAGAGGGATATGTTTCTCTGAACAACCTAATGGCACACATGACATTCTCCACTTTAGAAATAAACTTCTGAAATTAAAAACCCGACTGTTATTGCTTCTATTTGACACAAAACTGAATTCATGATTTTAGAAAACAAAACCTAACCAGTTCATGTTATTTCTTAGTCTGATCCAGTGTTTGATTATGCATCTACTCTGCTGAGTATCTTTTTGTTCTACATTGCTTAGTTTTGTGGTATCTTGCACAGATTTACCTTTTTGGATTTCCTCTGAAAGGGCAAGTACTAAAGACAGTACATGTCTATAAAATCAGTAGTCATATGCTTCAAAAGTATTTGTCATTCTTTTGATAAGGCTGTTATTCCAAGTACTTAAAAGTTGTCTTTGATGTAATTGAGGCTTTTGCTTCTCTCTATCTATAGGACTTTTGATTACCTCCTAATTAATGAAGTAATGACAACCAGTTACATTTACATCTAACACAAAGCATATTGTTAATGTTTGTCATTACCACTTTCTTTTCTTGCATGCTAACACAATGTTGTAACCTTAACACTTTCTGCCTCACTGCTGCTGGGAGCATTAATCAGTAAAGTTATTTATTCCATTTTAACATTTTTATTAACTGGCAATTATATATGAAGGGATGAAATGTCTGCATAACTCATGACTCTCAAGATGCTTCTTTCAAGACAAGTTTACAAAACACTTAAAATGCATTGGGATCCAATTGTTTTGCTCTGGACAAAGCCTCATTAAAGCTATGAAAGGGAGCTACACACCTCCCTGCAGGTCTACATCCATGTTTTATCACTGGTTTGAATTATCTAGTCTCTGAGTTAGAGCTCTGCAAGAGCACAAGCCTCAGAAACTGTGGGGGAGGCTGACTTCACTTTCTTATATTTATGTTGATCAGCACTGTTGGGTTTTTTGCCAAGGAGAATTTGAATTTGGTTCTGTATTTAAGGCAGATGTTTCTGACATCCTCTACGGAACAAAAAAGTTTGTTTTCTTTCTCTGGATTTAAGTAGGATTCTGTTGGCCACCACAGATGAACTTCACCAGGCAGAACAAACTGACTTCTTACCAAGTCCCATAATAGTTACTTGATGTGAAGAAAAGCCCATGTTGCCAGTGGCTTGATTAATTTCTAATTTTAAAAATAGAGCATCTTTGAAAAATGAAAAACAATAAGGGAACAAAGAAAGAAAATTACTTATATTCTAATTGTATCTGTGTAGTAGAATTAACTAGGAATTTGCTAACAAAACATTTTTTCATGGGATATAAAAAAGTATCAAACCCAAGCGATTCACAGAAACATTTTGGTTCTGACATATTTTTCTCAAAACAAAAACAGGATTCTGACAATTAAGCAGCCATCATCCTTAGTGATCTGCTAAAGAGCTCTGGTTTCCTTGCATGTGGCTCAGGGACAGCCCCCTCTGTGGCTTGTCTAGTCACAAGTAACTCATAATCCCAACACGAGTTTGTCACAGAGCCAAAGGTTCATGACAGCCCAGCTGTGCTGGCAGTTCTCAGACACACAGCACTTCTCAGCCTCCCTTTGGCATGGGGAGAAACTATCCTTATTCCAGTAAAAGGTCCCCAACTGTCCCAACACCAGAAAGATTCCAGAAACCACTCTCTTTTTTAGATCCAGCAAGTGGAGTCCTTGGAGCACTTGGCAGTGTTCAGAACCCCTGGCATTACATATCTCCCTGCTCCATGCTGCTTTGAAAAATGAGAAGAAAACAAATATTCTTGCAGGTAACTTTTTGTGTGTGATCTGTAGAAACTTTTGGAGTCTCTGTGTAAATGGTATTTTGAGCCTGAACTAGCTCCATGTGGTCACCTGCTTCCCATAACTCCTTTGATGACAGTGCTATTGCAAACTGTCCTCTCACACTCTGAGCACCAAAACTGTGCCCTGGAACAGTTGCAGAGTTGAGGGCTTTACTGGGCCAGTTATCAATGACCAGCCAGCTCCTTCCTCAGAAAGCGGAGTGTCTGCTTTGTAAACAGTTCTGCTAAGAAACACACTTCCATTTGATACCTTGGTCTGTATTACGCAGTAGCACTTCAGAAAGGAACACACAGATATTCTGCAGCCTAATTTACCACTGAAGGATAGACAAAATTATGACAACATGTTTGTATTTACAAGAGATAAAAAGTTTATCTCTTTATTCCAGGTCAGAAGATTAAATTCAGCTGGCGTCAGGAGGAGATTGCCCCATAATACCCACATCTTTGTAATTGGTTACCTGCATCCATGATTTTGGCATTATAGTGGAATACAGGGCCAGGGCCCACGAGGCATTACATGGAAAATAAGACTTGCAGAACAAAACTGAAAAATGAGGAAGAAAATATTTTTTGCCAAAACCAAGTCCTTCTTCAGCTACAAGAGGCATAATCCTGAGGCAGTGGGGGAATAGTGGGCTGGATATTGAGAGCCAGTAAGACAGATTCCATATCCCTGGTTACAGAAGACTCTTACACACACAGTATTGGATAAATGCTTGTACATACTGCTTTGCTGAGAGCAACCTCCTTCTCACAAATCCCAGGCATCAATCAAGGCACATGGGTTCAGTTTTTCCAGCTATACAGTTTGGGCACAGCTCCAATCAGTGTATAGGACAAAACAGCAGAATGTGAGGAGAGAGAAAGGTGACTGTATTTGCAATCAAGACACTATTTAACATGAAAGGTAAATAAATGATGTGATTTTAATGCTTCAGACCAATGAGAGAAGACCAATCCCTGCTGTGGATACTCATTGTTTTCCTGTAAATTCATAGCCCTTTACATTTATTCCTTTATTCAACAGCTATTTTAACTTACAGCTTTGTCACCCAACCTTTCTAATATCATAGCAAGGCAAAATCTGGCTTCTGACCCTTAGAGCCTCCTCACTGCAGAGAGCTGTACCTCAGACCACTGGCCTGCACTTGGAGCATGTCCTGAGAAGTGCTTATGGAAGTCAGAGCAGCACTTCTGCTCACCCATATTTCTTGCTTTCATTTCTCTTTATGCTGATAAGGTGCTAATTCTCTGTCAACTTAAAAATATCTCAAACTAATACTTAAAATGTGTTTCACACTTTTTTTTTTTAATTACTCATTATGTCAGGAGTTGACATGATTTTGTCAGGATTGCAAACACTTGCCAATGCTCCCCTTTTAATCTGCTGGGGAGGTAATTCTAGGTATGAGACTGTTGTAACTCACAGCTCTAGCAGCAAATAAACACATAGAAAAATGAGCTGGTATTTTTGTATGTTTTTGAGATGCTCATTTTCATGCTAGATTTGGACTGCTCCCTATTACTTTGTTCTTGTGAAATATGTTCTGTCATGGAAAAAATTATCTGTTTGCAAGTGAAAGTGCTGCTGATATTGCTCCAGGAAAAGGAAAAAAATATGAAAAAACACTACTTGAAGTCACATATTCTAACCAGCACTTGACTTACCCTAGTATGGACAGTTACACCTCAGAGAGATGGCTCTACTGCAAGGGAATCTTCTCCTGAGCAGCTGAGTGGGGTGTGGGTATGTGTGTGTATGGGTGTGTGTGGGTGGGTGTGAATGACAGCAGGATCACCCCAGGGACCCCACTGAATCAGAGTAGTTTTGAATTCCAGCTAAGATTGCACAAGAGACTGACAAAGGATGCCCCAAAAGTATGCAGAATCAGTGATAGTTAACACACTTGTGCCCTTTCTTCATCAGCTTTGGTGAGCGCTTAAATACCAATCTGGCTGTCTCGGAGCAAAGTGACTCCTTAGCCTGGAAGAGAATTTTCTGCCATCCAGATACGTCCTGTCAACTGCACTCATGGTGTAGCTGTAGCAATGTGAGCTGCATCTCTGCGACAAGGATTGTGCAGAAATCTGCATAATTTTCTACATCCTTAGGAAGGTTCCCAGCATGTTTAGGACAGCACAGGAGATGCCAGGCTGAAGCTGAGAAAAGAGGGAAGCGATATATATAGAGAGATTTTTTTTATCCTAAATACGTTCCTGGATCACGTTGGTTCCTTGTTCAAGAAATTCTTACAACGGCCATAGGATGGGTCCCTCCCCAGCCCATACACATAGGTGAAGTTTTAAGTTCAGAACTCTTGTTTACGATGAGATTATGCCAATTCTAAGCCTTTGCCACAGTCAAAGAAAACATGAACTGCACCCACTCCATGTGATGATATTTTCTGCAAATGTTCTAAGTGATTAAAACGCTTCCCACTGAAATGGTGAGAAGAAAACAGGCATTTTCTGTGTGAAATAAATGGACAGACATCATTAATGAATGGATCCTTTCATTACGTTAAAGGTCTTTTCCTCTCTAGGAAGTTAGCAACAAAGCTTCAAGCTCGAAGTCATTAATAAAGAAATTAAATGTAATTAAATTAGGAGCAAGCACCTGTGCGATGCCCTAATTGTCATGTACAAAGGACAGTCTATCTTAGGACTGATTATAGACTCACAGAATCATTTTGGTTGGAAAAGATCTTTAAGATCATTAAGTCTAATTGTTAATCAAACACTGCCAAGTGCACCACTAAACCATTAAAGAAAGTAGTGCAGGAGTACACAAGGCAAAAGGTTTTGGAGCACAGTTTCTTTGTTGAAAGGCAAATGCCTACATTGAACATGCTCCTTATCCAGGCCTATGTCTTCAAAATATCTGACGCACCTGTGAATGAGGCACAAAGACATTTAGCCTGGATAATATTTAGTGACACTAAAAGACAGCTAGATCGCTTTAGTTCGAGCAAGGGGTTGTGAGTACCTGTGCTGCTGCTGTAGTTCAGCAGGTGACTCTAAACTTGTGATCTTCATCCTTAACACCCGCCTGCCTACTGGCCCATTACAGGGAAGTCCTTTTTGTCTGCAGTTGCCTTCATCACTTCTACTGGCCCTTCCCTCCTCATTTCTGCCAGCTTGCTGCCCAGGCATCTGCTTAAAAAGAGTGGTGATATTCAGGTGAATGAAGCTCTGCCTTTAACATGGACAGAAGATTGAAAGTAGGATTTACACATTCTTTTTTGATGGGATATATAGGTTGATGAGCTTCAGTGATAGTGGGAAAGAACTTTAGGAAGAGCAAATACATGAACTGATATTAATGGATGATATTGGATGTTTTTTATTTAATGGGAACAAAATTAAAAGTTCAAGTTTGTATAAAACATGACTGTAAAATCACCTAGTAAACAAGGCAGATCTGTGTGTATTTTGAGTCATACTAATGCTTTCTTTAGGGTGAGAAGGCTCGGCAGACAGGTTGTATGAAACACAGTATTTATCCCTTTGAATGCTGGTAAGATTAAAAAAAAAAAAGTCTTAAAAGGATATGCAATAACTTCAGTGCAACAGTGTTCCAAGCTAAGACATATACTTGAAGACTAAATAAAATCATACTTCCAAATTCAGTATTTTTTCCTTGAGTTGAGTAGTGAAACACTTTACCATCTGTATAGAAGTACAGTGCAAAAGATGGCTTTTAAAGTGATTTAAAACTCACTCACCTTGTTATTCACATGCTCAATTTTAAACACATCAGGAAAACAGTTCAAAAGTTTCTACAACAAAACCTCATCCAGTTAATTTCTTTTTCCAGTAGTCTCCTGAATGAGCTCTTGAGGCAGGAGTTAACTCATTCTAGAGGAGCAAGTGTAGTAGCACCATTACTCCTTATAAAAGGACAATTTGCAAAGCTTTTTCTAATGCAGCTTCAGCTGCATAAATTAAAAAATATTTAGTACTTTTTTATGGCAAGCCTGTTACCTGCTACCTTCCATTGCTCTGTTCTTTTGGATTCCAGACAAAGAAATTAGAAGGAAAAAATGTAGGAAGGTTGAAACTGTCACTAATGGTCCTCAAGAATAACTAAGGACATCTGTGAGTAAATATTTTTTTTTGCAATAGTTCAATGCTATAACTTCTGAAACTTATATCCCTGTAGGGTGTCAGAGAACAGCCAGAATATAGTGTCCAGCTGAAAACATGGTGAAAATATCTTTTATGTACCTTTACCATGAGCATCAAAATTAAAATATGGGCAAGGCTGAAGTTTTACAGAGGGTGCCAGGACCATTCTAATGCCGCAGGGTTTTGGTTTACAGCTTGTCTGAAAGGCAGCATCTCCTTCAGCATGAGGATGTTTAAATTTGTGGCAAAAGAGGAAGGAATGGCCAGAACTGCTCCCTGGAGCATGCAGACAGTCTTAAGAACTTTCTCATTAAGCCACAGTCCAAACATGGACCTGCTGACTTGATGAGCTACGAACACTGCAGCCTGAGAAGGACGAGGCAGACTCTAGCTCTTTGAGCAGATGAGAATTCCTATTTAAAGCATTATACATGAAAAATGAAAGGAAGAAGAGCAGCCTGTATAACAAAATTAAGTCCTACTTAGAAAAATAATAGAAACTGGCCACTACAAAATATTTTTCTTAAAACAAACAGCAAAACACTGCCAGTACATAGCACACAGGGAATGGAAAAGAGATGTGATGTAAGAAGACTACAAAAGGAAGGTCTATTATGAAAAGGAATTATTCTGCAATATAAAAGAAAAGTTGCATGTATAGAGAAGATTTTACTCTAACAGCACTATCCTATTCATATCTTTATGGAAATAACTTCAGAAAAAATATTTCTGCCTCTAACTGGACTATAATATTTCCTTATTTTCCATGCCATTCATGGAACATGCTGGTTTTGCTCTAACTAAGTTTTTCAAGATTTTTGAGCTTGACTATATAAATAACTTCATGTGTGTGCATAAGAACACGGAACTCAGTATCATGTCTATTTGGTCAGCATTATCCTCAACCAGAGAGAATCAACAAAGCTCAGCTGTCCCTACAGGCAGGTATGAATGAGAGAATCACTAGCACAGATGTACATGAGGAACAGTCTATTTTAGCAAGAAGGCTGAACAGCTGTTGCTGTAAGCTCTGACTAATTACCGCAAAGCGCCTTGCGGAAAACTACAAAACGGATGCAAATACATGCTTAAAAGAGGAAACTGTTTTTTTTAGTTTGCACCTACCTTTAGTACTTTTAAATTCAATGTTTTGCTTCTTGGTTTGGGGTTTTTTTACAATATTACATTTTTACACTGAAGGAATATATACTTTCCACTTCTTTAGTTTTCCAGTAACTGATAACTATCAGATTTTCAGCAGAACTGCTTTCTATTAAAAACAGTCACACTTAAAATAGGCATGCTTAGTTCTGTGTGAATAAAATCACATTTAGAGTCTTATTAATATTCTCACTGTGAGAACATAACCACCTCAAACTCAAAACTGGTTTGAGGTTGCAAAAAGCCTGGGCTATATTTGCAATCAACAGCACCTACTGATATATTGAATTTTCACTTGTCAAGAAGTCTGAAACACTTCCACGAGCCATATTCTGCCTTCAGGGATGGCAGTGTGAAATCAATGGAACACTGAAGACTCATGAATGCTATAAAATTTTCCATGTTACAGTACTAAGTATTTTTCCCAGCAATTTAAATTATAGAATAATATTTCACTATTTAGCTACCAAAGTTCTTTTTTTTCATTTTTAATATTGAAACAATTCTTGTTTTAAGTATTTTTAACATGCTGAAAAAGCTCTAATATATTAACTGTTGGTAAACCAGTCACGTGAAACTTTAACAGCAGAAATAATTCCACAGGACAAACAGTACTATCCGTGAGTAAACATAAATAGTACCAAAGCCTTTCAGTATATCTTGACCAAACTATTCTAAAACTCATTTAAGACAGTCAGCTAATACTGGGATTTAAGTTTGCAAGCCTTCCCCCAGCATTTATGCTATAATTTAGAACAAATTTGTTCCTCTTTGTATATGTGGGTTAATCCAAGTCAAAATAATTATTTTATATTAATAACTATAATATACATCATTATTTAAACTGACTAGTTATTAATCACTTAAGTCAATATAGTCTCTTTTTTTTTTTTTACCAGCCTCACCATTCAGCATACCCAGACCCCCTTTATCCTGGAATTCATCCACAGGACAAATTAAGGCTGCTCCTGTAACCAGCAAGTAATTTGTTTAAAGAAGTGTTTTTCTTTTCTCCATCCAACTTATCCCACTTCATGGCATGTCTAATCTTCTCAGCCCTGATTAGGCTTCTGCTTTCAATTAAAAAAGTAATTTTTCCTCCAGGAAATAGGAAAAAAAGCAATTTTTCCTCCAGGAATAGGAAAACTTGTGTCACCACTCTAGTCAGAAAACCCTTACATGCTGTGTGCTACAGTCCATAGAACTGATCTCCAGTTCAGCCTGCAGCAGGCTCCTCAGGAAATTTCTGGCTTGGAAAATTAGAGACGCCTTAGAAGTAAGTATTAGGCAGAAGTATCAGGATAATAGCAGGGCTATCAGTTCACGAGGTGAATAGGCTGGATTGGCCTGGGGAAGGGATTCATTCTCCAGCTGGCCCGTCTGGAGGAAGGCAACACCTCCTGGAGCTTTCCTCGGCCCCATGTTTGTACGCCCAGTCTGCCAAGGAGCTGCAAAGGCCCTGATCACATTTCTGCAAAGAGCTGCAGTGCAATGGGAATGGAGGCTCCTTCCCTTGTCCACCCAGAGAACTGGTAACATTTTGTTCAGACACACAGGGCTCCTACATGGTCCCTTCTGCATGTCACCTGAAGGACCACATTCCATTTTCAGCAGTGTTTTGTGCAAAACATGGACAGTAAGTACTTTTCTTGTGCTCTTTGTCTCCAAGTCATACCGGTATGTCAAACACAAGCAGAAAGAGGTACAGCTGCCAAAATAGAGACTTCCAGCACAGTACTTAACTCCTTGAAGGATCAAGATCTTCGAAGTAATGTTCTGTTTATTTTTAGCTGGTTTTCTTGATGACTATTTTTCCATCCAGTTTTGGTTTTTTTCATTCCAGCAGCAAAGATATTGTTATATCTGATTTCACTGCTTTAATTAAGTAAGTGCTTCTCAGTCCATGATCAGTTCTATTTTGGGCTGGTTTAAAGTTTATTTCATTTGAGATGTATACCAAGCAAGGTAGCATAATTGCACATCTCAAAGCCTGCTTAATCTTAATATTAAAATGTTGGGTTTTTCCAGAAGGTTTAAACAAAAAATCCAAGAAGTTCAGTGTAAATTTGTCAAAAAATTCTTTTTATCTGCACCCTAAAAATACAAGTTAAAAATTGCCAAAGAAGAAGACTCTATATGCAGCGTGATTAAGACCTTGCCTTTTTGTTTTTGTTTTTGTTTTTTTTTTTTTTTTAAGGATAACAGGGATAATGAATATATAATATCACAGAAGCTGGGGAAAAAAGCCCTGGCAGAGGCAGAAACAGGTCATCTCATCCATTCACTGCACAATGAGGGAATTAAGGATTCTGGCATAATTCTTGTGGGGTATCTGATTAACTTGAGTGTAAAGGACTCTGGTGATGAAGTCTATATGTCATTCCTAGGGAGACTGCACAATTTTTTTCTAGTATCATTTAGAAAACTTTTTCTCATATACAACCTGAAACTTCTTTGTTGCAATTTAAACACACTCTTTTTTAATTTCTTCCTGTCATCATTCCTTTTTTAACGACTGGCAAAATGTTTGTCATTTTAAATTGCCTGGAATTTCAAATCCTTCTATGAGTTGCCAAAGTGCTCCTTATTGCTTTAGCAATTTCTTCGAATATTCTAGAATGCAGTTGAGTTAGTTTAAATTATTTAAAAAGATCTGACAGATTTAGGGATTCTAACCCGTTTTTTCACTTTCCCCTTTCTTACAAGTGTTAATTGCACCACACATCAGTTCAGAGTTGACCTTTTCAGAAGACTGATACAGAAAAAGCCATTACACATTTCAGCCTTCTTGGAATCAATTTTTGAGAGCTCTTCCTCTTTTCTATACAGCAGACCAATGTTTTTTTAGTCTTTCTCATCAGTATTGTGCTGATGAAGCACTTCATATCACCCTTGACACCCCTTGCTTAATTTTGTATCTGTTCCTGTATTTTCATTTTATTCATTTTATTTGTCTTCATGGATCTAATTTTCTATCCATTTTCTATATGCTTCCTTCTTGTGACAGAAATTAAGTTAAGTTTTAACTTTACAGTTCCTGTCCTTCTACATTTCACATTTCGATCCCTTGAGCCAGCATCATTCTTATCTTCTGTCCAGGAAACTGACAGCCTTAAATAATTTTCCTTTAGTTTTAGTTCCTCTGAGATTCCAAACTGCACATTTGTACTTAAAGTTTTGCTCTCAAAATCCCCTGATTTTCCTTTCCCTCTAAAGAATAATGAACTCTGCCACTCTGGGGTCATAGAAGTTGCCTTCTACACTTACTAGGTTAAAATCAAATCCAGAAAGGTTTTTTCTTACGTTGCTTATATGTTTCAAAAACTTACTAGGGGACTTGTGCTCAGGTCCCAGCAGATTCACCTGCAAATGGAGAAATCCCCATAATATGATAAAATCATGCCCTGGAAAATGCCAACTCCTCACACAAAACCTAATCCCAATCTTTTTGGGAGAGTGTAACCAATAACATGATTTCCTTTACAGAGTTCAGAGCGCTTTTAACTACTTACTGGTCTCACTTAAGAGAGAGAGAGAGAGAACCTGTGGCAGAGAAGTTACAGTCAGTATTGCCAGCAGTGGTATGCTGATCTGGTTCTGCCACTGCCTGGGTGTCCATCAGTAGACTGCTAGAGTGCGATTTATTTCACCAAAATTTCAACATTAATAGTAGAAGTATCAACCTTTGCCCTTGGCACATCAGCTACTTTATTCCAGTCAGGGAACAGGCACATTAGGACATATTAATTCATGCAATTTATTTTAGATATCTTCTGTAAAACTGGATGACTGGCACTAACAGAAGGAAGAAAATTTACATGTGAGAACGAACTTGGCCTTTCCCCTAACCTTGTGGGTTACAACCATGTGGCTTAACTTTTATTTTAACCAGTGTCCAAGAGAGAACATGCTAGGCTATCACACCTGTACCTTTTTTAGACCTTGCTTATAAAAGTAAGATTTCCAGGTTGATTTAATTTTATACTTCCCTTCTATTACATGGTTTGCTTTAAGTTTTCTACATTGTTCTGCATATAGCAGACACTGGTGACAATCCTATCATTATAACCAATGTTCTCCTTCTCACATTTTTCCTACATCTTTGCTTTATACAGATCTATCATATACTATAGAAAGCTTTTGGTACAGCCAGAGTAACACTTCACTTGAGCATGTCTTTCAAAGGTGGGCATGGTTCTAGTTTATTAACAGATGCAGTCCAAGGCTGGTGGCAATTACAACTTCAGTGAGTTGACAACTACACGGTAGTCTCTGTAAGGCAAGTAAATGGCCTCAGTTTGCCTGCAACTTCCCTAAAAAGCCTTTTGCTCTAGAGATGCCTTTCCTGCTCTGCTTATGGCTCAATGGCTAAAGCAGGTAATTTTGAATTATTACAGCTGTTTGCAGCTTGTGTGCAGTTTCAGGCACCACAATATAAAAAAGACATTAAGCTGTTAGAGAGCATCTAAAGGAGGACCATGAATATCATCAAGGGCCTCGAGGGGAACTATGTTAGGAGCAGCTGAGGTCACTTGGTCTATTCAGAGGAGACTGAGGAGACCCCACCGCAGTCTACAACTTCCTTGTGAAGGGAAGGGGAGGGTTGGGCACTGATCTCTTCACTCTCATGACCACTGGCAGGACCCAAGGGAATTGCCTGTCAGGGGAGATTTAGGTTGGATATTAGAAAAAGGTTCTTCACCCAGAGCATGGCTGGGCACTGGAACAGCTCCCCAGGGAAGTTGTCACAGCCCCAAGCCTGCCAGAGTTCAAGAAGCATTTGGACAATGCTCTCAGGGACATGGTGTGACTCTTGGGGTGTCCTGTGCAGCGTCAGGAGCTGGACTCGATGATCTTTGTGGTTCCCTTTCAACTCAGGACGTTCTACAACTCTATGATTCTAAATACTTCAGACATGGTACCATTAGGTAAGGGCAGATTATTCGGTCTCTGTGACACCATGGCCAAGCTTGGCCATGGCCCCAGGCAGAGAATTTAGTGCGGCTGCCACTCTTTGCTCAGTCTATATACAGGAAAGAGAGGGTGGTCTCAAGGCTACGAGCAGTAGTCCAGCTCTCTGGGTTTAACGACCTTGGTGGTTTGCTGGGCATTGTCACGCACACTTTTCTTTTGCACAGCTGTAACTCCACTTAGCAGGAACTGCACTGACAGGTTAAAATGAGGAAACAGGCACGTTCTGACACTTTTTAGAACTCCTTCCTTCACTCTGTGACATGGCTGCAATATGGGCAGTGCAGTTGTTTCACCCCATGCAGACTTTCCCATTAGCAAACAACACTTCCATGAGCAACACTGTCTAAGAGGCTGCTTAAAGAAGACGCTGTGACTCCTTCTATCCCTTCTGTACAATACACCATGTGGTTGCTCATCTCTCTCTATGGTAAAAATCTCAGCCTTCACTCCAGGCAATTTTATCTTTTGGGCCTCAGGTAATGCATCAGTTAACAAATCTCTTTTCTCACCTTGTACCAAGAATTTACACCTCCAGCCCAATTTGCTGCAGCTTTTTGCAGAGAGGAAGGATGTAAATTTTGACAATTTCTCCAGAAAATGTATCTCATTTTGTGAAGATTATGTAAGTTCCTCCTTTCCCTCACTCCTCACACAGTTCACACAGAGAAGACAAGAAGCAACAGGTGCAAATTGAAATACAGGAAATTCCATTTGAATGGGAGAAAAAAACCCTCTTTTAACGTGAGGTTGGTCAAACACTGGCACAGGTTGTCCTGAAAGATTGTGGAGTCTCTACCAACAGATACCCAAACTCCAACAGGACGCAGCCCTGAGCAGCTGGCTGCCACCACTGACCCTGCTTGGAGTGTGGGGGTCGGACCAGACAATCTCCAGAGATCCCCTCCAACTTCCAGCAGCCTGTGAAAAGGGCAGGAATATCATAAGTCAGCTTGAGAAGTTGCTTCAGGTTATGCCTTTTTAACAAGATACATTTTATTCCATTTACAGTTAAAATGAACAGGTTCTAACCAAGATTATAATATGGGCTGGGCTGGACATAGACGTTTGTTTGGGTTTTTTTGTTGTTTTAGGATTTTTTTTTTTTTTTAAATAAAAAGGAAATAAAGTTCTTTCAGTTTTCTAAAGTTATGGAAAGAAAAACAGCTGTACATGAGATGAGGGTATCTTGATACACTGATAAATTCTTCACTTGATGCAATTGAAGTCAATACCCATTTATTTCCAATGGTTTCAAGGAACAGATGAGGAACTAGATGCTGCAAACACCCCAGTGTGCCAGCTCTCTGAATTGTTCAGGGATAGTAATGTCCACCTATTTCTATCGGAATTCCAGTGGAACTGAGGGTGCCCAGGTGTCTGTCACAAAATATAAGCATGAAGATTCAATGCATAGATGTTCAAACACCTGGGCAGTAGCTCCCTACTTCTTGGAGGCACTACTGTGCCAGAGGTCCTTAGACATCAGAGCACCTGATGATGATTGTGACCCTACAGTCTAATGCTGCTGAATACCCAGCGCCTACCTAATGCTCTATGTCTCTGTATAAAACACATAAACATTCACCAAAGTGCATATTGGGACTTAGATCTTGTTTTATTTTCTGGTCTGCAGATATTTTATTAGGCTATGCAAAGTAGAACAGTTTCAACAGAAAACACTGGGAGTCCCAGCTTAAAATTATTCCTCAGACCAGTGGGCAGGGCACTTAGATGAGACACAGGAATTGCTTGAAGTCCTGATTTAGAGAAGTTGCTTTGATCCCTCACATCCTGAGACATTACTACTACCACTTGATTTCTAGGCAAAAGGGACACTACTTTATGTGACAAAGGGCTGATCGAAAGCAAAGTGGGTTTTTGGAGGAGCCCACTGCCCATGTGTGGATTAGTTAGGCACCTGCCTTGAGAGGCTTTGACACCATCTAACTCCTTGGGATCACTTCCTGGATAGTCTAGGTAGCCTCCTAGTCGGGCAGGTATGTGTGGTTATGTTCTTTCATTCCTAATGTTTCCACTCACTGCAAAGGAAACCTCAGTACTGGGTCACACTGTGCAAAAGGTATAAACACTTCTATGGAACAAACTCTTAAATTACTAAAGTGAGAAATTAATTATTTTTTACTAGTTCAGCTCTGTTTAGCTTTGTATTTTCTTGATAAATTTTTATAGGCTGTTTATATTTAACTTTAATCCTCTTGACTTGATGCACTGATACCCTGTTCAAAAATCCATGTGACAAACATTTTATGCAAATCTTAATTAAAAAGACAGGATTATTCCCTTAGTTACTGCAAAACTCTCTACTTGCCTCTGAAATACATGATGGTATTTCTTTCTAGCTAAAGTACAGGAAGCAGTTGATGCTACAGTTGAGTGATGCTTTAGCAGTATATCAAAATGGCTAGATTCACCTTATTTACTGCAGAAGAAATAAATTTAGTCTGGTGGAGAAGCAAAATAATTCCTGTTATGCAAAAGAGAAAAAAAAATCATATAAAATTTACAAAAAACAGCAACTTACCTGCTAAATATAAAGCTTCTATACCAGCACATAGTACTGAGTGTAGAAGGTGAGCTGATATTAAAAATATGTCATAAGCACCTATTCCTAAAAAACCGCTTTTTAACTGAAGGCACCAAATTTTGTTCAGCTGTAGGAATGTACACAGACACCAGAAGTATAGACTGGAAAACACATGAAATAAGCCTTCTGCTTTGTTCAGAACTAGCAAGGCTGCAGCTAGAGTAATACATTAATTTTGGGGCACTGTACTGGGGCATGAAAGAAGATGTGGAGCATTTGGAAAGGGCTGAGAAGAGAGACAAAATATTAATTTTAGATGTGTAAAACAAAATCTATTGTTAGGATGCCAATATGGTTGATACAAATGAGCATGTGGTTGCAGAGCCTGCAGGAGAACACTTCTGAGTGGCATATCTCAGGGGACATGGCTAAAGCACAGTCCTGAGAATGCCTGGAGAGCCCAGCCGGAAGCACAAGCCAAGTTAAAGCACTGAAATGCACAGTCAGTCCCACAAAGCAGAAGTTCTACTGAGAAGATGAAAAAAGAGACATGCCATTGATGTGATCAAAGAGTTCAATGTCACTGACTAGATTAAGAAAGAATGATGCAATTCATAAAACACACTGAGAAAGTGCCATCATTGATAAGACTGAGAAAAGCAATGTCAGGTCAAAAGAAGGGACACGATGTAAACTGCCAAAGTCTACAGACCATACACAGTCTGAAGGAAAAAGGAGTCTTGAGGACATTTCCGCAGAAACATTGAGGGAGCTGTAAAACGTGGGGAATGGAAATCAGCAAGTCATAGAAATTACCAAAAAGTGTGAGTGGATAAGTGGATACTTGTGTTTGTGAGCATCTACAGTTGACAGGATGACAGATATGCTTCTCCCCTTAACAATCGTATTTATATAAGACGTATATTAATGTAGAACTACTGGCATCAGTTAATACCTGTGAGAAGTAACTGTATCACTGCAAACGGGGTTACAACACTGTGGTTTTTGAGAGAAGACTGAAGGGACACACTGACAACGATCTTTGAGTACCTAAGAGGCCATTCTCTGAATACAAAGGATGGCAAGACAAAAATAATGCAAGTCACTGAACTGCAGTAAGGCAGACATCCGGAAAACCTCAGGGTAATAATGCACAAGGCTGGATTCCTCGTGGAAGCTGTGGAATCTCCAACAGTGCAGGTTTGAAATGGCAGCTTGGACGAACATTTATCACGAAAAGAAGTAGTCACATATAACTGACCTCTAGGAATAGAGGCAAAGCAGGTGGACTTTTCAGATCTGGTCCAATCTGGTCTGATATTTTTACTACGATTTCATGGCTGTAGCAAATGTTAGCATAAACAGTGTTTATTTATTTTGATCATACAAGAAGCACACTTCAAGGGAGATGTTACAATGGCAAACAAACTACAGCAATCCACAAGAATGGGCCTAACAATGTTATAAATGACTTCAAATTACCAGTTCAGCAGAACACTGAAGCATAGTTCTTGGCTCTTACAGACTTTAAGTCTAAGGACACAAACCACCCAAATCTTGAAGCCCTGAGGAAATACAAAACCAGCCCAATGACACCTTTAACAACAGAATAACCACAGACCTAAAAAAACTCAGGGAGAGGTGTGCTGCAGGACAGGGCAAACTCTTATACATCCCACATAAACCAAGGCATCTCTAATCTCCTCTTCAGGAAAAAACTGTTAATGGAGATTTCCTGAAGAATTAAACAATCATACATCAATGTACATTTCATTTGTGGACGAAGACTGAAGTGAATTGGATATACCATCACTAAGATTTAGTGATCCCATTTGTCACAGTGATAATTGCACACAGATTGCCTGTCTTTAACTAAAGCAAGCCCCCTTCCCCCGAGGCTTTTAGCTGTCTGCAGATGCCTGAATGAAGACTTTCTGCTGACACCCATGGGCTCCCTGGGGTGCTTATGTCAGTTCCTGGTGCTATCCCTTTTCATCTTAATGTACACCTGTCAGACTGCTCGGAATTTCTAGTCAGTATCACCTTCCCCCCGAAGGATCCTTCGGCCCGAATAAACTTGGGTTTATTCACAAGTGAAATAAGCTGTGCCCATCGACTTGATGGTTCTGCCTTGAAAAGCCTGAAGAGCAAAAAGCCGAGTGGTTTGAAACCCAGTCTTTCCAAGTTGTACACTTTGCAGCTGGACACCGCAAAACCTATTAAATGGTTCTTGTTAAGACCAGACGATCCTCAGAAAGAGCCCTTCTGAGCGTCCAGCCTATGAAACCTCCAGATCTAAGATTTGCTATAAGATTTCCCAGAATTTAAAGACACACCGCGACTGTTTAAAGCTTTCGGCTTTGGATGCGACTGGTCTCTCACAAAGTCTGCCATCGTATACTGAGGACAAGTTGTTCCGCGCAGGCAAATGACACCCGCGAAGAGCATCCTTGTGTCCGCTGCCCTGCCCGCCCGGAGCTCGGCCTCCGGCGCCGGCCGGGCTGCCGGGTGCTTCTGGGGCGCTCCCAGAGCTGAGGGCTTCCCGGAGTAGTGCGCCCGCGGCAGCGCCTCTTTGACAGGAAGAAGGGGGAAAAAAGGAGCAGCGAAGAGACAGGACCATGCCCGGCACCGGCACGAGCTCGCTGTGAGCCCGGGAGCCAGCGAGGAGGAGGGGAACAGCGCATCCCCGGGCCCCCAGCCCTGGCCCCGCCGCCGCCCCGGTCCCCGCCCGTCCCGCCGCTCACCGATAGTAGAAACGACGGTGCCCACGAAGTAGAAAGCGCCGGTGAAATCCCATCGGGGCCGGATGTCATCGACGCGGATGCCGGCTACGCTCGCCTCCTCGTATTCCCGAAGGAAGTGCCGGAGCTCGGCACGGCTGAGGTTGTGGCGCCGGGTGAAG
>VZTI01004088.1:1250957-1270361 GCA_013397865.1 Struthidea cinerea | reverse complement strand
GGGGGCGGCTGCCCCGCCGCCTCCAGCCCTCAGGGGGGCGGGGGCTGCCCCCCCTTCCCGCCCTCAGGCACCCGGCCCCGGGCTGTGGGGCCGAGGAGCGCCCGAGGCAACGGGGCCTCTTAGAGACACCGGGCGTGAAACCTGTCAGTCGATAATAGGCCCCCACTATCAAAGCCATAAAAATGACCGCCCTTTGCCAAAAGAGGGCACATCACTCTCCACAGGTCTGGTTATCCATTGCCTTCCCGACAAGGTGTTACATCTCTGTCCTCCAGCGCTTGGCAGTCGAAGGGAAATTGTGTAGGGTAGACATAGCAGCTCTCCAGCTGCAATGTGGTTTTAAAATGCATTATTTGCAGGTTCAAAGAGCAGAGCTCTTGATCCAAATCTTCTGGAAATATCACTCTCACTATAAGAAGGAAAAGCTAAACTCAGCAATACCTGGTAGTTTTTACAATGCTGAATTCTACTTTTAAATAATTGGGGGCTGGAATTCAGCTCTGCTAAACATAACAGCACACAAGCACATTCTTTCCAGTGAAAGACAACCTACGTATATTTTTTTAGAAAGCAGGTTAACGAGCTATAACATCTACTTCCCCCCCCGCCCCCCCAATTTTCTAATAATTGTGTTGCAGTCAAAATGAACTGGGAATGAACATTAAGATCTTAGAAATCTCCCTTAATGGCAGATAATTGTACACTCAGTGTAATAGCCATTGATTGTCTCAGAGCCTGAGGTATATTTGGGTATTGGTCTGAGCCCCAAGGGCGCACTGTGGGCAGTTCCAATGCCAGTGTTTGAGAGAGGATCACCACCTGTGTGCCATCAGGCACAGGGAAAAGATAAGTCCTTTTCTCATGTTGCACAGTAAAGCAGCAGCCAGGGATGAATGGGAGTCATGTTTCATTTTTTCCTATTTGTTGTTATTCATAGGTGATACATCACGTTGCAGGTTTTTATTCACTCTTAATTAGTCTTCAGCACAGACTTCAGCAAGTTAATTAAAATTAGCAGCAATACTGGAAGATGTTAAATAGACAAAATTACAAAGATGAGATGCCAGCCAAACTAACCAGACTCCGTGCCAAGTGCTAAAGGTAACCACATGCTTCCATAAAAAAATGCTGGTGTATCTTTAAAATTATTGGCAGTTCCTATCAGAGGAAAAAAACCCAAACCAACCTACACTTCCCTGCTTTGCCAGTCAGAAAGAAGACAGAACTTAATTAGTGCAACTCTCAGCCAGCAAAGGCAGCAGAATTAAGTGAGCCCCCACTGTCCACACCAATGACTCCATCCATCAAACCTGTTCAAGGGTGGCTTGGATTAGCACAGTGGGAAAAAGTCTTTAGCTGCTTGCAACCATGACATCAATGTGATTGTCCAAAGGAACATGAATGACAAGAACACTATTCGAAGGACTATCCAAGGCAAATTATTCAAGGTTATTGAGTTCCTCTTTATTTACATATTATTTTGTTAGTGTGGAATAGTCATTTTTGTGTTTGTCTTGGGCATATAGTTATTGCATTAATGCAGGTAAGATCATCTGGCACAGTTTCGAAAGACCAGTGTACTACCGTCACTGATCATCAAAAATTGCAAATTCCCTTATTTGTCAACTTTGATCTTGGCAGTGATTTAATCGTCTCTTGAGAAAGCGGTGTTCTAAGGATGCGCTCGCTAGTAAAGGATAGAACAAGAGCAAGCTGATATTGACTGGAATCTTGAAAAAGAAAATGAAAATATGGCTTTTTCTTAAGAATACTTTTTTGTACAATAGGTCACCATTCCCACTTCTCTTGGGTAGATAGCTAGAAAAACTGAAGTGTGCAAAGAGCACAACAGTGTAATCAGTCACACATCCAGAACATTTAAGCAAGGTGGAATAAAGAAACGCAATGTGTTGCCTGGCATAAGCAAAAAAAAAAAAAAAGTTAAACATGTTGCTGACATATAAATTAACATCTTGGGAGCCTGAGCCCCAAATGCAATGCCATTACCCTCACTACAGTCACTTGTGCATCATTATCAGGAAACACACTCTTTTCCCGACCCCTCAGCACCATGAGCACATAGCTCCCTAATGTCTGTGTGTGCAGGCATTTAGGGACAACAAATCGGTGGTGGTGAGGCTTAGCACAATTGTAAAATAATAGGAAAGAAAAATCAATGTATTTACCAGTTCTGTTGATAATATTGACTGACAACCCTGTAATTAAGAAAGCTACATCACTGAATACCCCAATAATGATTACTAATAAGTGTCTGGTCAGAGTGGAATTATTAATGCATCATCAAATTACTTGGAAGACTCATGCAGAGGTTTAGTTACTCTCATTGACAGTGTCAGTACTTCTTAATTAGAGATCTCATTTGGACATGACTAGCTGGTACACTTAACCAAAACACACTGCTTTTCTTTGGTGAAGCTACAGAATGGCTGCAATGTACTCCTGAGCCAACTTTATACATAATGAAACATCCTGATAGAGAAGCAAATAAAACAGCCTTCCATTACGTTTCATACTGAACAAAGATTCTTCTGGAACATAATAACCTTGATGCTATCAAACTAATTTGAAAAAAAAAAAATACAAAACTTCAGGAACATGTGAAACTGGGCATCTAGAGTAGGCTTAACTTTTCAACATCCCTATTGCTTTGCTAGGAGTTTCAAAGAAATTGCATCTGTGGGAGATTCCTTCTGAATGTGAAGTAGGGAATCATAAAAGTATTTAACATCATTTAGTCCAAACATTAACATAATACTACCAAATCTACCACTAACCCATACCACTAAGTGTTACATCCACACACATCTTTTAATACCTCCAGGGATGGTAACTCCACCATTTCCCTGAGCAGTCTGTTCCAATGCCTGACAATCCTCAGTGAAGAATTTTTCCCTAATATCCAATCTAAACCTTCCCTGGCAAAACTTAAGGCTCCTCCGTCCCCTCACCTGTTACCTGGGGGAAGAGGCTAATCCACCTGGCTATGACCTCCTTGCAGGTAGTTGTAGAGAGCAGTAAGATCTCCACTGAGACTCCTTTTCTCTAGGCTAAACATTCCTAGCTCCTTCAGTTACTCCTCAGAAGACTTGTTGCTCCAGACCCTTCACCAGCTCCACTGCCTTTCTCTGGACATGTTCTAGCCCCTCAATGTCTTCGTCATGAGAGGCCAAAAACTGGACACAGCACTCGAGGTGTGGCCTCACCAGTGCCAAGCATGGGGGGACAATCACTGCCCTGGACCTGCTGGCCACATTATTTTTGATACAAGCAATGTGTTCCATTAATGGGATTCTGTTGATTTTATAAAACACCTGGTAGAACACTTGCAAGATACAAGTTCCAACCCAATCTGAAATGTACACATTTAGAAGACAGAACAAAGGATATATCAACAAGATTGCCTTTATTTTTACTTAAATTTTACATATAATAACTTTTATTCCAGCTACTGGGGTCAACTGACAGTCTCAAAAAACAGTAATTTTTAAATTAATTACAGCTAAAAATGCAGAGAGACTCTCTGAGAACAGTTCTCATCTTGAAAACCGTATTACGAACCACAGTAAAGAAAAAGCATATAAAAAGGTATTAAAAATGCAGGTTCACTTGTAATAATACGGTTATAGATTCTCCAAGAATCTCTCCCTTATGAACATTTTAATGTTTCTTTCAACTACAAATTAGCCATTATAGAAGACATTATAGCTTACAGAACAGAAATTAGTCTTTGCAAGTAGCATGGCAGGCTCAGTGTCAGCAAGTGGAACGTTGCAGAGTACTGGAAACACTTATGACGGAACCCACATATTTCCATGTGTATCAGGGGCATCTGTGTAAGGAATATTCCAAATCCATGGTTGATCTGTAAACCAAAAAAAAAAACATACTCATGACAAATTCATTTACCAAATGCAAAATTTGGTTCTCTTCCTCTTTTCCCTTTGGAGGAAGACGAAGGTCAAAATTCCCACTGGTTTTCAGATAAAATCATGTGCAATTTCAGTTTAGTGTAAATTTTTCTTCAGTTTTTTTTTTTTTAACTATAAGATACAGAGTTTTCAAAAGGCTTTGCTTTTCCCCCAAATATTATTTTAAATATAGTTATAATCCAACATGCTCCTCTCCAGCTGTATAAGAGTTGTATTTCAGACAATATACAAGTACAGTAATGCAGCCAAATTTGGTTTGGCCTAGTGCCAGCAAGTTTTGTGCTGCATCTCTCTTAATCCAATGGAATTATAAATAAGCACTGTAACATATTAATATTATTCGCAGGGACAGTAAGAATTCAGTACCTAAGAATGACACTGCCTGACCTCTGAAAAGTTCAAATTTACCCCTCACTTTAATTAAATCTTCAGATGAGCAACAGGTTTGCACCACACAGTTCCCTCCCTCCCACTTCTGAGAATACAGAAGCTCTTCCCGCTCTTGGGAAAGAGAAAAGGCAACACACCAGGAGTTAACTGCTAGCTCTGCAACCTGCTCTATGCTCTTCCTCCTACCATATATGTGGCAGAAACACAGCTGTTCTATGAATCCAAGTTACTATTCTACTTCTCTCAGGCTACTCCTACTGAAATAGAGAAAAACCCTTCAACCCTTTCTTCAGTGAGTTTTCTCTATTAAGAAATTTACATAAATCCAGCCTGCTTCTTCTCTCCATGTACAGAATGAGCGCTGAAGGAATACAGTGACATTAATCTGTACAATGCACAGAATAAACTGATTTGTACCAAGGATGACAGGAATAGCTGTTGATTATGATTACTGTTGTCCAATTTTAAGTTTACAGGATCCAGTAACAACTTGGACAATACAGGAAGTGAGAATTACTGTAGCAAGGAGAGGAATAAAGTGATAAAAACAGTAGAGAAGGGTTATATAAATTACACAACAGCACACTGACAAGTACCACGGCAATTAACCATGGGGCAGAGGGACCAGGGCTATCAAGTACTCATTACTTGCTACTAGAGTGTCCTTAATTCTTGTACTGTAGCTCCATATGTTACAGTGAAACATATCCCAGCTATGCAAATGTTTTAAAAAGTGTCTGTTTACAGCAAGAAGAGGGCAATAGGGTAGTTGGTTGTTTTTTTGTTACAGTGGACAGTTGATTTCAAAGCATATAAAAAAAAAAAGGCATCAGAAACCAGAAGAAACTACAGCACTTAACTCAAAGTGCACTGCCAAGAAAGCTCTCTAGGTTTCTGGCTCAACTGCAGGACATCTAGACTTTGAGTCATCTCTTAAAAAGAAAAAAAAAAATAGCCCCATTACTTCCCTAAGCTTCTTTAATCCATCTCCTGCTGGAGAGCCATGTGTACCTTTTGTATTTTAGGTGAATACCTCACCAGATAGTAAACTTTAATAGTTTAAAAAATGGGTACAGAATAAAGAAAATGTTGGGAAAAGCACTGAAGATTTCAAACATACATTCAGATTTGAACACTGACCTCTATCTATGACATCAGAATAAATCCAGTCGCACTCAAGCACTGGAATCTGTCACTCATGAGTATACTATGCAGAAAAAGACCATCCATCTTCCCTACTTCCCTACCATCTGGCAGTTACTCTGCTTAATTCAGCAAACCGTGCAGGAAAACTCAAACCAGAGGAAAACTCAAGATGTACAGAAATAACTTCAGTCACCTCCTTAAAGCATGCTGAGAGGCCTCAATACCTAATTCAGTTTTTTCTAATTGTGGCTATCTAAATAAAGATTTCTCAAGGTACCTATTAATGTATTTGGAACTTTGTTCTGTTAATGGGATGCTATTGATTTTATAAAACACCTGATAGTATTTTAATAAGTCATGTGTAGAACTGTTGCTGATATAAATTATAATTCAGTTATTTTTAAAATGTCAGGTCCAATTTAAGATTATTCATCACTTTTAATAGGATCTATATCAGCAAGAGAAAGACAATGACTGTGTACAAATACTGCATGACAGTAGCTGCTTACTGTTGCACACAAAAATGACTGCCATCCTTCTCAAAGTTAATTCCTTTGATCTTCTTGGAGGGAGGAAATAAAAGCCCCATTAAATAATTTTTATAAGTGCCCTTAACATACCTACCTTCCACACATTTCAAGATCAGTTCTTCACTTCTGATACCCCAACTTTGTCGCGACTGCACCTCACTGGAGTTAGTGTTATCTACTAGGCTAGTACCACAGCTTTGCTCTTGCCTCATGTGCAAGCAGCAAAACTCCAGCACTAGAGTCAGCACTCAGTTAAATAAACGGGGCCCTTCAAGTCCCACTGCTACTTAAACATTATCTGAAAGCTCAGGTGGAGCACTATTTCCGTTATACTCAGATTTTGAACTTTCTCTCACAACTGAATAGACTACCACATTTCACTTAAAGGCAGAGAGGCTCTGGAGAACTAGACAAGTTCTTTTTGAGTAACACCTGATAATAATTTAAAGAATCTATGCTGGCAGGCCACCTCAAACCTTCATGTTCTCATAAACACAGCAGATGACAGTACAGTCAAAACCAGGACTGTGCAATTGAATAGTAAAGTATAAAACACAATGAAAGCATCTTTGCTATCCTCTTCCTACAGTGTCTTTTGCACTGTAAGTGGAGATCTGGATGAGAGCATTCCTGGTTGATTTCTAAATCCAGAGACTGGATTCTTACCTCAACTTAATTGAAAAAGGTAGCTTCAAAGCAACAAGTACTCACATATACAGAAAGGTTACAAATAACCAGCGTTCTTCAAGTCATTCTACATACACGTTCTAACACGGCTGCACCAACCTGGAAAGCTCTTCCTTAAGCACTTCCAAAAGGTGCACACTACACTTCAGTCTCTCTTGTCCCCTCCCTCTGGATGAGCAGGGCATTTGAAAAGGAACTAATCTTGTTCCTCTCAATGCAAAAATCATACTTAAAGATCTCAAGAAGAAGGAAAGGCAGATGGGGAATAGATGTGGGATCTATATTAATATTCACAAACAAGGCAATGATTTCTGAAGGTCAGGACAATGACCACTTGTTTGGGAAAAAAAAGAGAAAAAAGCACAACCCAGTACTGCAGTTTAAAACACAGGATTTGCTTTGTTTCTCAAAGTGCTGGTGTGATGAGGATAAAAAAAAAAAAAGAAGTATTTTGCACTTTCCTGAGGCATCCCCCAAACTGTTATAAAAGAAATCTTGATATACTTATGAACTGAAAGTTTCAAGTTCCCTCCACAGAACAGATGATTTTCTCAGTCAGTAAACTGTGTAATATCTACATCACATATTAAGTGAAATTCCTCGACTACAGCAAGCAACTTGTATTGATAAGAGAGATAATAGCAATATTGCAACTGAGATGTGATGATGGGAGCCCAATGAGAAGATAATGTTATACAACAAAAATCACAGTACTCGTCTAAAAGATTCCACTAGGAAACAAAAATCTGAGCACTATCGAAGACACAAAGCAATTTTATTTATAAAGATATGTTGCTAAGTAAGATAGGCTGTTGTGTGCATGTTTCCCATATACCAGACTGGGTAATTTTCAGCTTCCCTTCCAAGGAACTCTCAAATTATATTGCTGGTCTGATGCCTGAAGCGGCCACCTAAAAACAGAGACTAGAAAAGAATAAGGGAATAAAGGTAGGTATTTATTTGAAAGACCTTCAAAGGTACACCCTGGGGAGCCAGAGACTATTGCCAAGAGGGACCCCAAGATGGACGACACGTCATGAGTTCTCCACACTTTTTAAAGTCTGGTTCATTTGCATATCAGGGTTAATTCTCCAATTAAAGCTTCAGTTAATGATGTAATTTCCCCAAGCTTGCCCCCACTTTAGAGGCTTTTGGTTTGTACTTCTTGGGCCTAGGATGGTCTGAGTGTCCTTGGAGAGCAGGCCTGGAGACGCTTTGTTATGTCTACCTAGCACAAGAGAGCAGAAATTAGCAGGCTACAAGAAACTTCAGAGTTACACACTAAGCAGTACAGGATTTGAAAAATATGAACGTTAAAACCTAAGGCATCAGGTCTATAGGTTTCATTTATCTTAGTATCATCAATACACAGAGCTTTGTGATAGTCTTTCCTGTTATGACAGCCTGAATCTGTTGGTTAACTATAGAGGCCTTCAGGAGACTGATGTATCTATATGGTTTATTTATCTAGATATTAAGTAGTACTGTCAGCTACCAGATAATTTTTTTTTTAAATTCTTTAAATGTTTTGCCCTAAAGATACATCTCTGCCCACAAATGGCCTTCTGCTGTTCAGCTGACTATTGGAGGTGATCAACTACAATTGCTCAAAACAGCAATATGAAAGGAGTTAATAATGTACATGTTGCACACAAATGTTATGTGCTAAAAATTAATGAGGGCCTTTGTCATGTCAGAATAGGAGTGATCTTATTCTTTATTTTAAAACTGCCAGATGTAAAATATGCATGTTATTCCCCACAGCAAGGTAACATGCAAGATATGTATATACTGCACAATACAACTCTTTTGTGCTGGTAATTTGAAGCATTTGGGAAGAAATAGTCTAAAGGAAAAATGCGCAGGTAAAAGTCCTCTGTGCAACCTTAACTCTGACCTGTCAGGATGTCATACTGTTACATTTCCTCAGACTTCAACTACAAATCTTGCACTCTGCACAAGATGGCTCAAATCACATATAAGTTCCAAAACTAGACTGGGCATCATACATCTACCCTGAAAAAGAATACCCAAACTAAACCACATTTTAAAATTCTTGAATTGACCAACTTTTGAAGCAAAATACTGACCATATGGTGAATTTGCCATGTCATGAGAGTGCTCTTATCTAATAATCTGAAGTACATCTCCCTTAGCCAAGCATAAGCTTTGAGCTCAAAGAAGCTGGCTAGTAACATGTGGCAAATCAGATCAGACAGTCAAGTGGCTCCTTCTGGTCTTCAAGCCTGCAACCCAATCATAACATTACCTAGAAGTGGCCAAACTAAATAGTGACTCTGTAACTCAAGTTTCTTCTTATGCAAAGTGTTCACTTCTTCACGATCATTATAAACAGCTGGGAGAACAAGTGTACTCAAGTGTTATACTTGGACTCTGGGAGGCCCTCTGAGGAAGTGTCTGATGTCAAGCTCCATTATGAGAGCTTCAAACTCAAACTGCAGGTTTACCAGTCAATAATAATGCTTTTGGTTCTGCTGAAGAAGGAAACTGATACCAAGACAGATGAGATTGGTTCCAACCCCGGCTTCCTCACCCTGGGCTATGAATTACAGTGACAATATACACTTGCTGCTTGAAAAATTGCAAACTAAACTTCTAAACATACTCCGATTTACATTTACCATTGCTCTGAATGTTAAATAAGTGAAATATTTTCTGTTCAATGTACTAGAATCACTAGAAACAGGACTAGTTTTTAGTTGTCACCTACTAAGAAGAAAGGATATTCTCTTAGACTTTGTACCATATTAAGCACACTGAAAGTACTTAAATTTCTCTAAAAATTCATAGAGGATGCTGCTAGTCTAGTTCTTTCAAACCCTACAACGTACACAGGTTTCATGCAGTTCTGCAACATTAATTAGAAAAAAAAGGTGGTTATTGAAAAATACTAATTACTTTCCAAGAAGTCATCTTTCTTAATTTTTTCAAAAATATTTTAACTACTTGACAGAGAAAGCGAAGCATTCTAGAACTTAGAACAAGAAACAAAGGTGAGAGAAAGGTAGAGACCACACACAGTGACATTTTCCCAGAACTTATACAACTTTCCTAAGGATACAGCAAGTCTTTGTGAGGGAACCCAGAGTAATAAAGAATTCCTATAGCTTCGCTGGACAAAACACTGATCTCTTCTTTTAAGCACTGTGCCATTAGCACAAAGCAGGATAAATGAAAATTCTTTCAACTCTTTAGGTAACAAGTTAAACACAAATACCTAAACCTACCAGAGCTGGAAGCAAATATGTCAGGAAGTCTTTCTTCCTTTTATCCAGCACAACAATTTATATGTAATAAATGAGATGCAGTGTTACTATAGTTTCCTGAAATCACTATAAATATTTACCAAACGTAATTTCACCATACTCCCAATTCCCACTCATTGAAAACCAGAAAAAATATCAAGCACTGAATACCCGAAGTTACAAGAAAAAGGTCAGTTTGCTCTTCCATGTAAGCGTGGCAATGGAACACCGAATAGTGAGCAAGGCCCTCCCTTCACAAGGGAGAGAGCTGTTCTTGTGAGGTATGTTAAAGATACTTAACAAAATCACAGCTGTCAGAAGTTGAAAACTTCAGCTAGAGAACTAATGAATTGTTAAGTGGACTGTCAATTCCTGCACAATGCTTGAATTTGTATTAATTTTCATCTCATTTCCCCACCATTTTTCTAGCCTCCTCACCATTTTTCCAGCATTCGATTTGACAGCTTTAGCCACCAGTTACCCAGGGTAAAAAAGATCTTCCCACTGGAACATAACGAAATACATCTTAATACATTTTTACAAGTTGTGAGAATCGTTCAGGAAAGAAATCTTTAACAAAGGGCAAAACAACCAAGGTAATTCACAGAATTGGCATGTAGACAGACTAATAGGTAGCTTCACTCTAACTTTAGATTCATCTCAACTGAGTTGGAACCTGTCTTATTTTCTTGCATACACATTCATCTTCTATATACTATTAATCAACTAACAGTTTCTTTCTTTGATCTAAATATATACACTTAAGAGAAAAATAAATGAGAAATAACTTTTTTATTAAAATGCATTTACCCCCCTATTTTATAAGGTTCTCTTCCAGAGGTTTTAAAAAGTTTCAGAGCATTTTGAACTAAGAGCTCAGAAAAAGCTTTTATAAATTCCTGCTTGTAACCCAGTCATAACTGAAGAGCTGCTGATAGATTTATTTTTAGTTCAACCCCTTTTCAACAGTGCTTAAGAGTTCTGCAACAAGCAGACAAGATAATTAAATCTAAAATCTGGCAGAATAATAATGCAGAGAAATGTTTCACCTGCTAAGGTCTTCCTAAAAAGGCAGAAACCAGAGCCAATTAAACAGAAATCTCATCACACTTACCTGTAACTAAAAAGTTAAGTGCAACTCACTAGGAAAAACAGCAAATGAAGTAGCCCAAAATAGTGTACTATAATACAACAACAGTATATTTTACAACACATATAAACCATAGATTCTCTATTCATTGAATTAATTGATTATATAGTCAATTATTTTCTAGCTATTTTTAGGTCCAAACATTTTTTTCAAGCATTATTGTGTTTGCTGGTAGCTTTGATTGGGTGGTTGGGTTGTTTTCTGGGTTTTTTTTTTTTTATCATCCTATGTAGTCAAAATAAGGTACTTAAAAATATTTCTGGTATGATTTGTCTCCCAGAAGAAACCTTACAAACTCCCCATTGCAACTTCAAGTGGCTAAGCTACTACCAGCTATGGTTTGAGACTCAGTTAAATTTTATTTCTCGTTCACTTCAGGGAGATCAAATGACTCTGGCTAGCAGAAGCAGGTAGAGTTCACCCGTTCATGTATTGTACAACATGTCTCTGTGCAAGTCTGAAATACAGCTGAAAACTAAATGAAGCAGTGGCAAAATTTTAAATATGTGTCACACAGATAATACATCATAATTTCCCTCCAGGTGACATCTTAAAGCACATCAATGAATCCTTCAATGAGTACAGCTTAGCCTATGATTACATTTCAGTGAGGGACAATCCATCTCTCTAGGAGAGAAAACAAGTACAAATCTAAGAAGTTATCTGTCTCACAATGATCTCAACTTACACTCCTTAGAAAACTTTGGAAGAACAACAGGAAGAAAATCTTCTTGACTGTTTCTCCAAGAGATCCTATTTTTCTGTTTTTCCTAAAACTTGAGTTTTAGAATGAAACACCAACTAATGAGGCAAACCAGGCAAAGTAGGACAAGACTTTATCTTTTTCCTCCCTGTTATATTGGTGCAAGAAAAGTAGGACAGAGGCCAAATTATTTCATTACTATTGAACTTAATGGACTTTAAAAGGCTGTGGATCGACCTCATGAATTATTATGGCTGAAACCAGACTAGTTATTTACATCATTTACTGGTAAATTTATCATTGCACGTCCTGAGATATATTTTATTACTTTTCAAGATGCATTTATTTCACTCTGTTTCCATGCTGAAGTCCTGTCCAATATGATAAACACCAATTAGTATGACAGAAAGCCTTCATGACAGAGTAACAAACAATCTCTGCAATTAAATAATTTCCACAAACTAGGAAACTTTTCTTTAATTTTGTTACATGATATAATAATAGTGTTCTCTAAGCATATCTGATCTATGATTAGAATTTGTACAAGTACAGGAAAAAAAAATGTATTTTTTTGAATTTTGAAATCTTCTGAGTAGAACTTTACATGGCAAATGCATGGCCCTGCTCCTGACCATCTCTTCACTATTCTACCCACTTCTCCTTCTTCCTGCCCCTAATAGGATTTTTCTGATTTTATGAAAGTGACGTGTATTTAGTTTTCCCATGGTTAGAGAATCTGAGTTCATGGAAAATCCCCCAGAGCCTTTTCTCCTTCAATTATAAGGATCAGTCAATATGGTTTCTTTGGGGAAAGGATAATTACTTGCATTTTTGCTTCTCAAGACTATTAAAATAAATCTATTTATATCACTCTCCAGAGAGTTTGGGAGTTGACAACTGTATTGTTAAGGACAGATTACTTTATGAGTCCATCCCTCAACATGGGATTTCTTTAAACATCTTTTCCACCAGGAGGCTGATGAACTGAAACAGAATAGTCAGGAAAGAGATGTGAAACAGCATAGGCAGCTGACTTCACCTCCACAGCCAAAGCCTAGACAACCTGAATTCTGACATCTGTGCATATCCCAGGAGAAAGCTAGGACCCAAAACCAGAACTACAGTCAAACCAGTTCTCTAGAGAAGTAAGTTTTCCATGCCGAAAGTGAAAAGAATTATTTGGAAAAAAATCTTTACAGTTAGTTGAAATATGCATAAAACTCACTAACGCAATAGGTTAAATGTCGGAATTAAAGCAAGGACACCATTAACTACACAAGTACATTTATGCACAAGGAAGATATGAAACTTTTGATAATACACATGGATTCTGCTAATCTGTGTTTTAAAATTTCCAAAAATTTAAGTATGACCTCTTAGAAAAACCTTCCTGAACCCATCAGTTTGAGCAGTAGTTAACAAGCGGACAGTGCACACATATCCCAGAGCACAACAGTTAGTTGATCTAGTTGTAGTATATTCTTACCCTGTAGTTAGCTCAAAAGCCCAGCACAGTCCCTTCCACTGCTCCCTGACATGACAGTAACAGTACTCAAACAGTGTGTTTTATACTGAATAAAACAGCATAACAGTTTGCATTATCATTTCTACACTGGACCACTATTTTTTCTCTGGGAAAACTGAAACCACTTAAGAGGTCTTTTAGGTAAGTAGTAAGCTCTTAGAGCAGAACAATCATCTTTCCAAGTTACAGAAGCTACAGAACTTGCATTGTACTGAGGAGGTGAATGCCTGACAGTGTAGCTGTTGCTGTATATAAGCTTTGGACTTGTATGACCATGGGTCTACTGGTGAGAAGCCAGCTTGTTGGAAGCTGAAGGGATTCACCTAAGTGGGGCATGAGCCTTTTTGCCAACAAGCTGGCCAGAACTTAAAGCAAAGGCTTCAGTCTGGACTTAGTAGTGGAAGAGGATGGAGTTTTGAGCAACATGTAAGAGCCAAGGGCTGCTGCTGCTTTAGGAACCAACAGGAAAATACCCGTGAAATGCTGCAAACCAACTAGGGCTTGTTCCTCTAAAAAAGTGACATGGTCAATGGCCCAGCTGATGTGGCTCTACAGGAATGCACACAGCATGGATAACCCACAGAAGCTAGGGCACCACTGTACTGCTAGAAAGAGCTAATCAGTCTCACTGAACCTTGGTGGCCTGAATCACATGACACTACAGTCAATGGCTATAAACTGTCCAGAAGGAAGGAAGACGGAGGGCTTTCCTTTATACAGAAAAAAGTAGATTGACTACATAGAGCTGTGAAAAGCAGCAATGAGCAAAAGTGTACAGGTAAAAAACAGAGGTCAAGCCAACAGAGGAAACCTCACAGTCAGTGTTTACTACAGATCACCTAATGAAGGATATGCTGGTGAAGCCGTCTTCAACTACAGGAAGAAGCATCAAGCTCACAGTCTGATCCTGCAGCAGAGCTTCAATCACCCTGTGCCTTCACTTTTATTTACTACGTAAGACTCTATTATAAAGTCTGTTGACTCCTTAGCTTTTAAATATTCTTTCTCCCCACATCATTTGTTAGTTCAAAGATTTACTGAAACATTTGAGTTTCTATAAACTGTGCTCCCACATCAAGCTCCACGCTAGATGCTGTCTTTCTTAGATCAAGGCTTCTCAAAAAGGAAGCTAGTTACAATCTTCTGACATTAGTTTTAAGAACAAAAATATAAAAATTTTCTCTTCCCAAATATTGCAGACTGCACATCAATTTTTATATTTTTCAGCCATCATGACCCCACAGCTGCACTTACCACTTTCCTTCTTTCCATGTTCTAGAGATAATCTCAGAAACTGAGACAGGTGAGATTTTGTACACCTCTTCAAGTGTTATGAAACACAGAATGGATCAAAAGCAACTCTTCTTTCTTCTGATTTACAGCAATTCTTTCACATTTGCACTATAGTATTTCTTTCACATTCCACTTCCAGAGGATTGTTTTTAGCTCATGCCTACTGTCTTCCAAACATTCCCTTTTCAACACTCCTTCCCCTATTAGTTCTGCAAAAAACCATTTTGATTCCATAAAAAATATCTATTTTCCTAATGCATGCAAGAATCACAGAAGAGGAATAAAAACTAGCATTGAAGTTATTGATCCAAAACTTAAACAATAAAGAAAAAAATTAGAATGAAGAACCTTACAGTTGCTTTCTTTGAAGTCACAAGCAGAATGTGCAACTGATACCATATTGCATAATCACACCACAAAAAGAGGTAAATCTTTGGAACACAGCAGTATTCAACCGACTCAGAGTTACTCAACTAGTTTGCTTTATGTAGAATACAAGCCTACTTTTCTTCTGAAGTCACACCTTACCTTTGCTTCCATACTGTTCTGGTGGCAGGTCATAAGGTACAGGGAAGTATGTTGCTGAATCTTTCCCTTCTGGAAGCTTTTTCTTTCCTACATGAAAGTAACCTTTGTCCAATCCCTATGAAAGAAGGGAAACATACAGAAGAAAAGACTTATTAGTTTTTGGGGAAAAAGACAAACTTAATCTACAATAGATGCTTTCTCAGTGAGTTATTTTAATGAACAAAACCTTTTGCCTCCTATACTGAGATTAGATGCTTCCTGAAGCACCTTTATGTCTTAAAAACGCAGCTTCTCTTACTTCAACTATTTCAGCTCTTCTCTTTTTATTACATCCATTGGCTTGGCCCCACTTGTGGGTCCATATTGGATATATTCCGCCTTCTCAGGCCCTTGCACAAATACCAACTTATTTCCATGCTCACTAGGTGAACACCTTTGGTGTTTAATATTTAACTAAAGTGAAAAGCTTTCTCTTTGCTGCTTAGTTTCATCCTGATTGCATTAATTGGATACTCAGTATGTTTCACGAACTAAACTAGAAATCCCTTTGTGTTATAGATGCAAGTCTTCAAATCTGTGCTTTTTAGACATCTTGGGTAACATCATCCACAGACACAAAAAATTAATGAACATTTGAAACTGCTTGCACAAAAGCTTCAAAGACTACATTTATATTAGAATGACAGCATTACTGTCAAACAAGGTTAAGGACTATAAAAAGAAAAAATGCAATAGAGTACAAAGGCAGAGAGATTTAAAGTGATTCAAGTAACTTGGGCAGATGGTATTGCTTAACCACTTCTCCAGAGAAATTGGATCCCAACTGTAGCGAGTTACACAAAAGCAAAGTCTTAGTTCTGATATTTCAAATAGCTTACTGTCAATCAAGTACAGTTTGATTAGAACAGACTAGAAATTTAAAGGCTATCAATTTTTTTTATTTATAAGACATTACTGACAACTATATTTCCTTCTAAAATCATATAATAGTTTGGGTTGGAAGGAACCTTCAATAGTCATCTAGTTCAATCCCTGTGCACTGGGCAGGGACATGTTCCACTAGCAGCAGGTTGCTCAGAGCCCCATCCAACCTGACCCTGAATGTTCATTACCAGGGATGGGGCATCTACTATCTCAGGGCAACCTGTGCCAATGTTTCACTATCCTCACAGTAAAGAACTTCTTCCTTAGCTCTAGTCTAAACCTACCCTCTTCCAGTTTAGAACCATTGCCCCTTGTCCTGTCTACCTACAGTTCCTATTAAAAAGACTGTCCCCACCTTTCTTATAAGCCCACTTTAGGTACTGAAATGCTGCAATAAAACTTCCTTGGAGCCTTCTCTTCTCCAGGCTGAACAACCCCAGCTCCTTCTGTCTTTCCTCATAGGAGAGGTACACCAGCTATGACCATTCCTGTGTCTCTTCTCTGGACTCAGTCCAACAGGTCCTTCCTGTGCTGAGGACCCCAGAGCTGGATGCAGCACTCCAGGTGAGGTCTCACCAGAGCAGAGTAGAGGGGCAGAATCCCCTCCCTCATCCTGCTGCCCACACTGCTTTGGATGCAGCCCAGGACACAACTGGCTTTCTGGGCTGTGAGTGCACACTGCCAGCTCATGTCCAAATATTAACTTACACTTTGTTCAAGCCTATGGTCCACCAGTCCGAGTTTTACTGCATTACTGTTTTGTGATAGTACAAGCAAGCATCCTAATTACCACTAAAAAAATCCTGTGGTATTCAAACACACATACTGTCTGAATTGAGAGTTCCATCTATATACAATACTGCAAGTCTTTCTTCACTGAAGTTTTACACCATCAAATGTTATCATTAAGTTGGAGATAGCAACATCCACATGACCACACAAAGCATGGGAATCAATGCAGCCTTGTACATTTTTCTTTAATATTCAAGAATAGTAACCTAGAAAAAGGAGCGCTGCCAACGACAATGTCAGATAGCAGTTCTAGCAAGTCAGTTCAAGAATCTCCTTTAGAATATAGATGCTTCTTTTGTCTGATGACCCAAAGTATGAGCAAACTACAGGTTATGATGTAAGAAACACTACGTATTATTTCAAGGACTAGGCAAAAGCCACTGCCTTTTAAATGAAAGAACAGAGGAAACAAACAAACAAGGTCCATGCTGAAGGACTGCATGAATGAAAACCCAGTTTGAACTTCCCTTTCTTATAACATTTAAGTCAGATATTTTGACAGGTCTTCATTAAAACCAGGCTACAGCATTTGTGGAGCTTAGCCTTGAGGCAAAATGTAATATGTTCAAAACAAATCAATGTAAATACGCAATATTACTTTTAAAAGCTCATAAACATCTAAGGGTTTGAAAATGACTGAAAAAAATTCATAATTACTTAGACAAAACGCAACAATCAAGTTGTATAGCCTTACTTCCAATGAATTTGAATCACTCAGGGATTGGTAGAAATTTCATGTAAAAATGCAAATAACCATACTTCTGTTTGTAGTGGAAAAAACGTGAAATATGCCAGGGATTCTATACCTCACAAACAACAGGAACTGTGTAAGTGGTGGTGGTGCCAAGAGATTTTTTTTCATAACTCACAGTAGTCAGGCTGCAGTTGGTGGGAGGGTCTGGGTGGTGTGTATTCCTAGATACTGCTCACAAGATGACATTTAAATTGTCAGCATGCATGTGGACATGTATGAGGCTTGATTGCCCAGATATCCCGTGAGCTTCTCTTGTCTTCTACATGAACCTATGGGAAGAAATGTGGAAGGGCAGAGAAGGTTTCTCTGCTGTATTGTGAGATGGTTCTTATTCCACAACAAACTTCATATGCCTGATCAACAGCACCAAAATTACAAAGCTGCTGCCTGGCACCATCTGAGTTGGGACATTTCTGAAATCCTTGCCATCAAAAAGCACAGTGCAGAACATAACCTACTTCAGCCTCTACATACAAAGTAAGGACACTTTTAATCTGGGGTTTTTTTCCGCCCTGTTAACCATCCTTTTCTTCAACCTAGTAATATTTTTGTTTCTGCTTAATTTCTTCTACACTCCATGCCCTGGTATTACTTCAGCATCTTTCTTTTCAGGTATTTTGCTTCCTTCTCTCGTTCTACAACTTTGCTTTTCTCTGTCTTGTTCTTCCTCAGTACTCAGCAATTATATTTTCCTCTCCCCTGAGAGCCTTATTTCCACTCTGATGCTGTCCTCCAATGCTGCTTGACTCCACCAGTTCATCCCAAAACTGTTTTATTTGTCTGTCAGAATTTAACCTATAGAGATCTTCCATTCAGGAAATATTCATCTAAAAAAAGACATTTAGTTTTCCTCAAAACACCCCGGAGTAAGAGTCTAGTTTGTGGAATGCATTCTTTAACAAGGCTCCCTGAGGAGATTCACATGCTTTTAAAAATAACTCATGCGTCTATCTTCACACAGAAATTGAAGTAAGTCACACACTTTGTCTGTTTTGAGCATTGCCTGAATGTTGACAGCTCTCATTGCTGTTTCCAAAAAAACAAACCAGCAGGATCTTGCCTAAAATAATTTTGCCTGACTTGTAAATTTTCCTCAGCTATATTCTAGTCTTGCAGAATTTTTCCCTCTGCAGTTTTATTTTGCTCTTTGACTGCTGCTTACAACAATACATTTTGAAATGTTAATAGATACATATCTCAATGGGGAAAGAGTTTTTTTTTTGTACTTACAAAACTTTAGGTGCCGATATGGGTTCTATTAGTGCCTTAGCATCATACATTGAAAAAGCAGTCATTGGGAAGAAGAATAGGAAAAGGAAGTTTAACAGCTTTTAAAATACTGCCTTTGCCCCAAACACAAAGCAGATCACAGGCTATAAAAAAGAGATCACGTAACATAAAGGTAAGAATTGCTAGCCCTACTGAAGGGGGAATTAAGACTAATATCATTAGAGCATTTTGATCCTACTAAAGTAACTTCTAACAGGAGACGACTGATTATTCCACTGGATGATTATGGCACTACTGTTTCCAATGCCAGTAAACAGAAATATAGTCCACTCTTACGCAAAACTGTTCAAAAACCTGCTAGTTTGGGCAGCAAAGAATTAAGGATGCACACAAACTTTACAGTGGCCATGCTCATTCGGCCAGCAGAATTCACAGCAAAATCCTTACTCAATACTGGGCACAATTACTCAAAAGAGAGCTTTATTCAACTGTACCAGATTTTTTTTTTTTTTTTTTTTTAAGAGCCAACCGGCACC